>JARFJB010001722.1:627500-757500 GCA_036346205.1 Vesta saturnalis | reverse complement strand
TAAATATTACGGTCATTATTGAGTGTAACTAGGGTGTATTAAATTCTATTTTCCAGAAACGACTTCGACACCAATAAGCTGTCGTATCGAGCGAGTGGAAGGAAGGACGCCGACGCCGCCGTCTCAATCAGGACGTCCAGTTGTTTATTATTACAGTTTATGTTAGTTGATTTAGAATAAGTGTGAATATATATTAGCTTTGGATAATATCGGAAAATATATTTTTAAACCATTTTATTTTAATTATTTTATGTGGACAGTGTAGAGCTAAGATTAAAGATACCGACGAACCCACCCCCCTCTTTAGTTTAAATTTAAAGACCGATTGCAGTTTAGCCGCGGCAAATATAAAAATTGTAAGAAAGGACCTGTTTTCGTTATCTGATAAAACACATAACATGACCTGTGTCCGTTATGGACTTTTAAACCATCCATCCGATCGCCATGAAACTTTGGGAAGTTATTGAGTATACTCCCGCGAAGGTTTTTAGCATAAAATTTTTTATATATTGGCCCCCAAGTGCCCTCACAATCTTTCGACGCAGCAACGCGCACCGGGTACGGCTAGGTTTCATTAGCTTAGTAAAACCCGCATGGTATCCGCTATGTTTTATATTTGATCAAAATAACAAAAATACCTGTATTAAAAATATATGTAGCTTAGTTCTGACTTTTAATGGAGTTTCAAAGTGGGTTAATCCACGGCTATTGAATTCGTCACGGGCAGCGCCGTGCAGGATCAGCTAGTGAACGTATAAAAAAGGAGTTGCACAGTTATCCTGAAAAAAATTGAAATTAAAATTATTTCATTTCTTTTAATTTAAGTTAGTGTATGGTTACACTGGATGCGGATACGCGCTATTTTTTAATCGCGCGATGTCGTACGATGTCTGACGTGGAAACAAACTTACTAATTTAAAAGTGTGCGGTTAGATTAACTGCGTTTTAGTCGGATGTTATCGTGCGATGTCGGCCGACTAGGCGAGAACAACAAACGCGTTTGTTTTTGTCGGCGACATCGTACGATTTTAACGGTATAAAAAGCTGTCACATTCAATAATAAATGAAAAGATTTATTTAAAATCGACTTAGAAAAGCTGATTTTATGTGTTCAATCGAAGAAGCCGATATGGAATCAAACATGTAAAGAGTATCATGATAGAGTTATAGTAAAAAAGGTATGGGAAGAGATAGCAAAGGAAATGGAAGAAACATATTTAGCAAGTGGAATATACAATTTTATAATCTTGGAAAATAAAGAACGGTACATTCATACGTATGTACATATTGTTAAACAAATTTTTATTTTACTTGAAACGGAACTGACCCCATAGGGCTGCCAAAATAATTTTTAAATTTGTCTCGCACAGTATATGCAGCTACACTTGAACAATTATTGGTTCGTGTGATTCTATTATAATTGTTTTGTGAAACATTAAATACCTCAGAGTTCATTTTAAAATTATTTTCAGTACATCTTTCCTTATCAATAATTTTATTATGAAGAATACATGCGCATTTAACAATAATATCTGCTTTGTCGGGACGGTACTCTATCTCCTTTTTGAGGATCCTCCATTTGGTATTAGTATGGTAAATGCACATTCAGCAATCCTCCTTGCTTGGGATAGTTGATAATTATAAATCCCTTCTTGCTGACTGAGGTTACGACCAGACTAGGGTCTCATTAAAAATGATACGCAAAAATTCTTGTTTTCTAACCGTTATTTTAAACTGCTAGCAGCAAAAATTCCACCATCACTTTTTTTCCATATGATCCGATATCAATGTACAAAAATCTACAATGCGCATCAACAACTACTTGTAGGACACTAGAATAATAAGATTTATAATTCCAATACATGGAACCGGAATTTGGTGGACCACGGAGCCTTATATGTTTTCCAAGAATACATCCTATGCACTATGGAAAATTACATTTCTTAAAAAAGTCTTCAGCGACAGTTTTATATATTGCTGATATCGGATATGGCATATGTTCTATGTTAAATTCTTCCCATATTGCTTGGTATACTTCGTAAAAGATATTTCTTGTTGTTGAATGGTCAATTCTGAATGAGAATTCAAGAAATCTGAAAGACAGCCCTGTCGATAAAAACCTAAAAAATATTATATAATGATAGTATATGTATTCAGTTCATAACTAATGCGTTTCGTAGGTGTTGCAGTAAGGGGTCAAATGGAGAAATTCTCAGGATATATTCCGGAGAGAATTTAGCAAAAACACAAAGTAGTCGATCAGGAGATGCAGCTGGAAGTTCAAAAAAAATCAAATGGGCCTATTTCGAATTGATGCTGTTTCTAAAAGATACATTAAGTGCGAGATCATCAACTACTAAAATTCCAAGGGATGAAGAAAATGAAGGACAAAATGAAGTAGATAATGAAGCTAACAATAATGAAAATAGTGACGAATTTGATAATGAAAGTCAATTTAATGGAGATGAAACGACACAAAAAGACGAAATAGAGAATAGTGATGGTTTTCGAATTCCTGCTAAGAGAAATCGTAACGGAACACCGAAGTAAACTGCAACAGAAAACAAGAGGACGTAAAGATGTGTATGAGAGTCTTATCAACATAGAACAAAAAAAATTAGAAACGTTTTCCGCAAAGAATGCACTTTCTAATGATAGTAATTATCAATTTTTAATGAGTTTATTTTCGCTTATACACGCTCTTCCACCTGTGAGAAATATGCAAATGAGACAATATACAACTTTTTCTAAACGATCAGTATCAGAATACACCCCCAAATACTATTTCTACTCCTCTATCTTCTCCATGTGATACGTATTCTTCAACATCTACTCTATTATCGCTACAAGTTTATAGTTCGTCAACTGACTCTACTACCCAACATACTGAGATAAATTAATTGGGGAAAATAAAAATACATATAGTATTATTAATTTTGTAATTGTCGAACTAACTACATCACAATGAATCATCGAGAAATATTCTTTTGAGTTTAAGATTTTGTATTGAATTTTACCTTAATAAATTATGATGTCCTTAATTACGATTTCTGTGGACTCTGAATTTAAGGTAAACCGTACTATATTATAATTGGGCGCCATCACCGAATTAATCGATGAAATTTTAGTGTTAATTTAAATAACTACCACGACCAGCACTCGAAACGAGCTCTTTCTCCGGGGTTAGGGATCAGCATCAATTCGTATCCAACATTCATTATAGAGATTCACAAACTGTTCTTAAGCAAAATAATTATATAATTGATTAATTTAGGAAGCTGTTTAAATTTAAACTTATTTGAACACCTTGTATTGCAAGCTATGATGTTAAATGTACTACGCATGCGACGCGTTTTTACTAAAATTTTGTATTTGCGCAGTTCAATCTCAAACAACAACAATGTCTGCCTTTCGGTAAGTACAACATTACTTTCCTCCAAATAATAATTAATGAACATGAATTTATTATTATATCTTGCAATTCCAGATATGAACACACGTTGGTTCCTAAACTTTACACAAATACAACCATCAATACAATACATGAACGCTAAAGATTCAACGCAATATTTGGCTATTATAAAAGAATTACAAGAGGTACGTTGCCTTAAGATGACCTTGTTTCTTACAGATGCACCTCAGTCAAATAATTATATTGATAAATATAATTAATGATTTGTCGAATGTTACGATTTATAACTGCCATTAACTTTATTTAAAATCACTTTTATTTTAGATGACGATATGAAAAATATGTTTTATTTCCATAAAAAAAAAAATTAACCTGACACGAGTTTAAAAAAAATATTTATTCTCAAAATAATTAAGCATCTACCGAAGATATAAACTTGTTAACAATCGAAACACTCGTCGGTAATATGAAACGGTAACCTAACTTTAAGGTAAACTATTATGCGACTTCGTTTGTTTATGAAATTTCACTTTGCGGTTATTGCGTTCTGAACTGACATGTACATGAAGTACCCGTAGTTTGCTGACTGCATTTTATGAGAGAGTGTGACAGATCATAAACAAGCTCTTATATAGTTTCTCATAGTTACATAATTCAAAGAAAATTATGTCATTGTACACAAAATGTACTCTAATTTCATTGGGTGAAACACATGAAAAATTTTAGGAATATCTAATTTTGGCCCTAACTTTCTTGATAATGATCAGATCTTAATTATAAAATTATATTCCTGGCTCAATTCCGGATCTTTTAAGACCCTTTTTGCTAGGGTTTTCTTTGAAAATTTTGTACACATATACTATTGTGACTCATAGCTATACTTAACTACTTAATTTACTAATATCTAACTTATTCTCTGTTTTTCGGGTAAAATATGGACATTTTTGGATTCTACATCCAAAATTATGTGAACTTACATTAATTGCACTTCCATATTACTGTTTTTGGAGGAAATTCTATCCAAATTTCGTCCAATTGAGGAACTTAACCTAATTTATATGTTTTTATACAAAAATCACATTTTTAATGTAAATTTCACTATGAATACATGTGAAACATGTTATTAAGTACGTTTTTAATGTATTCTAACTTCACTTGCACGTTTATATCTTAAATTTTGTGAATTTTCACTAACTTGTCTTGCTATCATAACCTTTATCAAATACACAGTGTTTGTATGCGTTGAATAAATTATTATACTTATTCTTGTATCAGTTTAGGACTTCTCCATGTGAACAATACTGAATCGTGCTTATAAACTCAAATTATTATGTTTTATATGTGAAAATTACATGACTATACAAATTATTGCTGTTTGAGTGTGATACTGCTATAGCTTATCATTTTTATGAATTATATACTTCAATGCATGTTCCACAAATGCTTGCATACTTAGTTTAAGTTAATTTTTACATACTCGTACGCTTAATGTGTACACAAATATGAATATAACTTCCTTATGATTACGTTATCTTAAATACAACGTTAAAACGGATTTCACATCACTCTACCCCCTTTATTTAACCTATTTTAGATCATCTCAATACAGACCTATTATCACCACGTATGCCCTACCAAGATTCTTCATCACTAACCCAACAACCAGAAGATGTTGCTCGATATTTCCACACTTTTATATAATGATGTGAATTATAACCATATGTATGTATTTAAATAAATGGTTTTTACTTACCTTAGTGTTACAGTTAATTTTTGTCTAGGATCAATACTATTCCGAAAATTAGAATATGTTTCGAATAGTTGGTGGATTCTATTTAGTATATAATGAAATGTTGAAGGCAACATTCTAAAATATTCATAAAACTTTTGTGGTTGCTCCCTTAACTCCTTGAAAATGGTTACGTACTCCCTTCCTGGTCTTTCCTTAAATATGTATCATTAACCCAATATTTTTTTTATTTAACATCACAAATTTCAAACAACTATTTTCAAGGAAATATAAATCCCCTACGTCATCCATTTTGAATTTAAACTACCGATGCAACGAATCGCAAACAATGTAATCACACAATCGTACGATAAACGGTCTTAGCGAAATCGCACGACAAAAAATCGCACGTATCCGCATCCAGTGTAATCATACACTTAGCATCTAGATGTCTAGTAACCTTTGTCTGTCATGAAGTGTTAAACGTCTGTTTGACATCGATTATTGTTTTTGCGTTTACAATGTTGCCTATTTCTTATAAAAGAGGTTGCATAATTATTCTTAGAAACCGAGCTGGTAGCCTAGTGGTGACACAACCTGCTTAGCATTCGGGAGGTAATGGGGTCGATTCCCGTTACCGTCTACCTTGTTTTGTTTTTTCAGCGGGTTTTCCTCATACACATGTAGCGGCGTGGTCACTGCGTATATGCACACCATGTGCGGCTACTTAGGCGAATGCTGGGGTAGTATTTCCTCCTCAGATCCATAACTCCGTTCCTTCCGATCCTATCCTGACCACACCCATCCTTAATCGCACCATACATCTATACGTAATGTATGTATGTATGCTGGGAATCCGTGATTGTGGCTGAAGGAGCTCGGAAAGCTCGAGCAGCCTGCCCTCCCCCTTGGGGAGGGAATGAAATACATGGCCTTTTCCTTTATTATTAAAAAAATATTAAAATTATTCCGTTTCTTTTAATTTCCATTTTGTAGGTTGGAAGGTCGTGTGGTGTTCCACGCCAGATATTTTTTTCTTAATGGATGTTGGAAACTTTTGTTGTGAATTATATTTAGAATTAAAACTGATCTAGTAAAGCATGATACATTATTTTTTGACTATGGAATTTCTACCTTTGTAGTTTCGATAGCTGTACTATCGTCATGAGCGGTGGACTGCTTCTGTGGGGAGAATTCTAATTATTCAAATCATGTTATCATTTGCACAACAAAATGGGAGGGATGTAAGACAATTACATAC
Source organism: Vesta saturnalis (assembly GCA_036346205.1). NCBI lineage: Eukaryota > Metazoa > Arthropoda > Insecta > Coleoptera > Lampyridae > Vesta > Vesta saturnalis. The sequence continues at coordinate 751,098 of JARFJB010001722.1, read as the reverse complement.
ACTCACAGCTTAGGTTTCGTTTGGTTTTATTGAGTTTTACTTAGACCAGACTGATCCTGAACGAAACAGTGTTTCTAAACGATTCAATCGCACTATCATGGAAAATCTAGGTGTTTGAATCAACGAAACACTTTGAATGATAACAAAAATTTCTGCTTAAGAAAACAAAATATTAAACCTAAAGTCCATTTTTCAGGTATTAAACCAAAAAATATGAATTCTACTTTTACAACTCCAAAAATTAATACAGCTAAGTCTTCAACAACATGCTTTAAATGTAGACAGTTGGGTCATACCTTTCACACCTGTGATAAGGGTGATGATAGAATCTTTTGTTTTAGATGTGGTTATTCCAATGTTACTTTTTCTAATTGTCCGAGGTGTAAATTTTCAAAAAACTTGTAAATGAAAAGTGTTCCGTTAGTCGACACATTTCTTATGATTTTTCAGAGGCTGACAAGCATGTTTTTAACGAGTGGTTGATTACTGTTAAGGAATTTTTTGGAGTTGTAAAAGTAGAATTCATATTTTTTGGTTTAATACCTGAAAAATGGACTTTAGGTTTAATATTTTGTTTCACCGCCGAAGAAGGCTTATAATCAGATTGCCTTTGTGAATCTGAATAAGAATTAAATTTGAATTTAGAATTCTGAGCTTTCACTTGTTGTAATTTTTTACACAAATCTACTAAATGAAAAATATCATTTACACTAATAAGGGCTAATTGAGTAGCAAACCAAGGTTGTAAATTTTTCATTATAATCCTTAATTGTTCACCTTCCGAAGGAGGAATCTCTAATTGAGAAAATAAATTAACCATTTCAGAAATAAAAAGGGTTGGAATTTCATCAAAAGCCTGTTTACGATTTTTAATATCATCTAACAAAACTTCGTCATGTCCTTCCGGTAAAAAGTCGCTTTTAATTTAGTAATAAGATCATCAAGTCTGCAAAAACGGTTTAACTGCTATACCAAACCAAACCTTTCCTGCAAATAAATCAACACCTGATAAAAGCATTTCTTCCTAGAAATATTTCGAGCAATCATTAGCTCCTCACATCTTTGAATAAATGTAAAACTTCTTTCTCACTACCATTAAACTTTAAATTTAATTTATATACAGGAACAAAACCTTTTGAAATTTGCAAGTTATCTATTAATTTTGAAAAATCTTCTGTTGGAATATTAACTGAAGTATTAACAGGATCATTTTGTGACAACGAAATATTAGAAGTATCTAAATTTGAAACATCATTATTTAATTCAATATTTTCATTTATAGATTCAATTAATTCTAACGGTTCGTTACATAAAGTCAACAATTGATCATGTAAATATAAAAATTCATCATCAAAAGTTATGTAATTCAAGCATTTCAAAATATGTAATAATCGTGTGTGTAGTCTAAGATAAACTGATTTCGAGGGCTTATGTTTAAAAAGTTTAATTGAAGACTGAATATGATTTAACTTTTCCTTCAATAATTCCAATTCTACTGTTTGAATTATATCGCACTTCGGGTATGAATCAAGTAAATTTGGATTGATCTTTTCTGCATTTAACAAACGTCTTAAAATTTTACGCTTCTCTACTACAGTCAACGCTTCTGCTCCAATTACATTCCTATACTGTAATTCGACAAGTAATTCATCACTATAAAGAACATCAACTAAATAATTTACAGTTGACATCGTAACATATTATATAACACATTCAATAAATTCCTTATAAAAACACATAAAAGACCAAGCGTAAAACAATAAACCGTAACACTCCTTAAAATTATGTCAACTTTACATAAACAAACCAAAATGAAAACAACTAACATTAGAAACGCAATCCAGGTCCCTTACACGTCAAATTAACGATCAGAGGTAAACTCAAAATAGTTATCTTCAATTTTACTATTGTAACAATAGCAAATGGAAAATCCAATAAAGAAAGATAATCTGCCTGAGAACTAATGTCCCACAAAGTCGGCAAAATAAACGCATGATGTGATCTAAATATCAAACATCATGCTAAACAAATGTAGCAAAAATCATGCTGACAAATGTTAAAAAAAATAAAGTTTTAAACAAACTTTTATGAAACATGTATGTTGCACAAAGATATAGCTTGTAAGCGTAAGATAGTACCACAGATGTAAGTATGTGCATCTGTGGCAGTACTTAACTACCGATGCGAATATAGTATCTGGTTTTAAATTTTTATTTTTTAATTTTTTGAATAGCTAATGATAAATAGTATAAAGTCATAGTAACTTTTCTCAATAAAATATTAATTGGAAGTTTTTCTATTACAAAAAAATTTAGGTGGGTGGATCGGGGGGTCGCGTGCGCCGTGCGTGCGCATGTGCATGCGTACGTGCGTGAGTGCGTACGTGCGTGTGTATGTGCGGGCGCGGATTTAGTTCAGTCAAAGTTTTGTTTAAATGTATTCAGAAATAAAGATGCTTTATATAAGACGCTAAAGCACGTTTCGTGAATAGCTCAAAATATGTTAACTGCATTGAAAAAGGCGAACACAGTTATGGAATTATTGTATTTCTAAATATCTCAAAAACTGTCTGCTTCATAGCAAAAACATACACATCTTTTTAAAGATAACTCAATTGTAGATGTTTTTATGCGAACTCAAATGAACCTTACAAAGGTAACTTAATTAAAAATCTGATGTGCGTAAACTCGTCACTATGTTTTTGACACGCAGGTGGCGTTGCAATATATTTTTCTTCATTTATTTGTGTTCTAAAGCAGTAGTGATTAAGGGTCGGTTCTGGACCAGTTCAAGGTCACTCGCCTTCTGGTGGTGAGAAATGTAAGCTTTTGGATCTCTTCAAGGTCAGACTTTTGGCGGGAAATTTAAATTTTAGGAGCTCCCTAAAAATTGCAATGTCACCGTCCTCATTACAAGGTTTTGGCGGGAAATTTGTATGTCAAGGTCAGAAGCTAAAAATAGAAATTGCAATGTCATCATCATATTACAATTCTTAGAAGTCTAAAAATATAGTGGTCAAGGTCAAATTTTATTGACCTGTAGGGGTATCGTATGACACTTCTTAGTGTTTCTAAACTAAAAGTAAGACAAGGTGGGTGTAAAACTATTACAAATAAAAGGTGAATAACATTATCTAGTGTATAAAATGTCGTAGTAAACAAAAATTATATGTGTGTGTGTGTGAAATGTTTTTAAATAAAAATACTCTTTTTATCATAGCAGTTTAAACGTTAGGTCAAAAATTCTGAATTTTTGTATATAGACTAAACAAATAACAGCGCAAAAGATAGCAGTTCCAAATTTTCTCAAAACTAAAAAAAATGTGAAAAAAATTGTATCTTGCCAATGGCGCAATTATATGTACGTAAACGTTGCCAATTGCTTACATTAATAAATCATAACTCGGTAGTCCTTTACCAAAAAATTCCAATTTTTTGCATGTACACTAAACAAATAACAGCGCAAAAAATAGCAGTTTCAAACATGTAGAGTTTTAACTATTGCTTTAGCTGAGGCTAAGCAACAGTTAGAAGAAGTAAGACGCACTAAAATAAATAGTGAAAACCTGTTACGTACTTTAGAGGACCTACCGATTTAAATTAGCGTGTATAGTTTTTAGGAAATTTTTGTTTTTAGATTAGTTACATCTGAAAGCTCACAACTTACTGACCATTTTACCGCATTAAATATATATGTATGTATCTATGTATGATGAGTGTACAATCAAATAAATGTGATCTAAGAATAAGCATTTGTGTAAAAATTTTTTGGATAATGAGAACCTAAACTGCGTTCAGTCTGCTGCGTTGAGCTTTTCTGCCGGAAACAGTTACCGCTTCTGGGAAACAGCTACCTGTTTTTGAGAAACGGGTACCGGTTTTAGGTTTGTTTTTGAGCTGTTTTCGGAAACCGGGAAGCTGTTTTGAGCTGTTTCTGCCTGTTGCTGGAAAAACAGGTATCTGTTTTTGAGCTGACTGCATCAAAGTTTATACTATTCACATTTTCGGTTATTACAATGTTCTACCGAACAATTTACAAATTGTTGTTGTTGGCTTCAGCCAACTCACTGCATAAACGTTCCAAATTTTCACTATACTAAAATTGAATTTATCTTAATTAATTAATAAAATAAGGATATTTCTATTAAACCACATATATTGCAACTTTTTATTAGTATAGGTAGTGTTTTAAAATAAATATACTCTTTTTATCATAGCAGTTTAATCGTTAGGTCAAAAATTCTGAATTTTTGTATATAGACTAAACAAATAACAGCGCAAAAGAAGCAGTTCCAAATTTCCTCAAAACTAAAAAAAAATGTGAAAAACATTGTATCTTGTCAATGGCGCAATTATATGTACGTAAACGTTGCCAATTGTTTACATTAATAAATCATAACTCGGTAGTCCTTTACCCAAAAATTCCAATTTTTTGCATATGGACTAAACAAATAACAGCGCAAAAGATAGCAGTTCCAAATTTTCTCAAAACTAAAAAAAATGTGAAAAAAATTGTATCTTGTCAATGGCGCACTCTTTTTACCATAGCAGTTTAATCGTTAAGTCAAAAATTCTGAATTTTTGTATATAGACTAAACAAATAACAGCGCATAGGATAGCAGTTAAATAAATTCAAAGTTGTAATGTAAATTGGTGACTGAGATAAAAATAGAATGGTCGCATTCACACCTGCATAAAATGCTTTCAAAGCAAAATAACTGTGTTTATTGTCCTACAATTCTTAATGCAGTAATACCCACGCTCCATCGAAAATCAAAATAAATTAAAAACAAGTCATGTTTTAAGTACTGTTTGTTGTTTCAAAATTGAATTGGGTAATTTAAAGAGCATTTTAATACATTAAATGGATAAATTGCATGCATATGTTTCTTCTGAGCTTACGTAAGTACAAAAAAGTGTGTTTTAAGTGCTTTTTGTTGTTTCAAAATGGAATTGGCTAATTTAAGTGTCATTTTTTTTTTTGATAAATTTATACATGAAATTGATAAATTGCCACTTATAAAACACAACTGCGTTGGAAAAAAAATTTTTTTTTTCTGAGAATTAGGTGCAAATTTTAAATTTTTAGGAGTGCATCTTTCTAGGACTGTACTATCTTTTGCGCTGTTATTTGTTTAGTCTACATGCAAAAATTGGAATTTTTGGGTAAACGACTACCGCGTTATGATTTATTAAGCAATTATCAAAGTTTACGTAAACGACAATTAAGATACAATTTTTTTTCCACATTTTTTTTTAGTTTTGAGAAAATTTGAAACTGCTATCTTTTGCGCTGTTATTTGTTTAGTTTACATGCAAAAAATTGGAATTTTTTGTAAAGGACTACCGCGTTATGATTTATTAAGCAATTATCAAAGTTTACGTAAACGACAATTCTACTATTAAGGTACAATTTTTTTTCCACTTTCTTTTTAGTTTTGAGAAAATTTGCAACTGCTACCTTTTGCGCTGTTATTTGTTTAGTGTACATGCAAAAAATTGGAATGTTTGGGTAAAGGACTACCGAGTTATCATTTATTAATGTAAGCAATTGACAACGTTTACGTACATTTAACCACAATTGTGCCATTGACAAGATACAATTTTTTTCGCATTTTTTTGTTTTGAGAAAATTTGGAACTGCTATCTTTTGCGCTGTTATTTGTTTGTCTATATAAAATTCAGAATTTTTGACTTAACGATTAAATGCTATGATAAAAGTATATTTATTTTAAACATTTACACACATAATTTTGTTTACTACAGCATTTCACACAGTAGCTAAGATAATGTTATTCACCTTTTCTCTGTAATAGTTTTATGTGATAATTATAATTACGATGTCATTTCTTCTACATAATTTGTATAATTTAATATCATGATAAAACTCGTTTTATATGAAAATTCAATTAAACCATACGGAAACTTCTTTTTAATTTTCGTTTGTAATTCACTTTCTTCTTATATGCCTACACACATTTATTTTTATTCAAATGAGTACTGTTAAAGTACCTTTTCTTATGCAATATAACATAACATGTAATTACTTATTACTTTTTAAAGTGTCTTTCATTCAAATTACAACACACTTTATTTAATACTTTTCATGCAGTATAAGCATCCAACTCCCTCAACGACCCCAATAATTTTTCTTTTCTAAGAATTACGGCTATCTGTATTTGGGAAAATTATCCAGTTCTTCTTTGAAATACTCATAAAAGCGTTGAGGTAATACATGCGAATAAGATTTGTATATATAAATGTCAGTTAATAAATCTTTATTTATTAGAATTTCATTACAATTTTTAATATAAATGATATACATGAGCCAAAGCGCAGTGACAAGTGTTTTGTGTATGAAAAAAACAGCATGGATGAAGTTTGGGTAAAGTAGGTTGTTCTTCAAACACCGTAATGCGTTGTATTAAAATTTTTGAATAAAATCAGCTTTCTCTCGTCCTTTAACGTACACCTCATCTGTTGTTGATATGAAATCACTAAGTATACGAGGAATAGACGTGGAAGTATATCCATATTCCCACTTGATAAAGTGGTGGTTGTGAATTAACCAGTTAGCTTGTTTTGAAATTCACTATCCATGGTGTGCCATGGAAATGGAGCTTGAATAATAATACAATTTGCTCTCCATTATATATCGCTAGTTCCTTAGGTGTAAATATATTTCTTTGTTTTGAATCCTGCATAATTTTAACATATTACTTTTAACTTTGTCTGGTTGTTTTACACATTTATTGCAATAGTAATACGTCAGCATTTCTACATGTCCATTTAAACAGTAATACACTGTTTTCTGTAGTATGAACAATTCAATAGTAAAATAGACGATTTTAAGTCCAGAAACAGTCATTTACTTGATTAAAGTTTATTGAAATTAATCTCAGTTAAACGCCATTTTTTAAATGCACATCCTGTCCAAAATCGGATTGAATCTAATGAGCGATTTCTCAAAATATATCAGTTCCAATTACAGGTGAAATATATTTCTGTTTTGAATCCTTGCCATAAATAACAATCATTCTGTTTCATATTTTCTGGATTGCTCGTAGCGATCAGAATTGTATCAATTGGTAATGAAATCGTGATATTTTATGCTCATTTAAATAATTCTGATTTATCTATTATTTAACATCACTATTACAATCAGTAAATACGTTTAAGATTTTAAAATGTCTCAAAACATTTGCTTTAACATATATACTTTTTAGAAAAAATGATGTCAAAGCGAATGATGTGTGATTATAAAATTTAAACTTATATAGAAGGGTAGACTCCACGAGGATACCCGAGCAATACCGAGCATGCACAAAGTCTGACAATACTCACAAAGCCAGTTACATGTGCCATTGGTTAAGAATGCTTATTTTGCTATTCCTAAGAACCTTGAAGCGTCTAACATAAGAACTGTGATATGATACCTTGTCAATAAAATTTAACCTTGAAAATTGGTTTGTATGAATTGTAATATGATACCAATAAATTTTAACCTTGAAGAGCTTAACCAATATACCTGCAGACACCATATTATACGCTACATTTTTTTAGTCCCATCAATAACAGCTCTCTTCATTATGATGTACCTACTCTTCATTTAATCAAAAAATAGAAGACATTTTATTTTTTTGCAACAAAAAATATATAATTTATTTCCAAACAATTATACATAGATATATGTTATTATTATTTTTTTACAGAAATGTTAAATTAGTCGTCTTTCCTACAGTTCCGGCGCTGATAATGTATACGTCATTCTCAACCAGATATTGTTTAAACTTTTCAATGCGATCTTCCTTTTTGAAGTATTCATAAAATCGTAAGGGAAGTATGCACTTAAAGTTCTGGGTTTCATTGATAATATGTTTACCATACTTTGTATCAATCACTTTATATTTTGCACCCACCTCCAAGTCTTTTACGTTCGTAAAGGATTTACAGAAAGTGCTACTGTTCAATGCAGATAGATCCATCTTTACTGATTCGAGAACGCTATTGAATTTTGAGTTGACACCGAACTGTCCTTTTATATATATATATATATATATATATATATATATATATATATATATATATAACAACCTTTCATTCTTTTTGTTTCCATAAACTAATTCTATTTATATATTCCTAAGAAATGTAATATGATACACCTGCAGGTCATTAATCACTCTTTGACCTTGAAAACCCTATATTTAGATTTCTAAGAATTGTAGTATGATGGCCTAGCAATTTCTATTTTTAGCTTTAAATTTTGATCTAATGTGTCCTTGATTTGAGTACCTCTTACATGTTTAAACTTGTTAAATACCCACCTTGTCCTACTTTTAGTTTATAAACTCTAAAAAGTGTCATACGATACCCCTACAGGTCAATAAACTTTGACCTTGACCACTCTATTTTTAGACTTCTAACAATTGTAATATGATGATGACATTGCAATTTCTATTCACACCTCGGTGTGGTTTATATCACAAAATTGTGTCCTTGACTTAAGTACCTATGACAACATGTTTAAACTTGTTAAATACACACCTACTTTTAGTTTAGTAAATGATCTCACCTTGACCCAATTTAATAAGCACCATTTGACATTGGTCTACTTTTTAGCATAGACAACGCATTCTTCTTGTTTCCATGAATTGATTCTATTTTTATACTTCTAAGAAATGTCATACGATACCCCTACAGGTCAATAACCTTTGACCATGACCACACTATTTTTAGACTTCTAAGAATTGTAATATGCTGATGACATTGCAATGTCTATTTTTAGCTTCTGACCTTGACATACAAATTTCCTGCCAATTTTTAGCGAGCTCCTAAAATTTAAATTTCCCGCCAAAAGTTTGACCTTGAAGAGATCCAAAAGCTTACATTTCTCACCACCAGAGGGCGAGTGACCTTGAACTGGTCCAGAACCGGCCCTTAATCACTACTTAAAGCCTATTATTAGGCGTCAATCTGACATGAGCAAATATAGGTTTTATTTTCATTAGCAGGCGTTTTAAACCGTAGTATTTACCATATCTGTGCATTAAAAATAGGTGAGTGCGTGTATAGATTTATTAGGCGTTAGTAAAAAATAAAATTTACTTTATTGTACACTTAATGTAGGAGGAAATGTTAATATGTTTGAAAATAGTACATTAGCTCAATAACTCTTTTCCTTGTATACCGTTTGCAATTATGTCAAGTAATGACATAAAAAAGCTACATGCTGACACCATCAGGTTTTTTCAATGGTGATGATGTTTACAGTTGACGTCATAGGCAAACATTTTTCTTTTCTTGAAATATGGTCTAAAAGCTGGTTTGATTTAAACAATATTTTCGAACAAATGATTACTATATTTCCTTGATCAACAATGTGAAAAGAAAAACTTCAAATCTGTTTGCAACTATAACATCTTTACCCACTGTTGCTATTAAAAAATGGATCGTGGATCCCGAGTATATGAGAAAAATGCAAATATAAGTGCCAAAAAGTTCAAATACTTGTGTGCAACATTACATTGTAATCTAACATCGCTATTGATCCATGCGGCGGTCCCCATACATAGTGCATTTCCATATGTGCACTCCCACTGTTCACCAATTTGCGAAAATAAACAATTTAATATTATTACCACGACGTCAAATCAGCCTCATCCCTAGCGCATCAAAATAAACAAATTTAATCAACCCCTGCGGTAAAATAATGAACTGTTGGCGAACTGTAAAGCTGGTATAGTTTCGATTTTTGCACCCCTTTGCAGTAGGATTGGTCCGTATCTCTACGGTATAGATGAGAGAATTATACTTACAATTGAAGAAATTAACTGCATCGCAACAAAATTTGCGGTTGAAATATAATTTTATACACTGAAATACGCTAAGGTTACACTTTACATTATGTGTAGATAAAATGAGTTTTATCTATTTTTTTATGTAATCTTAAAAGCCATGACACTTGACAATCCTTAATACCTACTTAATTATTTTAGCGCAATGTAAAACAGAATATTACATACGTCGACAAAGAGAAATTAACACCTTGTGAAGGTTAGTTGACTCGTGGCTAACGCCACTCGTGGGTTAATATCTTTCACTAGATATTAAAATGCCCCTTTATGGTCCTGTATAATAAATTAATAGTTGTCCCATTATAAGCTTATAGAATACGGACATTTGAGTCTGAACCGCAAACTTTTTGTAATAAAAACGTGCCACGTCTACACCTGACAAATTTGAAAATTAAATAATTTAACTTTATTGTAATAAAATAACATTAGCTGATGTATGCGCTCGCAAAAAAACGCGCATTTCGATTATTGACAAATTCTTTGCAGCAAAACACCTTGCACAAGGGAGAGCTATGTTTAAGGATATAAGTAATTTTTTAGAGTTCTGGAATCAGAAAATTAAAAACCCACATTTGTAAGACCCAGAACAAAGGTTATCCGAACAATTCAACACTAACTTCAATAGTGCCCAATTGTCTCCCCAGCTTTACTCCCACCCCTCATACAATTATGCGGTTCAGCAGCATCTTGGTACGCAGCCTCTAAAAATTTAGGGTTGTCAGGTGAAATCTGCCTTGTTAAATGCTGTATCTGTGCCCTGTCATGTGGATTCTTAAACAAGATTATGTAATGAGCGTTGAGAGAGATACCTCGCTCTCCTCGTCCTTGATTAAATATGTTTTGCGTTAAGAAAAACACGCTTAGATTTCTATGATGACAATCCTTTGTAAACATATCAACCACCGAACCGTTGGTCTCACGCATTCGATCGTCAATTATTATTAAGACAGACCGGTTTTTTACCATCAAATTCTTCCATATCAGGTAATCCTTTCTGAAAATCCACTGAGAAATCTTTGAACAATGCTGCCATTTGCCGTAAAACCATATATTTTTTTCAAAAGCTGTATCCCAGACAGTTTCGATATTTTTTAGAAAATCAACGATAAAATACGATTTCCCACAGCCAGATGGCCCCGCTACTATTGCAGAAAAGGGATGCTTAAACTGACCTTCCATCTCGAAACGCTAATCTATACTAAAGAGTATTCCGTTATCATCACAACTTAAATACTAGGTGAAAAGAAATCTGCAATCACAAGTATATTCTACTCTGTTTTATCGTGCTTATCTTTTAACATCAAGATAACCCTATTTGGTTGTTGTCTTTTAAATATTTACTAAAACCAACACGTAATAGTCTTGATGTATATCTAATTTATAATGTCTAATTACCTGCTTACTTAATTGCTACTCATTTATTTATTTTAAAGTAATTTGTGTGTGTGTGTGTGTGTGTGTGTGTGTAAGTAATTGAACATACAAATAAATCAGGTATAATTTTGGAATGTAAAGGTTCTGACCGCTCACCTAATATTTAGACCTTAATGTTTTTTGCAGCAGAAAATTTCTAAATATTTGTAATCACATTAATTAACACGATGTCGACGGCTAATTGCTACTTTCTATCCATAATGAAGTTGTATAACTGTTTAATAATAATAAACACACATTAGAAGCCCGCGAACTTTGGTTATGTGTTGCACAGAAGGATTCAGTGTATGCGGAGGTAGCCATCGTCTGTGACTCTCGGGTAATTCACTGAAACTTCTACGTTTAGATGAAGTAAACATCGTACGTCAACTTGCAAAAGAATCATTATAGACGTATCGACCACTTTTGAAAAATGCACGCAAATTAAAAGACATTGCTAAAGGAAACATAGCCACAGCGCGCACCGCATGAGCAGTAAATCGCAACTGATTCATAGCGTCTTCGCCAAAATTCTAGTGAGCGCAAACACTCGTGGTACAGTAAATTTTGTTTATTTTTCGACCTATAAAATTAATTGATCACCGAAGACCTGGAATAGCGACTGCGATGACTGAGTTGTCTTGTAACTGTTTGATCTATGCCATTATCTGTAGCTTTTGATTAATATACCAACTAAAACTTCATTATAAATAGAAATAGAAACATCACTGTGTGTCTATGTGTCTGTGTGTCTGTGTCTGTGCGTCTGTGTCAGTGTGTCTGTGTGTTTGTATGTCTGTGTGCCTGTGTGTCTGTGTGTCTGTGTGTTTGTGTGTCTGTGTGTCTGTGTGTCTGTGTGCCTGTATATCTGTCTGCCTGTGTGTCTGTGCGTCTGTATGTCTCTGTGTCTGTGTGTCTGTTTGTCTGTGTGTCTATGTGTCTGTGTCTGTGTGTCTGTCTGTGTGTGTGTGTGTGTGTGTGTGTGTGTGTGTGTGTGTGTGTGTCTGTGTGTGTGTTGTGTGTGTGTGCTGTGTGTCTGTGTGTCTGCGTGTCTGTGGGTGTGTGTGTATGTAGGTGTCTGTGTGTGTTGTGTTGTGTGTGTGTGTGTGTGTGTGTGTGTTTGTGTGTGTGTGTGTGTGTGTGTGTGTGTGTGTGTGTGTGTGTGGTGTGTGTGTGTCATGTGTGTGTGTGTCGTGTGTGTGTGTGTGTGTGTGTGTGTGTGTGTGTGTGTGTGTGTGTGTGTGTGTATGTGTCTGTCTATGTCGGTGTGTGTCTGTGTGCCTGCGTGTCTGCGTAACTGCGTGTCTGCGCGTATGCACGTACGCGCGCGTGCGCGTGTGCGCCTGTTTGCGTGTGTGCGTGTGAGTGTGCATGTGCGCGCGGTCGACTTTATATATTTTGTTGATGTTTTTTTAATGATATCTTTTGAATTACAATGATTTTTAACATAATTAAAACAATTATTTTTAGTTTCAACCGATTGTAAATACTAATTATACAGGGTGGGTCAGAAAGAGTGGGTCAACACTAAACTGGATGTATTAGACCCAAAATATTAAGTTTGAGCTAATCATCCCTTATACGAATGTCGCTGGTTTAAGAGATACAGGGTGCTGAAGGTTTAAATTTTATTCTGAAAGTGTTCAATAATTGAGTAAGGTTTTTGGTGCAAGATTTACAAATTTGAAGCTTAGTTTGACGTTGCTCCTAGAGAGCGCTAGTTTCATCATATTATATAGGTAAATCAAAACGTATCTTTATTATCTGTTGAGCTACGCTTGAAAAAAGATAAAAGCCTAAAAGAAGTTTCAATTCTACGTAGAAAAACGTACTCTTGTTTAGGTCGCCTAACTTTATCGATTTCTGAGTTATATAATGGGGTCGTATGAAAAAAACAGAAAGTAAACCACTCAAATATTCTGTCTTACTTTTACAGCATGTGGATTTTCCGAATACGACAAATGATTGTTATTCCTATTAAAAGTACCGTCAAGTAAATGTCGCATCATCGGTAAATATGATCTTTTTGAGGAAATCTGGGTTTTCCGTTTGCATATTTTGTACAAACTGAGCAGATTGTATGTGAGCTGGTAAATTTTGAATCAATAACTGCTGAACCGGAGTATAATGATATGGATGGAACATTTCTTTTTTCAATATCCTACGAATGGACGACTGACTTACCCCCGTTGCCGCACTTAACCGACGAGTACTAATACCGGAATTTACCGAAACACGAATTAAAATTTCCTTTTCTCCATCGACTGTGATACATTTTGGAGTACCATCTATTTGGATACAATTGTACATATCTTCGAGTCGCCTTCCATTAAAATTAGCCTCAGCAAGAACACAAATCATATCACGCATCTCAATGTTGGAAAAATTATTGTCGTGGCATTTTTTGATAACTAGTTAATAATTTTACACGAATAATAAGTCACACGCACGCAAAATACGCTAATATTTATTGACATGAAAATTTGACATAAATCTACTTAGAAAAGAAATAGTAATATCAGAATATCAGCGCCTGAAGGAAAATCAACAAAATACGTTCAAACCTTTAAATGCAAATAACTCCGAAACCGATAAAGTTAGGCCACCTAAACAGGAGTGCCCTTTTTATGTAGAATTGAACATTCTTTTAGCTTTTAAACTTTTTAAAGCATAACCAACAGATAAAAAAATATGTTTTGATTTACCTAAATAATACTGTGAAATTAGCGACCTCTAGGAGCAACGTCAAGATAAGCTTCAAATTCGTAATTCTCACACCAGAAAACCCTACACTGCCAATTTTCAGATTCATGTTATCAAAACTTTCTCAGTTATTGAGAAATTTCAGTATAAAATTAAAACCTTCAACACCCTGTATCACTTAAACCAGAGACATTTGTATGAGGCATGTTGAGCTCAAACATAATATTTTAGTGTCTAGTATTGACCCATTCTTTTTGACTCACCCTGTATAATAAATTAAAGTTCATTGGTAATTGAACATTATATATCTGAATTGCTAATTGTGCCATTTGCTAAAAGCGTCACACTATCGTTGTTTATAAAACTTGGCTCTGAAGTCCTTAAAATATCATATGTTACGAACTATTATTTTAAATTATTCCTATGGTGTAGAGAGATATGGATATGTTTAGGTCATTAATACATTGCCGCTTCCTTCCGCATTACATAAATGGGTTAACACAAATTTGGTAACTGAAATAGTTTTGTTTCACTGAGTTCAACTTAATGTTTTATTGGGTATGAAGTTCAATGTCAAAAATTATTACAAATTACTATATTTGTATGGAGATATTTGACATTTCGTAAAATGGGTACATCTTTTTAATCTGGTTTTCCATTATTTAGTACACATGTATTGTATTTAGTTGTAATAACAGTCCTTAATTGGTAGTTGAAGTTCGATTTCCATAATTAACCTCTCTTTGGGTGTTTTAAAATGCGATTTTAGGTAAATTATTGATATAGTTATTTAAAAAGACTTTTAAACATCATGTAAAGACATGTTGTCAATCTTCACTAAATTTTAATTTTCATTTTAGAAAAGTGAAGGAGATCCCATTACCGATGGTGTGTGAGATTACTTGATACACTTCTACGTTAAGTGGATTAATACTGTTAGTGAACGGAAAACAGTTGTACAATTTATCAATTATGTTTCAAATATAAAACAGAAACTTATGAAGTATCAAATATGACTTGTTTTAAACTATGTAAGTTTTACACACATTATATTTGAGAATATAGTGTATGATTTTGTTACAGTTGGATACATACAGCGTGTATTTTAAAATCACCGACAAACGAAAACTAGAGATTCTATGATTCAAAATAAGACAAAAATTATCATAAACGCTTTTCCGAAAATGCTTCCTAACCGAGATACAGGTTGATTAAAAAATAATTTTTTTAAGATTCCTCAAAAACTACAAAAGATATTACACTGAGATTTGGTACACCTAAATGACTAATTAAGTAAAAGTAATCAGGTGAGTTTAAGTCAACTGGCTCCATCCAGTGGCGTAGAATATGTTAAGTTAGTCACTTTAAGTAAAAAAAACGCACGTCCCTGCTTTTTTTGAAGAAATATTTTTTTTGTTAAATTCAACATTTAATTCTGCAAATAAAATCATACTTAGTATTTTTTCGATTCGGCACCCGTTTTTGAAATATTTTGCATTAACATAAACGACTACATTATTCAGTAATAAGCAAATTAAATAAATCCAAGGTTGCTTTGCATTTGACAGTTACGTATCTTACGTTTGCTAAAATAGTTGCATTTACGCGTGTTTTGTAATTCATTGTTTGTGTCTAATTACTGTGAAAAAATGAATTATTCCAAACGAGAACTGGTCGATATGCATTTATGTTATGGTCTTACTAATTGCAATGCTCGTGCTGCTGCTCGACTTTATGAACAAAGATTTCCAAATAGAAGACATCCACATCATACTACGTTTAGAACTGTTCATCGTAACTTGTTAGAGTATGGAAGTTTAAAAGGAAAGAAAAATTCCGGATGAAATGCTCGTGTACCAGTTGAAACTGACGAACAAATTTTAGATAGAGTTTATGAGTTAGGTTTAGAATTTGGTGTGTCGCATAGCAAATCTTGGAAAGTTTTACGAGAACAAAATTTATATCCCTTTCACCTACAAAAAGTGCATGCATTATTGTCTGCTGACCATCCTCGTTGAATGAATTTTTGCGAATGGTTTTTAAATAAAAATGCTGAAGATATACAATTTGTTAGAAACTTATTGACCACTGATGAGTGTATTTTTTCCCGAAATGGAATAATAAACTTGCATAATTCCCATGAATGGTTAGATGAAAATCAGCACCCAACTGTAGTTACAGCTCACCAACATAGATTTAGCAAAAATATTTGGATAGGTATACTAGACGATCACCTAATCGGACCTATCCGTTTTCCTCAAAGACTTACTGGCGAATTCCATTTAAATTTTTTGAGAGAAGATTTGCCAGAATTGTTTGACAACGTACCCTTAGATGTTAGAATGAACATGTATTTCATGCATGATGGTGCACCACCACATTCTACACGAAACGTCAGAGAATTTTTAAATGCATGGTTCCCTGGACGCTGGATTGGACGAGGAAGTGAAGTACCGTGGCCGGCACGATCGCCAGATTTAAACCCATTGGATTTTTTTGTGTGGGGTATCTGAAAACTCGTGTCTATTCTGTTCAAAGTGATAATCGAGAGCAACTTTGGAATCGCATACAGATGGCATGCGATGAGATTAGGGTTATGCCACAAATTTTTCAGCTCGTTAGGTTCCATTTGCTAAGAAGAATACAAGTTTGCATTCAAAGAAAGGAGGACATTTTGAACAATATGTATAAAAATAATTATTATATTGTTTTTGATTCCTTCAATATCTCTTTAATAATGTACCTAATAGCTAACTGCGTTATTTTTTCGTAAAATAAAACAAATTTTGACTTTTATTGAATAATGTGGTCTTTTATGTTAATGCAAAATATTTCAAAAACGGGGTGCCGGATCGAAAAAATACTAAGTATGATTTTATTTGCAGAATTAAATGTTGAATCTATCAAAAAAATATTTCTTCAAAAACCAGGGCGTGCGTTTTTTACTTAAACTGATTAACTTAAAATAGTCTACGCCACTGGATGGAGTCAGTTGACTCAAACTCACCTGATTAATTGTATTTAATTAGACATTTAGGTGTATCAAATCTCAGTGTAATATCTTTTGTAGTTTTTGAGCAATCTTAAAAATCTTAAAAAAAGTATATTTTAATCAACCTGTATCTCGGAAATGCGTTTATGATCATTTTTGTCTTATTTTGAATCATAGAATCTCCAATTTTCGTTTGTCGGTGATTTTAAAATACACCCTGTATAAACGAGTAAATAAAGAATATATTATTATGTCATAGCTTTGGATATGACTTAATCAAGCAATTTGTTAGATCAACCAAATATTGCACAATACAAGAAAATTTTGCTTATGGCCTTAGTTATATTGAAAATGATGTGAATAAATAAATCTACATACGTTTAGTGCCTTAACTATTTGTAATATTATTCATTATATATTTTCTTTGTCACTTTTTGTTTTTTTAATTGAAATAAAACTAACTTCAAATACATTAATAATTTCATAAATGTTGGAGGTACTACAGTCACGGTATTTATTACAGAAGTCATATTAGACATTTCTAACTGTAATGTAACAAGATATTCATTACATTTAAATTATTTTCACCTGCGGTATTACTTCTACAACCTTCCTAATCGATGCAGATGCTAAACTGCTGACTTTTAAAGCACATGGAGGTCATAAACGTAGCAAAAGTGTTATATTGACAATTCTGTGTTCACAAATCCTCAATTGTAATTTATTATTTATTGAATCGTTCATTACAACATTCGTTTATGTGTATAAAACGTTCAATGGCCATAAGAATCTTATTATGAGGTAGTTACGTAATACTCGATCACGAGGGAGCCAAGCCACTTACCACCCTTATTATTTACAGTGTTAGTAAAAAGTTTAGAATAAAGGCTGTAAAATTTAGACTATTGATTTGAGAAAATTCCAAAAACAGGTCAACTTTTAATTTTAATTGCTGGTTCTATAATACAGTGTGATCCATCTAAGATTAATGATGCCACTGTCAACTTTTTAAATGACAACTCCCAATTTTATTCGCTATTTTAATAGCCAGTGCGATTGTCTAAATGACGGTATAAAATTTTTACCTGCTTTCATACCATCGCAACAATGTCAGTAAATTGAGTGGATTGTCAAAATTTTTACTATGGTCAAATTAAGAGAAAGCGAATGAATTGAAATGTTAATAATCGCGGGATATGGCGATAGAAAAAGAATGCAAGATCAGATATGCTAGTTAATAATATTCATCCGGAAAGACTACCGATAACTCAATCGATTATTAGCAAAATTCAAAAAGAATTTAAGAATTTAGTCATGTTAGAGATTTACCAAGAACTGGGTGACCCGCAATAAATGAAGAAACGCAGCTTAATACGCTACCGGATTCTCTATAATGAAATATACACGGTGATGCATCTAATGAAGTCACCGGGCCGAGACTTCTGGCGAGATATACATATGTACGTTGTTTAAGCCTTTTAAATTGTGAGACTAAATTAATCAAGTAATTACTACCTTTGTCTAGATGGTACACTAATCTAGTGTCCTTAATATTTTTGCAAAACTTACCAATGCTTAATGAAGTAGAAGAAGCCTCGAGTAGAAACTTCTGTTAATATAAATACAAAAATTGCAGAAATAATAAGTAAATAGTTATTTGATGCCAATAAATAGCTCTTGTAAGTTAGCAAAGAATCATGCTCAGATTTCATTTTCTCCTTAGGTTTTTCGAAATTGCTTTCTTTTAAACTAGTGTCTTTTAATACATCAACTTCATTGGTTGAATGTGTACCACTTTCATTTAAATAGTTTATAAACGTACAGTTTGATTGTTCTAAATCAGTTACAGATCCTTGCATTCGTGCGTATCCACTGTCCAAAACTATGATGTAATCCATCTGTTTTAAATGCTGAAAGTGATGGGTAACCAAAATAACAGTACTTTCTTCCAACAATGTTTTAATACAATTGTCGAAAATATGCTTGCCGACACGTGTATCAACTGCGGAAAGAGGATCGTCTAGTACATAAATGTCTGCTTTTCTATAAATACTTCTTGCCAGATTTAACCTTGCTCTTTGCCCACCGCTTAAAAATACTCCACAGTCTCCGACGGCAGTTAGGTCCCCATATGGAAGTTGTTGTAGGTCAGTTTCAAGTGCGCAACATTTTAATACGCTTTGATACCGCATCTCATCCATTTCACTACCAAAAAGAATGTTTTGACGTATACTTCCTCTAAAAATCCAAGCTTCCTGTGAGGCGCAACTTATAGAACCATTAACACGTAGTTGTCCTTTATAAAACGGTAATTCTCCCTGTATCGCTTGACATAAACTTGATTTTCCGCAGCCTACTTTACCGATCACAGCTGTTAGCGATCCTTTCTTTATTTGTAAATTTAAATTTGAGAATACATCTTGTATATTTTTATCCCACGTTGCATAGCCTTTTATAATACTAACTGAGTTTTCATCTTGAGTTGGTAGAGGATATACATTGATTTCTTCAGATAATAAAAAATGCTGTATTCGTTTTAAAGCTATTTTCATTTCTGCCATCGATACTAGAACATGTGGTAAAATACTTGTCATAGTCACCGCAATTGAAGACAGTAAGGCTATACAAACGAACACAGTCCTTATTTCAAACACATTATTTAACAATACGGAAGACAATATTGTTATGGAAACCGATATGGTGGTAATCACAGCGTCAAACGTGTTCATTACCTTTAAATACATATACTTTTGGATAGAGTTCATTTCCATTTCTCTAAATCTTAATACAATATTAGCAAATGGTATTTCCCATCCATACATTTTAATAACACTTATACCTTTAATAAGTTCATTTGTTAGTCCTATACGTTGATCTCTTCTTGCAGATACTTTTAAACGATATTTTTCTACAACTCTTCCTATCAGAACTATAACAAAATGCTATAACTATACAATACGTTGGTATTACTACGTACAATAGATTGGTATAAAGAAAATAATAAATCCAATACCAAATATCGAAGGTGTTCCAATTTCGTAATACATTAAGTACAAAAACAGAACTGATTGCAAAGGTATAACCCATATGTAATGTAGCAATCCTGAAAATTCAAAAACGTTCACATCCGTGGATAACAAGCTAAGGATGTGACCGTGCGTTAACCGATTTACAGTTGATTTACTTAACTTAAGAATTTTTTCGTATATTAAACAGCTACATACTACTCTTATTTTCAAGCCCATGTGGTTCGACGCCAGACCAGTTGGCTGAATAATTAAGCTATGTATTAAAGACGTAACACTAATTCCAAATACATAAAAGTATGAGAAATCGCAGTTCCTGCTTTCTTCTTTGCTTGTGTAGCAACTTACTAGTTCACCCACTAATATCGCTGAGCAAGGACTAAAATTAAAAATAGTTGTAAAGTTTATTAATGAGAATTATTTTGTTTTACAAGAGAACAATGTTCGCAACTGATATGGATAACCCCATAAGCAAACTAGTTGGGCCAAACTGTTTTATCAGTACTCTTAATAAAGAAGGGTTTGTTTTTTTCTTCAGCGAATTTTCCAATTCGTATTTCCATAAACGCATTGCTTTTTCACTTAGTTTAGAAGATTGATGTTTGGAATACGTTTCATATAAATCATCTTCAGTAATATTTTGTTTTTTAAAATGGAAAATGTTTGAAATACGTACCTACAAGCAGAAAAATATTCTTTAACATTTTATTCTGATGATAAACTAGATTTTACTTATCCAGTATTAAATAATTTTTGCATGGCCAGCCATAAACTTTTTTAAATTATTAAAAGATGAACTCTCATTCTCCGCACAAATTTAACTCTTTTTGGACTGTTGTGAGTTGGTGTTCGTAGGCTAATGTTAACAATTTTAAAAGGTATAGTTGCGAGCTACTAACGGGTGAGACGCAGTGGCACTATTGATTTAATTACATAGTTTTGCAGCCGTTTGATTGTTTACTAAAGTTTGTTTGATCGATATCGTTCTTTTTACCTTCTAACCTACATATGCAGATATAGAAGGTTATGCAATCGACTTTTTTTTCACTATCGCTAAATCAACTTATTAGCTCATTTTATAACGTTTGACCAAGTTTCGCCAAGATCGGCCATCACGTCTGGATGTCTGTGTGTGTGTTAGTATCCGCAATACCTCCAGAACGAAATACATACTTAAATTTTTGGTTTTTATCAAATATTACTAAAACAGCTACATATTTCAAAGATATAAAAATATCTGGATATGACCTTAAACACATTAATTAATTATATTCTATGCAATTTTTTTATATTTAAGTGCTAGTTCAAATTTCGTCATTATCTAAATAACGATTAATTTTAAAAGAAAAAGTGTAGACGTATTTTTTAAATAAAATTTAATTTTACATAAATTTTCTTTATAAAGTTTTATTATGTAGAGCGAAATAAATCTAAAAATTAAATAAATATGATTGAAAATGCTGAAGCTGTATTATTGATATCTTTATAGAAGCAGGCGGATTTGGAATTTGTTTACGTTAACGTCTATTTATGTCTATGAATCTCTATCTGACATGAGGTTTTAAACGTCAGTCTGACAGATTATTATTGTTTTTATTTTTACAATGTTGCCTGTTTTCGTTATCTGATAAGACACATAACATATTTCTACCTGTGTCCGTTATGGACTTTGAAACCATCCATCAGATCGCCATGAAACTTTGGGAAGTTATTGAGTATACTCCCGCGAAGATTATTAGCATAAATGTTTTTTTAAATATTGGCCCCCAAGTGCCCTCATAATCTTTCGACGCAGCAACGCGCACCGGGTACGGCTAGGTTTCATTAGCATAGTAAAACACGCAGGGTATCCGCTATGTTTTATATTTGATCAATATAACAAAAATACCTGTATTAAAAATATATGTAGCTTAGTGCTGACTTTTAATGGAGTTTCAAAGTGGGTTAATCCACGGGTATTGAATTCGTCACAGGCAACGCCGTGCAGGATCGGCTAGTGAACGTATAAAAAACGAGTTGCATAGTTATCCTGAAAAAAATTGAAATTAAAATTATTTCATTTCTTTTAATTTAAGTTAGTGTATGGTTACACTGGACGCGGATACGTGCGATTTTTTAATCGTGCGATGTCGTACGATGTCTGACGTGAAAACAAACGTACTAATTTAAAAGTGTGCGGTTACATTAACTATGTTTTAGTCGGATGTTATCGTGCGATGTCGGCCCACTTGGCGAGAACCATAAACGCGTTTGTTTTTGTCGGCGACATCGTACGATTTTAACGGTATAAAAAGCTGTCACGTTCAATAATAATTGAAAAGATTGATTTAAAATCGACTTAGAAAAGCTGATTTTATGTGTTCAATCGAGGAAGCCGATATGAAATCAAACATGTAAAGAGTTATAGCAAAAAAGTGATGGGAAGAGGTAGCAAAGGAAATGGAAGAAACAAGTAAGCATATATTTTGCATATTTATATTTAGCAAGTGGAATATACAATTTTATAATCTTGAAAAATAAACAATGATACATTCATACGTATGTACACATTGTTAAACAAATTTTTCTTTACTTGAAACGGAACTTTTAAATTTGTCTCGCACAGCATATGTAGCTACACTTGAACGATTATTGGTTCGTGTGATTCTAGTATAATTGTTTTGTGAAATATTTAATACCTCAGAGTTCATTTTAAAATTATTTTCAGTACATCCTTCTTTATCAATAATTATATTATGAAGAATACATGCGCATGATTTGTCGGAATGGTACCCTATCTCTTTTTTGAGGATCCTCCATTTGGAATTAGTATGGCAAATGCCCATTCGACAATCCTTGCTCGGGATAGTCGATAATTATAAATTCTTCTTGCTGACTGAGGTTACGACCATTAAAGAGATATGCTTCATCGCCCAAGAGCACATAGGAAATCTTAATATCTGTATTTGGAATAGTTCGATCCTCTGGTACGCAAAAATTTTTGTTTTCTAACCGTTCTTTTAAACTGCTAGCAGCAAAAATTCCACCATCACTTTTTTTTCCATATGATCCGATATCAATCTACAAAAATCTACAATGCGCATCAGCAACTGCTTGTAGGACAATAGAATAATAAGATTTATAATTACAATACATGGAACCGGAATTTGGTGGACCACGGAGCCTTATATATTTTCTATCAATACATCCTATGCACTGTGGAAAATTACATTTCTTAAAAAAGTCTTCAGCGACAGTTTTATGTATTGCTGATATCGGAAATGGCATATATTTTATGTTGAATTCTTCCCATATTGCTTGGTATACTTCGTAAAAGGTGTTTCTTATTGTTGAATGAGACATTCTGAATGAGAATTCAAGAAATCTGAAAGACAGCCCTGTCGATAAAAACCTAAAAAATATTATATAATGATAGTATATGTATTCAGTTCATAACTAATGCGTTTCGTAGGTGTTGCAGTAAGGGGTCAAATGGAGAAATTCTCAGGATATATCCCGGAGAGAATTTGGAAAAACACAAAGTAGTCGATCAGGTGATGCAGATGGAAGTTCGAAAAAAGTCAAATGGGCCTATTTCGAATTGATGCTATTTCTAAAAGATAGATTAAGTGCGAGACCATCAACTACTAATATTCCAAGGGATGAAGAAAATGAAGGACAAAATGAAGTAGATAACGAAGCTAACAATAATGAAAATAGTGACGAATTTGATAATGAAAGTCAATTTAATGGAGATGAAACGACACAAAAAGACGAAATAGAGAATAGTGCTGGTTTTCGAACTCCTGCTAGAGAGAGAATCGTAACGGAACACCGAAGTAAACTGCAGCAGAAAACAAAAGGACCTAAAGATGTGTATGAGAGTCTTATCAGCATAGAACAAAAAAAATTAGAAACGTTTTCCGCAAAGAATGCACTTTCTTATCATTTCTTAATGAGTTTATTTCCGCTTATACACGCTCTTCCACTTATGAGAAATACGCAAATGAAACTTAATATACAACTTTTTCTAAACGATCAGTATCAGAATACACCCCCATATACTATTTCTACTCCGCTGCCTTCTCCATGTGATACGTATTCTTCAACATCTACTCTATTATCGCTACAAGTTTATAGTTCGCCAACTGACTCTACTACCTAACATACTGCGATGAATTAATTGGGGAAAATAAAATACATATGGTATTATTAATTTTGTAATTGTAGAACTAACTAAATCACAATGAATCATCGAGAAATATTCTTTTGAGTTTAAGATTTTGTATTAAATTTTATCTTAATAAACTATGGTGTCCTTAATTACGATTTCTGTGGACTCTGAATTTAAGGTAAACCGTACTATATTATAATTGGGCGCCATCACCAAATTAATCGATGAAATTTTAGTGTTAACTTAAATAACTACCACGACCAGCACTCGGAACGACCTCTTTCTCCGGGGTTAGGGATCAACATCAATTCGTATCCAACATTCATTATAGAGATTCACAAACTGTTCTTAAGCAAAATAATTATATAATTGATTAATTTAGGAAGCTGTTTAAATTTAAACTTGTTTGAACACTTTGTATTGCAAGCTATGATGTTGTACTACGCATGCGACGCGTTTTTACTAAAATAGTGTATTTGCGCAGTTCAATCTCAAAGAACAACAATGTCTGCCTTTCGGTAAGCATAACATTACTTTCCTCCCAATAATAATTAATGAACATGAATTTATTATTATATCTTGCAATTCCAGATATGAACACACGTTGGTTCCTAAACTTAACACAAATACAACCATCAATACAACACATGAACGCTAAAGATTCAACGCAATCTTTGGCTATGATAAAAGAATTACAAGAGGTACGTTGCCTTAAGATGACCTTTAAAATCACTTTTATTTTCGATACCGATACGAAAAATATGTTTTATTTCCATAAAAGAAAAAAATTAACCTAACACGAGTTTAAAAAAATATTTATTCTCAAAAATAATTAAGCATCTACCGAAGATATAAACTTGTTAACAATCGAAACACTTGTCGGAAATATGAAACGGTAACCTAACTTTAAGGTAAACCATTATGCGACTTCGTTTGTTTATGAAATTTCACTTTGCGGTTATTGCGTTTTGAACTGATTTGATTAAATTTTAACGGACATGTACATGAAGTACCCCTTGTTTGCTGGCTGCATTTTATGAGAGAGTGTGACAGATCATAAAGAAGCTCTTATATAGTTTCTCATAGTTACATAATTCAAACAAAATTCTGTCATTGTACACAAAAGTTGCTCTAATTTCATTGGCTGAAACACATGAAAAATTTTAGGAATATCTAATTTTGGCCCTAACTTTCTTGATAGTGATCAGATCTTAATTATAAAATTATTTTCAAATTCCTAGCTCAATTCCGGATCTTTTGAGACCATTTTTGATAGGGTTTTCTTTGAAAATTTTGTACATATACACTATTGTGGCTCATAGGTATACTTAACTGCGTAATTTACTAATATCTAACTTATTCTACGTTTTTCAGGTAAAATATGGACAGTTTTGGATTCTACATCCAAAATTATGTAAAATTACATTAATTTCACTTCTTTTTGGAGGAAATTCTATCTCAATTTTATCCAATTGAGGAACTTAACGTAATTTATATGTTTTTATACAAAAATCACATTTTTAATGTAAATTTCACTATGAACACATGTGAAACATGTTATTAAGTACGTTTTTAATGTATTCTAACTTCACTTGCGCGTTTATATCTAAAATTGTGTGAATTTTCACTAACTTGTCTTGCTATCATAACCTTTATCACATACAGAGTTGGTATGCGTTGAATAAATTATTATACTTATTCTTATATTAGTTTAGGACTTCTCCGTGTGAACAATACTGAATCGTGCTTGTAAACTCAAATTATTATGTTTTATATGTGAAAATTACATATTTATCATCTACAATACTAATCGTACAACATGACTATACAAGTTATTGCTGTTTGAGTGTGATACTGCTATAGCTTATCATTTTTATGAATTATGTACTTCAGTGCATGTTCCACAAATGCTTGCATACTTAGTTTAAGTTAATTTTACATACTCGTACCTTAATTTGTACACAAATATGAATATAACTTCCTTATGATTACGTTATCTTAAATACAATGTTAAAACGGATTTCACATCACTCTACCCCCTTTCTTTAACCTATTTTAGATTATCTCAATACAGACCTATTATCACCACATATGCCCTACCAAGATAGTTCATCGTTAACCCAACAACCAGAAAATGTTGCTCGATATTTCCACACTTTTAAATAATGATGTGAATTATAAACATATGTATGTATTTAAATAAATGATTTTACTTACCTAAGTGTAACAGTTAATTTTTGTCTAGGATCAATACTTTTCCAAAAATTATAATATGTTTCGGGTAGTTGGTGGATTCTATTTAGTATAATTAAATGTTGAAGGCAACATTCTAAAATACCCATAAAGCTTTTGTGGTTGCCATCCATTACGTCATCCATTTTGAATTTAAACTACCGATGCAACGAATCGCAAACAATGTAATCACAAAATCGTACGATAAACGATCTTAACGATATCGCGCAAAAAAATCGCACGTATCCGCATCCAGTGTAACCATACACTTAGCATCTAGATGTCTAGTAACCTTTGTCTGTCATGAAGTGTTAAACGTCTATTTTACATAGATTATTGTTGTGCGTTTACAAGCTTGCCTATTTTCGTAATGAACTCCTTATAAAGAGGTTGCATAATATTGTTAAAAAATATTTAAATTATTTTGTTTCTTTTAATTTCCATTTTGTAGGTTGGAAGTCGTGTGGTGTTCCACGCCAGATATTTTATTCACAGAAACAATACGTTATGTTTACAAATGCTTAATTTTAATTTCTTAATGCATGTTGGAAGCTTTTGTTATGAATTATATTTAAATTAAAACTGACCTAGTAAAGCATGATACATTATTGTTTGACTAAGGAATTTCTACCTTTGTTTCAATAGCTGTGCTATCGTCATGAGCGGTAAACTGCTTTTGTGGGAGAATTCTAATTATTTAAATAATGTTATCATTTGCACAACAAAATGGGAGGGATGTAAGACAATTACATACACTCACAGCTTAGGTTTCGTTTGGTTTTATTGAGTTTTACTTATACCAGACTGATCCTGAACAAAACAGTGTTTCTAAACGATTCAATGAAATACCATGGAAAATCTAGGTGTTTGAATCATTTACTCGAATCTTAAAAAAACTTTGAAATGGTTAGGACCTGAACTTCTTTAATAAACCCACTCAACCAAACACTTTGAATGATAAAAAAATTTCTGCTGATACAAAAATTGGCTTAAAAAATACAGGAAAAGTAATAAATTACAGGGTGTTCTATTTAATGGTAAGCGGCTATGAAAGTTTAAATTGTTATGTAAAAGAAAAGTTTAATACACCGGTATGAAAATCAATGAATGGATATATGAGATTAACAGGCAAGCGCTTGTTATTTGTTGGTTAAATTTCACGTCACTAGCTTCGTTATTAATGGAGATATCGTATTCAATGTGGACTAGGATTTTTCAAAATTTAAAAAATCGAAATATCTCGAAAATACTTCATTTTTGGTACAGGACATTGTGCACAAATTTTATCTAGAATTTCATGTAGAATTCGAAAATAAAATGAAAAATATTAGGTTTCATTTAAAATAACAAAGCTGACGTCTACTTCCGGTATAACCGGAAGGACAATATTATATTTGATCTCAGCGTCATCCAAAACCTACAGTTTCGTAATTTCAGATTTTTAAGATAACTGTATCCGCCATTACTTTTAATCAAAACTCTTCGCGCCACACACTGTATAATTAAATGTTGAAGGAATTCTAAAATATCTAAAACTTTAGTGGATGCTCTTTAACTCCTTAAAAATGGTTACCGAATTCATCCTGGTCTTTCCTTAAATATGTATCATTAACAATATTTTCTTTAGATTAACATCAAAATTTCACAAAAGCTTTTGTGGAATTGCATCCATTACGTCATCAATTTTGAATTTAAACTACCGATGCAACGAATCGCAAGCAATGTAATCACACAATCGTACGATAAACGGTCTTAACGATATCACACGACAAAAAATCGCACGTATCCGCATCCAGTGTAACCATACACTTAGCATCTAGATGTCTAGTAACCTTTGTCTGTCATGAAGTGTTAAACATCTGTTTGACATAGATTATTGTTTTTGTGTTTACAATATTGCCTATTTTCGTAATGAACTTCTTATAAAAGAGGTTGCATAATTATTCTTAAAAAAATATTAAAATTATTTCGTTTCTTTTAATTTCCATTGTGTAGGTTGGAAGGTCGTGTGGTGTTCCACGCCAGATACTTTATTCAAAGAAACAATACGTTATGTTTACAAATTCTTAATTTTAATTTCTTAATGCATGTTGGAAACTTTTGTTGTGAATTATATTTAGAATTAAGACTGACCTAGTAAAGCATGATACATTATTTTTTGACTAAGGAATTTCTACCTTTGTAGTTTCGATAGCTGTGCTATCGTCATGAGCGGTAGACTGCTTTTGTGGGGAGAATTCTCATTATTTAAATAATGTTATCATTTGCACAACAAAATGGGAGGGATGTAAGACAATTACATACACACACAGGTTTCGATTGGTTTTATTGAGTTTTATTTAGACCAGACTGATCCTGAACAAAACAGTGTTTCTAAACGATTCAATCAATAGGTGTTTGAATCTTTACTCGAATCTACAAAAAGAACTTTGGGGGGAAATGGTTAGGACCTGAACTTCTTTAATAAACCCACTCAACCAAACACTTTGAATGATAACAAAAATTTCTGCTGAAGTTTGGTATAATTGTTAAGAAAACTAGAGAAAGAAAGTTGTAATTTTGAAAACCCAAGAATGATGGTTATGCTGGCATGGGTTACCAGTTATAGGATGAAACAAAAAGAAAAGCAGTACTAGTAGGTACTAGAAAGAAATGCAATTTTTGAAGAGATAAATTGTAGTGCGTGCGTGTGCTTGTGCGGGCGCGGATTTAGTTCAGTCAAAGTTTTGTTTAAATGTATTCAGAAATAAAGATGCTTTATATAAGACGCTAAAGCGTGTTTTGTGAATATCTCAAAATATGTTAACTTCATTGAAAAAGTCGAAGACAGTTATCGAATTACTGTATTTCTAAATATCTCAAAAACTGTCTGCTTCATAGCAAAAACATACACACTCTTTTAAAGGTAATTCAATTTTAGATGTTTTATGCGAACTCAAATGAACCTTACAAAGTTAACTTAATTAAAAATCTGATGTGCGTAAACCCGTCACTATGTTTTTCACACGCGAGTGGCGTTGTAATATATATTTTTTCTTTTATTTGTGTTCTGAAGCCTATTATTAGGCGTCCATCTGACATGAGCAAATATAGCTCCTATTTTCATTTGCAGGCGTTTTAAACCGTAGTATTTGCCATATCTGTGCATTACGAATAGGTGAGTGCGTGTATAGATTTATTAGGCGTTAGTAAGAAGCAAAATTTACTTTTTTGTACACTTAATATAGGATTAAATGTTAATATGTTTGAAAATAGTACATCAGCTCAATAACTCTTTTCCTTGTATATCGTTTGCAATTATGTCAAGTAATGACATAAAAAAGCTGTGCTTACACCATCAGATTTTTTCAATGGTGATGATGTTTACAGTTGATCTCATAGGCAAACATTTTTCTTTTCTTGAAATATGGTTTAAAAGCTGGTTTGATTTAAACAAATGATTACTATATTTTTTTGATCAACAATGTGTAAAGAACAACTTCAAATCTGTTTGCAACTATAACATCTTTACCCACTGTTGCTATTAAAAAATGGATTGTGGATCCCGAGTATATAAGAAAAATAAAAATATAAGTGCCAAAAAGTTCATATACTTGTGTGCAACATTACATTGTAATCTAACATCGCTATTGAGCCATGCGGGGGATAAATTCAAAGCCAAAACCAATTGCTTCAGGAGATGATAGTACGATGATTACACTGACCTGAAGAAAAACTTACGAAATGTAAAAAATGAAGATGGTGAATTTGGTGTATAGTTCATGTTAACAGTATTGTGCTTGGTTGTAGAAACTGTTGCCCGAATAATTTGTACTGCCCTGAACCGTACTTCTATCGAAGAGTTTAATACGGGAATCTTCAAAGTATCCTCAGTCCTGATTGAGCTACGGACTTTGTAGAACATAAATGGTCTATGGATAACTTACCACTATCTAGAAACCCCGGAGCGCAGATGCAAACCTTACCTGAAACAATCACCGGTGAGAGATGCAGTGGATAACGCAGTATCATCTCTCCAAAGTGTATTGAACCCTGTATGTGCTGCGGAGTTTCTGGAAAACAGTTGGTTTTGATCACTTTTTCCAGACCAAAGCACACTGTAGGGTGTAGGGTAAAGTTCAATACTGGGTAGAATATGTGCGACTAGCAGCACCATGCTGTTCCGACTACTCCTGCTATTGTTTCCGTACCCACAAAGTAGATATCCCCAACATGGTATATTCGTCATCCTCCATCCTCTCTATGCCGATCTGTTACGTTGTAATAGTTAAATATGTAACAAGATGTTACCGGATGTAAATTTGTAAGAGTTCAGGGTGTAACAAGGTGGTACAAACTCAATCATACTTGAAGACGTAACACTCTCTTGCATTTATACATGTATATACATCTCTTTATTACCGGCACAAACAAACGTTCCAAGGCGGGTGATAGAAAACACTTTCTAGAAAGGATTCTCTAGTTCGCCATCAATGAACCATGTGTTCACTACCCCACCTTTACAGGAGCAGGCATCTGAGTCGAACTTGCTACTCCTCAAAACCATACACCACAGAGCATGTAGTGCGACCAGGCATTACTCGTGTCAACAAAGCAAGCAGTATACAGACAAGTTCCTAATACCCGTCTCAGCCGGATCGATCGGGCTCGAATAACCCAAAAAAGCATAATGCAAAACGGTGCAACGCACCTGTGGAAGAGGAAAGTATCATAAATGTTGATATTGTCCACTGCACGTATTGTTTAATTGATGTTCCTAGATATTCTTTCCTAGGACATCTGAAGAGTAATATACCCAATGCAAATGTGTGTTTACTCATTGATGCTGGAGCTGAAGTAATCCGTAATGCGTTTAAGCTCCGCATTGTTATGTACAAGGTATCTCTAAGTAATACTCACACTGACGTGCAAACGTTTATGGGTGACGTTAAAGTTAATGTTTTGAAACTAGTACTAATTCAGTTACAGGAACATGTTTCTTTGAATCGCAATGTTGAGAAGTTTGGTTTGTATTTTCTAAACAGTAACGATAGTACTGAATTAAAATCGCTTCAAACAAAGTATGACATTTTGAGTGTCGGGATGGTATTAGAAGAATATTTTCAAAAAAATAATGAAAATTTTGCATGTCCAGCAAACAGAATTTCAACATGAACGTTCTGGTGAGTGTCCAATGAGTAATAATATAATATAGTAGTAATGTATTTGTAGGCTAGTCGCTGGTGCAATTCATATATTTAGAAATACGCATGTTGGAATTTTCCCCCACCACGGAATCTTCATATATAAATGTGCCAACCTAAATTGCGCCTGAACATGTGCAATTTGAAGCATAATGATAAACCGAACGGCTACTACGGAGGGTGACTTCTTAACCCGATTTTATATCGCTCTGCAATTTGGGTGGTATGATTTCCTGTTAACCTGTTCTTAACTTGCGAGGCCAACACTAATATTTCCATTAACTATTGTGTACTAAAAGATACGTATCGTGATGATACGGGTGTTACGGAAATAATGGGTCCTCTGTACTACAAGAGGGTTAAACTGTCTGTGCATGTTGAGTTATTACCATTAGCTCGTAACCCAATGGAAAACTAGCAGTCTGTGGTTAAAAAAATTTTTTCGTTTACTTAGCATGGCTATAATTTTCTGTACACTAATTATCCGAGTTTATATAAAGAAAAGGCAGCACGAGGGAATTCTATGCCGAAAATGTACTTGCGTTTCGGAACTATCAATGTTAGTACCGGTAGATACGGCTGAACCCGGCTGCAATCAACTGCTTACCATTAAAACATGCAAACACGAACCATACTCTTTCTGTTATTATATTAAGTCCGGTGAAAGTAATACTTAGTCCAAATTTATAGATTGATAAATGCAGCGAGGAATTTATTAGACGAATGTAGAGTGGTTTGTAGACTGGTTGTGAATAAACGAAATCTATGATTACCTTGTTAGAACATCCAAACGGTTCACATTTTGAAAATGTCTATGTGTACTGCAAATCTTTATAGTAACCCAAGTGCCAATAACTACGATATTTACTAACACCCATGAAAGATGTCGGATATTTCGAATATAATGATAGTGGTGATGTTATATCCCCTAGTGATTACCATGGAATTCAATAATGATTTTTGATGATGTATAAACAAAACGAAATTAGAGACGATTTCTATTTTGGCAGACACCAAAATAATGATTGTTTCTATCTGTGCCTAACGTATTTACCTATTCGAAAACAGCGTATACGTGACAATGCCAATTTACTTCTTTTTCAACAAGATCACACCAATCTTAAGCATGTGTATGATGATCAACGTTAATGTGGATATGTCGTATCATAGATTTAAGACATAGTGCTTCTGTTGCTGGTGTGGCCAATTCGGATTTCTCGTGATTGACAAAGAAAGTCACGTTAAGGTGGACCGTTTTCATAAGGGATTTGACTGTTACGTCGCATTATAAATACTGTAATATTAGTGTAAACGTGCAGTAGTAATTGAAGGGCGCTTAGTAACATATATAGACATTTTGCGTGCTCGTAAGGGTTTACAATGGAAATATGCTACTTTAAAAGACGATACTGCACTTACTAAACGTGAACAGAAGCGCACTTTAAAGCTATAAGACAACTATTAAAACAATTACTTACTACAAAAGATGCTGAAACCAGAATTCGGGAAACCTGAGCCAACTTCACATGAAAATGAAACATTTTTACGTCATACTCTCGGTTCTATCATTCACATCATCAGTATGCAGTACAAATCTCCACTTGTACCAAACGGGCGCAATCCACATTTTTCTACACGGCTTCTAAACTCTGGAACGATCTCCCTAGTTCCTGTTTTCCTCTCACTTATATGACAAAATTTAAGGTAGCTGTTCATAGGCATCTATTGGCAATTCGTTATCCCTCTATCCATCCTCCTAAGTGTTCCTGAGTGCTTTAGCACGATAGGCCAAATTTGGCCTGTTCAGGTCCACAATCATAAAAAAAAATACGCATAAAGCTTTTGGAATACAAAAAGCACCACGTACTCAAAACTTTACAGCAGAAATTGTAATTGCACATACCACACACGGCGACACTGTTGAGATTCCTACTTTATAACAATTGAAACCAGAGTTGTCAGCTGTTGGATGTCAACCCGCCTTTGAAGTGCCTCAATTAGTATGAAGAATTAGCGAAATATTTCCTCGAAGGTATATTTAGAGTTCCCGAAGACGGATATGACCAAATATGGCTCTCCAAAAGAGGGGGTTGGAATGCATGCGATATCATAACAAAGTAATTGAGTTTGTGCTTTGGAATAATTCAAATAAATTAGTAGATCGGTTAAGGGAATTATTAGGATCAATGTCGCAGGAAATACTAGCAGTCACAACGAAATAATATATAGTTTAAAAAATACGTAAGCAAAAGTAACGAAATATTATCCCTTGTAATAATGTTACCATATTTCATTTCATTGTTACAACGACCAGCACTGCAGATATTACAAAATATCCAGCAGGGATACCAATAGATAAATTTGATAGGCATCTTTACCAGCACATGCGATACCGCAAGATAATTTATATTATGAAACTTATTTTACATTACAAGGTCTATTGCGCAATAAGACAATAGATATTCCGCTGGGCACAGAGGCCAAATATTCGTTTCCTTAACAGAGACTACAGTAGTATATTCAACGTGGTCACCTCTAGTTTTTCGTCTTCAAGTGGATGATCTACTAAAGTCAAAAGTGGTAAAATGAGTAAAGCTGATGTAGAAGAACTGCACAAACCGGCAAAAAAAATATTCCGCGACGTTGTGTAGTACTCAACAATTTAAATGATTTATGTCAAGTTGATTAACTAGAAATGATACCTTATGATCCCGTAAATAAAGGATTTCGATGCATTTCTATCATAAGTGCATTTTCTAAATATGTCTGGACTTGTCCCATCAAATCCAATAATGGTAAACTGGTCGCGGGTGTAATGAATAAACTTTTGTCTAGTTTGAAAAGGATGCCTAAACATATACAAACTGATATGACTGATATGAGAACGTAGTTTTATAATGCACAATATAATATATATATATATATATATATATATATATATATATATATATATATATATATATATATATATATAATATCAATCATTACAGTAGTTATTCCAACTTAAAAAGTAGCATAGTTAAACGTGTAAATCGTACGCTTAAAGTAATAATTCGGAAGACATTCAGCATGCAAGGTTCCTATAAATGGAAATCAATATTAACTCAAACCGTTGCTGATTATAATTAGAAAGCATAAAACAACCGGGTACAAACCGATAGATGTAACGGAAAGAAATGCTGCAGCTATTTTGACAGATTTAAAAGTCATTAAGTTCTTGACCGTAAAATACCTAAATTTAAATCGGGGGATTATGTGCGTATTAGGAAATATAGAAGCATATTCTCTAACGGCTACACACCTAATTGGAGTTACGAAGTTTTTCAAATGTCAGTAGTAAAACGTTCAAGCTACATTACCTACACATTACGTGATAGTTGAAGTCAAGAGATTCAAGGACGTTTCTATGAGCAAGAGCTTCAAAGTATTAAATATCCTGACCTGCATTTAGTTGAACGTGAAATATTACTCCAAGGGAATAAACCTTTCGTAAGTGGTTGGGATTTGATAATTCTTACAATTCATGGATTTCTAACAAAGACATCATATAATACGTCATTAGATGAATTATAATTCGGTAAATGTCATTTTAATACAAATTGTTCCAATGTGATTACTTTAAGGTCTAATATTAACCGTTTGATACACCAAATACACTACACCATCTTCATGCGATTGACAGTATTTCTCACAAATACGTATTCCTTTTCAATAGTTGTATACCAGATTGTCTAAATACTCTTTACTAAACGTATCTCTTCCATATGCTTTTTTTACGTTCAGCATCAATATAATGATAGAATCTGACAAATTAGTTTTTGCACTGCACTAAGGTAGTTTACGGCTTTAGGCCACGACTCTGCTCTATAAAATATCCACATTTTGACTGCCCCTTAAACTTCTTATTCTCTACATGCACCTTACCCTACTCTTCTCCATAACTGCTCTATAGACTCCCATCCTAAATGGATTCATGACACTTCACCATCATAAATACGAATAACGAATCCGAATTCTTCTTGTTGATAGTTTCAAACGATACAGTTTTCAAAACTACCTTTGTTGGTAGCCATACCCGTCAGGTGAGTAGAAATAATTTGTAACTACTCTTTGATTGTCCACAAATATGTGCCACTACTGCTTATCAAACACCGCACTATTACTCTTTGATCCACCAAGTCTCACGACTGATTCAAAATTAAATTAACGGTGACAGACCGACACCAACATGTGTCGATTTACTTTTATTTAGAATATACTGCACATTATTAATTAATTAACATTCACATGAATAGTTTGATAGTCTATATAGTTATAGTTTACATTTATTTTCATTGTTATGTTGTTATACTGTTGTTAAGACTATCTTTAGATCTTATATATTCTATATGCCCTAGAATTGGGTTTCCTGTTGGGCAAATAAATATTATTATTATAATTGATAAAACTCACTATCTTAGACTTTTCTGCAGCTTGACGTGATATGTTTTCCATTATACGCGTCACTGACTTTACACGTACTCCAACTCCATGTATAGCTCACCTCCCTTACACCCTCATATATCCCCTCTATTTCTCATTTAAGGTTAATAACATGACCTCGTCAACCACACATTTACAGGTTAATAAGGTGACCTT
This sequence comes from Vesta saturnalis, assembly GCA_036346205.1. Lineage (NCBI taxonomy): Eukaryota > Metazoa > Arthropoda > Insecta > Coleoptera > Lampyridae > Vesta > Vesta saturnalis. The sequence goes on along the minus strand of JARFJB010001722.1, from coordinate 714,905 downwards.
GGTAACCACACCACTTCTAGGTTGAAACATTTCCTTTCTTTCACCACACACATAAAGTTATTTCACATTCTGTTCCACTACACTGCACACTCACAACGAGGTCGTCAACTATTCAACACCGCAAGGTTATCTATCCATGTCACATCCAGAGTACAGGTTCTCATCCGTATAGACCACTCCTAATAATGTTACTCGAAATATATGAGGATTTCTATGCGTTCTTTGGGGACGATTAATAATGAACATATTGTATATAATAAATTATTTCACGTTAGTACCTTGCTGCGTTTAATGGTGAATTATTTGCTAGCGTCCCGGGTTTATACGCAAAGGTACCCAGAAGGGAAACTTCAAGACAAGATGGTTCTTTAAAGGCTGTTACGGGATTTTAGAAGTAGTGGAAGTGTAACGTACGCGAATGCAGTAAAGCGTAGATTTATCGTGGGAAACGAAGAGACTGAATTCAATATTCTTGATGTGGTTATTAAAAATCCAACGTCAAATAAGTCAAAATACAAATGTTAGTAGACGGATTTTCTTAGCCGGCTTAGTTTTTGTATGTGGGTCATGGATACGTTCGGGGAAAAGGAAAACTTTTTAACTTTGTGATCTTCCTCGGCGAATCTACCTTTCATAACAGCAGATTAGTTAACAGGCGCAATGTTCACTATTATAGTGATGGAAATCTCCACCTCCTACGAGTAATATAGCACTAACATCCATGGTCAATAAACATTTGGGCAAGAATTATTGGCGATAGAGTGATAGTGCCTCATTTATTCGATTGCACCTTAAACGGGGAAACGTTTAGTAGGTTTTTACGTGACAACTTGGCAGAACTGTTGCGAGATCTTGGCTTAGAGACCAGGCGGCAGTTGTGGTTGCAGTTTGATGTGACACTCGCGCATTATCATGCCAACGTAAGGGATGTCTTAGGCAGACATTATCCAAATAGATATATTAGCCAAGAAGGTCCAAAAGCAAGATCACCTGACCTGACATATACCCTTTGTGGCGATATATCAACATTATTGTTTATATTCTATGTACCAACAACGACTCCAGAAGACATGAAACCAAGAATTCAAAACGTACTTCAAACCATAACCCCCAAATAATAAGAAAGATGAAGTTGTCATTTGAGAAAAGGGTTCGTCCGTACATAAATCAGACTTATTCTAACTCCACTATTATTAATAAATGATTTTTCGCACTTCCGAGACTAAAGTGACTTCACTCCATTATGACAAGACAAGGACTGAAGTGTCACTTATTATCCCTCCGGGATTAAATATTGACAAAAAATCTCGGAAGGATTAAATTACAAAAAAATGGATTTTATAAGTATTTTATTGAAGAGAATTAATTAGAATTATAGTAGTTGAAGTTAATATTTAAATTAGACTTTGGTGGTAATAATTCTTCACTTACTTCTGCTGCTTTTTTATCAATTTTAGGTAAACTTTCTTCACTCATGACAGACCTCATGACACACAGGATCGGACAATGGCGATGACAATTATATGATAACGTTTGCAAATTATGCTTGTTACTAAGCAACGTAGCAGTGACTTTTCGCTTTGGAGTTAATAATTATCTGTGTTTCTATAGCGGTGTCAATGTAATTTTTAATTATGATGTATAGTTTCAGTTTCGGAAGTACGAAAAAGATCGTATACACCTTGCGACTGTAGTGCCTTTAACCCTCAGGTAAATTATGCCCCACCCTACGGTCGGGTCATAAACTTTACCTTCGGGATTAAAAGTGCTACTTCAGTCCCGCGGTGTATAATGCACTATTTTAGTGTTGTATTAGTTACAGTTTATTAGTTTAATCTGTACCCATTTGCGATAAGGGAGTTGGTTGCAATAAAATGCCCTTAACATTGGCAGACATTTTTTGACCACCCTGTATAATATTTTATAAAGCGATAAACCATCTCATTCAACAGTATATTTACAAAATATTATCTATGGTTACTTTATTCCAGTATAATTCATTATAGCATTTATTTTGCTATATTTATTAAAACTTGGGTTTATTTCTGTTTGGAATTCAACATCAATAAAAAATATGGGGCGTTCCATTTAAAGGAAAACACTTTGGTATATACCTTTTTTGAACAACCTGTATAAATGTAAATACATTTAAATTGTGGCCCTTATTGCAAAAGTTTAGATTTAGCGTAAAAAATATTTGTCTAATTAGGATTAACTGCAAGAACTACGACTTGTCAGTGAACTTCGTCCTTTGGACATTTCATTGTTACTTACACATATTTTTAAATTTTTGTTGTCTTTGTAAACGTAATGAATGTCAAAATAAAGGTGTTATTACTATTAATAGTTTATATATATATATATATATATATATATATATATATATATATATATATATATATATATATATATATATATATATATATATATAGTGGAACAACACACGACCTTCCAAATGAAAATTTAAAGAAATGAAATAATTTTAATGACTATTGTACACACACGACATACATCAAATTTTGGCCAATAAGTGGGTCAGATTTTCTGTTCCACATCCAAGCAAACCGTATTATGAGGCATATTGTACTAGTGCCAAATTGCAGCGAATATTGGACTAGTCCTTCCAGTGACAATTTTTAATAAATGAAGATCTTCAGTTTATTATATTTTTCAGGTATCACATAGAAAACTAATTAATTGTAAGATTAGTTAAACTACTTCACAATTATGATATTTTTTAATAATAATAATGTTTGGGTGTGTTCGTAGAATAGTCCGCCGAATACGATGCGTACTCAAAGTTCTGTAGAAAATTTTGTAATGGTTTGTTACTCATGTTTGATACACTTGAAAATAGGACTCGTGTTGACGCACTCGTCTTATTTAGGCAAGTGCATCAAGTATTCGTGGCAGCACCAAAAAAATTGTCGACGTAACTTTGAGTACTTATCGTATTATACATGACAATTTTTTTAGGATAATTGTTTAACCTCTTTTACAATATGAAAATGAGCAATCTCTGTAAAAACAAAAATAATATTCTATGTCAAACAGACATTTAAAACTTCATGACAAACAGAGGTTAATAGACATCTAGATGCTAACTTAAAAAAATTCCAAAGCCCCTACTTCTATAAAAATATCGATAATGCAATTTTTAACAAATGAAGATCTTTTCAGCCATTAAATCTATTTTTTTTATTTGCCCTCTGGATTTGGGAGTTTTACAAAGTTGGTATTTTTTCACTAACGTCAAATTTGATTAATTTAGTTTCACATGATTGATATATGTTACCTTTTATTTAAGTATTAAAAATGAAGATTGTTTTAAATATCCGTTTCCATAACAACGTACAGAACAGTTTGAAAGTTTGCAATTGATTAATATTGTCACTTTAAAAACTCCAAAATGCCTAAAAAACTGTTATGGTCGGGCCGGCGAGAAGTATCTTATGACTCATCTTTTAGTAAAGCATGGTTTAAGGTTTTAAAAACGAATGTCGTTATTGGTTCATATAGTTAGTAAATTTGAATACCAACAAAAGATGGTCAATGTTTCTAGGTTATTTTCAAATTTAAGCCGCGCTGTCAAAACACGATGCGATTATAGGAAACGAAATACGAAGAATAATTTGAGGTTAAATTGCCAAGAAGACATATGACAGCGTTATGCGCTTTGAGTTTAGAATCGAAATACGTTTTTAAGTCCTGCATTTAAAATATACAGCAGACGTATATTATATAACCCGTCTTTCTTCAAGTGGGAACTTTGCACTAAGATAAAGGGAAACAGATGTATTTCACAGTAATAATTATATCCCCATTCTCAAGTCCGCCATGAGACACCTCTCCCCAGCGTTATTATAAATTAATTTTTACATCAGATTTGAGGTTAGTGAGAACCGTCTAATACCATCATACTTTTGGTTTAATAATAAAACACCCCTAATCTAGGGGGCAAATAAGAAAATTAGATTATATTTATTTAATTTTTACACTTATTTCACTTTATATTAACAAACTTTAGAAAGAAAATATGTAAAATTAAATTTTCTTTTTTGCCGCTAAATTACCTCCTAATAATCCCCCCCTCTCTCCACCGCAAATTTTTTTCCAAAATCTAATCAGCTTCAGGAGCAATAAAAACAAGTTTAAATACAACATTTTAAGTGAGTACATGTTTTTGTTCTGGAGTTATCGTGCGTATTAACATTCATCCACACATCTACATGGACACATGCACGCACGCACACATACACACGCATACACACACGCATATACGCACACAACACACACGCACACACACGCATACACGCACACAGACACACACACCCGCACACACGCACACACACACACTCACACACACACCGACACACACACACACCATAGTTGATCTTGGCAATCTTGGCAAAACGTTGTAAAGTGGGGTAATAAGTCGATCTATCAATAGTGAAAAAAAGTGGATTGCATAACCTTCTATACATACAAATGCAATGTAGGTTGGAAGGTATAAATGAAATGCTTGAGCGAGTAGGCAGCAAAGCCATTATAAACATATCAAAGTAAAAACATTATTTAAAAAATCTTTGTTTTGTTTACTTATTTTCTATCTATATTAGTAAGTGCGTAGTTACCTGATGTATTCCTGAAACGCTTTTATTGGCATTATGTTAAATCATTTAGTTGTATTTATATACAGGGTGTCCCCAGATGGGGTTGCGCACTCTTGTAAACTTTTTTATTTTGGAGTTTTCGGCCAAATGTTATTCTTCATAAAAAGTTTTGCTTGACCTGAAACTTATTTTTAGCCTAATTCCGATTTTTTAAAATCAAGTAGGCCTTTACAGTTGAGCAAAAACTATTTTCGTTTTAGGTAAATACCTTTTTTGTTCATAGTATGCCAAAATCTTGTTAAGAAAAGTTGTTCGGAATGAGAAGTTATGCAAATTTTTAGGATGATAGTCCTACTTTAATATATTTCTTCATTTTTCAATTTCGTTTCAGGTGAAGTACTTTTCTGTTGATAATACGCCATTATTTTACGAAAATTTATGCTAATTTTAAATTTGAGGAGAATAGCATATCAAATATTTTTATCACAATGAGACTACTCCAAATTCAAGAGCTTTGACTGATAATGCAAGTCGAAAATCTAGTTGCATTTCGATAGCAACTGTCAAACAAAATCCTTTCTGCGACAGTAAAGTTACATATTTATGTACCATCACACACGTCAAAAATGTTAACATTAGATCAGCGTATCTACTTAGTAAGGTGCTATGGCATTGGAAATGTCAGCTACAAATATGCAATACAACTATTCCACCAAAAATATCCAGACGTGCATATAACCAGGCAAGCAGCAACTAGTAATTCTTAATTCAGTTCAAGAAGCACCAAAATTATCACTGCGAAAAAGGTCAGAGAATTTGAGAATAAGTAAGTCACACATTCAGAGAATTTTAGTTAAAAATAATTTTCATCCGTTCAAACCCAAGTTTGTCCATAAGCTAGAAGACGGAGATGATGACCATCGATTAGAATTCTGTCTACTCATGGGAGAAAGAATAATGGACCATAGATTATTCTATCAAAATATTATGTTCAGTGACGAATCAACCTTTTCGACCAATGGCGTTGTGTCAACGCAAAATTGTAGATTTTGGGCTCAGAACAATCCAAATTTTCGTATCAGAACCCGGAGTCAGCGTTTCAAAAAAGTAAACGTTTGGTGCGGAATGCTCCACAATAGAATCATTGGTCCCTATTTTTTGAATATTTTAAACCAAAATACATACTTGGAGTTTTTGAACAGCTTTGTTATGACTGAATTAGAAGAGGAGAGTTTAGATCAGAGAAAAGCTTTTCTATCAACAAGACGGATGTCCTGCACATTCCACACTGAGAGTTAGGGGCTGGTTAAATGAGCATTTTCCTAATCGGTGGATTGGACGCTTTGGTCCACTAAAGTGGCTGGCGAGATATCCAGACCTCAACCCACTGGACTTTTTCTTATGGGGCTACATAAAGGAAAAGGTTTACGCAAACGAATTAGAAGACGATTTGGAAAATTTAAAACAAAAAATCATAGAAGCTGTTGCTAGTGTGAATGAAGAAATGCTTTCATCGACATACCTAGAATGTAGAACCCGTATAGAAGAATGTGTACTAAGAGGAGGATATTACGTGGAATAATTTCAATGTTTAGAATTTAATTTGTTTTTTGTTATGTTGTATTAAAGAATAAAATATCCTAGATATGATGTATGCAGTTACTGCAATTGTTTACTACAGTTCGGTCTATTTTTCCATTAAATCATGCGAAGTTTACGCAATTTTATAATATCGTTCAAATAGCAGTAATTGACCTACCGTACTTTGATAATAATCAATATGGCGTCGACAATAGCATAAAGACCTTTATTATTAATTTTGCGACGAAAATTTACATAACTCAATAACTTTTCGAATTTTATCAAAGTAGGACTATCATCCTGAAAATTTGCATATGACCATAACTTCTCATTCCGAACAACTTTTTTTAACAAGATTTTGGCATACTATGAACAGAAAAGGTACTTTACCTAAAATGAAAATAGTTTTTGCTCAACTGTAAAGGCCTACTTGATTTTAAAAAATCGAAAGTAGGCTAAAAATAAGTTTCAGGCCAAGGAAAACTTTTTATGAAAAATAACATTTGGCCGAAAACTCCAAAATAAAAAAGTTTACAAGAGTGCGCAACCCCATCCGGGGACACCCTGTATAACGGCAAATTGAAAAAATCAATTTTTTGCCAGCAGCGCTATTTAGTTTCTTCAAAAAAATAAAAATTGTGCTTGATGTAGCCTTGGCTACTAAAAGTTGTGTTACAAAGACAAAAACTATTATTTTTCGTTCAAAAGAAACATTTTGACTTTAAAAAGTGTTTACTCAGTTATAACTTTTAAACCATAACAGATAAATGAATTTTGCAAGCTGAGCTGATTTGTGTTAATTGAGTACGGTCTGAAACCATCGGGGCATGTTAAGAAAATTACAGTATTTGCAAGAAAATTGCAATAAAAGTACTTATACAAAACCAAATAAGTCTTAAACATTAATTTAACTGGTTAAAACGCATAAACTGTATGTACGACGTTTTTGACAGGTGGGTTACTTTGAGACTTTTTGGCATTTAAATCCTGTTAACGTCTATCTGGTATGAAGCTCTAACGTCTATCTGACAAATCCTTAATGTTTTGACGACGTTGCCAATTTTCATTATGAACTTATTGCAATAGAGATTTTGTAATCGTCCTAAAAAATAGTAAATAGTAGTATCAAGCCAATAAATTGAATTTTTAAGACGAAAGCGGAGGTTAGGTAGCGATACCCTCATCAAATCTTAAAAATCACTTTATTGCCGAGGTGCTCACAATATTATTTCCCAAACCGAATAATTTAACTATATTAGTGGTAAAAAGTTTGCATTTTATTATATTTAATTTATTGTAATGTTCACTTTGTAGGTAGGAAGGTCGTATTTTATTCCACACGAAACATTTGATATTCGCACATGGTATGTATAACTGTGCAATTCAGGTAGTATAAATTTGTATTTATCTCATTTCTTTTCACTGAATATTTAGTGATACCTTTATTGCATAACTTGCAATACGGAATATACTCTTATTTATTTTATACTGTGTTAAAATACAGGTTAAGCTGAAACATTAAGTATAATTATAACAAACAAGACAACACACGTATCAAACCATTTTGTGTTTGTCCGTCAGTAAAAGGTAATTAATTTTCTAAAGACATCAATGGCCGTCTCGAAATCTGAGCATAAAAGCCATGACACCAATTAAAAGTAATTGATGGTATCAAAATGCTTGTGTATTTGTTGAGTAATTTCCTTTTAAATTATCCACAATATTACGTTGCGAATTGTATGTTAAAATCTAATAATACCGCGATATTGGGCTAGTAACTTTTAAATTGTACCACAAAATGGAGTTGGCTGTCCGCTGACTTTTAATTATACTACAAGAGGGAATGACATTTACTTGTAACCGAAAGCGAGAAACAGGAAATCGACCCTTTGCAAAGAAGCGTAAATAATAAGGGGTCTATATGTTAAACCTGTTGCAATATACAAATCCAAGATGTAGATGTAGCCCCCTTACGTTGGGAAAAGGACTCCGCTAGGTTGTTGAAATCTAGCGCTGTCAATAGCAATATTGTGAAAAACCAAAAAGACACAAGGTAAGGAAATAGGAGAAAAGGAAGGGCCTTAGAAGGTGGGGATCAAAAGACCGCTGCAATACAATGTAATTATTGGGTCATTAACAGATAATTAAATCTCATTAAGTGGAAAACCCCGGGTCATTATAGGCAATTAAGGGTTATTACGAAAGCAATTACGGTCATTAATAAACAATTAAAAGCAATTATATTCCCTCGAGTTCCGCGCCTCTGCTCAAGTTCAAAATTTTGTCTTGGAAGAACTTTAAAAATTGCGAAAATGTAAAAAAACTGTTTGGCTAAGAACATTTTGCAAATTGTGCAATTTTCGGAACACATCTCAATGATATCTAACTGTACTGGATTAGCATAACTCAGCATATCTCGCAGAATTCGTTTATCTGTTCAAAAATTATAGCGATATCAAAATGGTGACGTAAATGAAAGATAAAATCAGGACCAAATTTTTGAGTAGACAGTTGACTCGGATAGTTTGACATAATTTTCCTAGTAGGGAAAGTTGGGTTCGACTAGCACAACTTTAACAATGTTAAAAAATTTTTTACCAAAAACACTGCAATTTGTCTTGCAAATTGTGCAATTTTGGGAATATGATTCGATCATTTCTGTTTGTACTAGATTAGCACAAACCGCAAAATTCGTTTCTCTGACACGGCTCAAAAACTATAGCGATATGAAAATGGTAATATAAATGAAAGATAAAATGAAGTCCAACTTTCTTAATAGACCAGTTGACTCGGATGGTGTGACATAATTTTGCCATTAGGGAGAGTTGTTGGGTTTGACTCGGACAACGTGTCACAACTTTCGAAATTTTCAAAAAAATGCTTGGCCTATCACCTATTACCAATTTTTTTGCAAATTTTGTAATTTTCGTAACATGTCTCGATTGTTTCAGGCCGTACCACAAATCAGAATAGCTTGCAGAACTAATTTTCTTTCTTGTGAACGGAAAGTAGTAGAGTTTTCGTCTTTGCAGCACAACTTTTAGTAACCAAAGCTACACCCAGCACATTTTTTGTTTTTTTCAAGTAATGAAATTGCAGTGCTGGTAAACATATTGATTTTTGTTATTTGCCGCTTTGTTTTCTGAGATAGGCAATTGGTTTTTGGAACATAACGTGGCATAAATCTAGCACAACTCAGAACAATTTGTTTTTTTTTGTGGCATTATAAAATAGCGGTGCTAACTTCAAGTTGGCTATTTTAAGGTGAAGATAAAAAGTATTTGTTTTAATGATGAGACTTTAAGTACTTTTAAAACCTCTGCAACTGTATACGGGTTTTGAACCAAATCCTTGAGGTATACACCAAATTTATTTTTTTAAATGAGTATCTTCCATCATTGAATAACTAATACCGTTGGTAACGGTATTAGTTCTCCAATGCTTCCATATTAAATAGTTACTCGCCTCGTTTGCCTCCCTCAATCTGCCCATTATCTCAGACTAGTTACTAGATCGCGACTTAAAATGCTATTTATTGCAAAACTGACGATTTCTTTTACTTTGAGGGTAGATATTTCTCTCTTGTGTCAGGTAAATAAAGCCTGATTTTTATTACAACTCAATCCAAAAATCGAAACTAGATCATTTTAAATTAAAGCTTATGAATACCTAGTAATTGTTTCACAACTGATTGATGCAAAGCCTTTATTTTTAAGTGGGAATAACCTTATGTCTGTTTATACCAAACAGAATATGATCTTGCTTAGAACATGAATTTGGAAAAATTATCATAATATATACCAATGTCATTATTTATTGCCTATTATATTTTTTTAATTAAAAATTTATAATTTTCAAGTGCATATATCACGTATGATTGTTTTGTCTTTTCAATTACAATGCCATGGCCTTCATGATGAAGTTCCTATTGCTATTTGCGCAAAACAAAAATTCATTATTAAATTAAAAAAAAAATAACTTACAAAAATGTCAAAATTGAAAATATATTTGCACTTTCTATTGGATTTTTATTTTTTCTGCGTTTCTTCATTTGCTCCTCCATCACTGTAACATTAGAAAAATGTGTAATTAATAAGTTAAGGGCCAATTCTACGAAAATCTACTGAACAACAATGTTTAAATTATAATAGATGGGTTTCCTTTTTCTCACTTACCAAAATAAAAATTCTTATAAACCTTTGAAGTACGTGCTTTACCAAATATATACAGTCATCCCTACATCGCACAGGTTTTAGATGTTTAGTTCAATGTATACATTCAGTTTTCAATATATGTTAACATAATTGCTGTAAGCAATTTCATAAAATTTTTAATAGACCTTTAATTGGTATGCCTGGAATTTTGGTTGTGAATGCTTGTACCACTTGCATAAAACGTTTCTCCCAACGATATTATGATCGTAACGATATTATGATGTGAAAATTTTGTTAAATTTGATTATTATCGTGGTATTTCCTATTGTTAGCCTTCATGTGCAGAGGATACTCTGGTATGTAATTTTTAAAACGCTTTAATTATATTTAACCGATTAAAAATTTGGTTATTTATCGTGACTAAGCTAAAATAGCATTCAACGGTAAATAAAATATAGTTATATTTTTTTTTCTTTGCATATTTATATCTTACAAATTTAAAAATAACATTTACCCGTGTTTTATTTACTCCCAAAAGAAGCTGCAATTATTGTAAAAACCCATAATTTCTTTTATTTATTTTTTGTGAACATCTATATATTACACGATTCCAAAGACTGGCGTTACTAATGATGAGCATTAATCGTGAATGTTTTAATTTTTACTTTTTATGAAATTGAGTAATTAGTTATACATACCTATTACTTATAAATTTACATAACACAAATAATCGAAATTTAACCTAAGTACCATTTCATTTATTTACAAAAACCACATACCTTTTGTATTACAATAATACTTCAGCAAATCCGAAATGAACTCCACTCTAATTACGAGGATGTTTTTTAAGTTGTATACCTAGCTACGGACGAATAATATCCGGTGTCGAACAACACACGACCTTCCAATTTACAAAATGAAAATTAAAAGAAATGAAATAATTTTAATAACAATTTTTTTAGAACGCTGGAAGTGGTGTCATCTTATAGGATCTCTGGTAGATTTTTTGATCTGATCACCTTTTTCGATATTAAGATATAATGAGACTTTTATAGTAATTTTTTTAACTAATTTAAGATGTAATAGTAATAATTAAAAAAATAGAGAATCACTATCCCATCTACGTAAAAAAGCTTGTAAAGTTCAGTCTTCGAATTTACTATGTAATATTATGTAATATGTATTATTATATACTATATATATATATATATATATATATATATATATATATATATATATATATATATATATTGAGATGTTTAGATAAGAGTAAGACAGGGATTGGTTAGTTTTAACTAGTAATTTCTTTAAAAAAAAGGGTTGATATCGAGCATGATACATGTACGAGACATTTAATTGATGTAATTTGGTTCACGATGACTAGAAAGTGGATTTGTTTTGGTTAAAACTATCTTAATAAAATTTATACATTTTGGTTTAATTATAAAAAGCATTGTGTGACTTAAGAGAATGTCAGAAATGTTAAATAAACTTATTTCCGTAAATTCGATTCAGTATTTTAGTTTGTTTCAATAAATTTTAGTTTATCGAAAGTATTTTGGCATGTGAATATTTTACAGGTGTTTAACACAAAGTGTAAAGATTTATATTAGGGACATTGCATAAGTAGATTAGAATGCAGGAAATATGGTAAAATTTAAGAAAGGGTTATAATACGAACTTAATATGACATTACTCACATATTTATAGAAGCGAATGTGTGACAAACAAAGTGATGCATTTTAAATATTAAGAACAGTGTATAGAACATATTTACACAAAGATATTTACATGCAGATACATTTTTATGGTAGAATTTTAAAAATGTGTGTTAAACGATATGACTTCTTAAAGTGACATAAAATTATACAATACAAGTAAGATGAACAATAAATATAATAAAGACAGTTATTACAAGTTATATGGATAACATTTTAATTTACATGAACGTTTTTAAACGCAAATTATTTGTAATTTTAGAATTAAGTTAGGTTATGTCATAAATTTAATGTTTTTTCACAAATTTATAGTTTTTTTGATTAAGTTAGGCTTAAAATGGATTGTTAAAGTGATTAATAGGAGGTTTTCCTCATTTTTACATAGTAATTGAATTTGTACAAAGCATTTCAACGCAAAATTTATGAAATGAGGTTGATTATACAGTTTTACTTGGTAAATATAAAATTCCTTTAAATTTAAGATTTCGGACATTTAATGTATGTTTTCCAATGCAAAATTTCTTCAGGATTACATATATGTAATTAATTTAAGTGTAGTTTGTAAGATTATTTAGATATAAGCAATTTTAAGTTAGAATAGGTCATTTTGTATAATATTTAAAAGAACTATATCAAGTTGGGTATCGATTTATGCATATTTTAACACAGATTTCATTTCTGTTATTAAAATTTAAATCTATAGCTGTATAAGAAAGTTATCGCTAAATTTCTAATTTAGTTAAGTTTTCAAATTATTTTCGACCAATCAGAAACATAGTTACATTATTTGAATTTCTTAAAAAAAGTTGAAGATGTGGTAACCAACAAAAGGGTATAAAAGGAATTGCCCTTGATCAGAATCTCTCTCTATAATTTGCCAGTTGTTTGAAAAGTTTAAAATAGTGCAGTGTTTTTTGTGCAACAAGTAAGTTTAATTAACCTAAATAATTATCGGGAAAATTTAATATAAACGGAGAGACGAGAAAATCAGGCGCAATTGTTTTTAAACCTACAATTGTTTAAAAATAAAGTTAGGTTACCGATACCTGTTCACATTCGTAAAGTTCATTACGAATAATTTTTCTTACTTGTGACGATTAATGTTTAACGTTTTAAAAATTCGTTTGTTAAATTCGAATACTGGTTATGTTTTGCCAAAATAAAATAGTAATCATTTTTCTTCAATTGGGTTTTATTTTCTGCTGCGATTAAATAATTAATATTTGAGCCGGAGCCTAAAAATAAAGTGACATTAATTTAAAGTCTCTACAATTATTAAATATTATTTTAAACGACAAAGTTAAAAAGCATTAATACAATTAAATAATATCATCGATTAAAAATTTGTGGTTGGGTGAAGCCGTAAAGCTTAGAAATAATAGCATTTACCGAAGCAAAGTGACCAACAACCCGAGGGCCAGTCTGCAGCTAGTGGGTGATTGTAGCAGTGAACATCATATATCAAGATTCTCGATCATATTGGAAAGTGCCTGCATCTACATATGGAACCAGCTGTATGAAGACATCCGTTTGCAGTTTGGAATATGCACATGTGAGTTAATATTTGATCATAACCCTGTTTATTGTGTTCTTAGTTGTGTGATTTCCTGCAATTATTATTTGTATATGTATAGGTGTAAATGTTTATATAATACTTGTGTAAACACCTGCAAAATAAGCAAAAATTTAGTTTATTTCCAAGTTTTAAATTTCAATTATCCAGTCATAATTATAATCGCAAATTCAACAAGTCACTATTCAACGTCTGACATTTTTTTGACAATTGTATTCATTAAATTTATAACGCATGCGTTATAGTATAAATTTTGTTCAGATACATTTTTTATATAAGATATTTTTTATAAAGTGGAATCCACATAATATTACCGAACCAGAAATAATTTCCCTCTAAACCTGAACCCTATCCCTAATTGAGATAAAGAGCTAGTCCGGTGCATCATCATTAAACAAATAGTAATTATTATTTTACATTTAAACAAAAAAAAATCATTTCCCCTTACGATAAATCTATCATTGTTGCCATCAATATATATATATATATATATATATATATATATATATATATATATATATATATATATATATATATATATATATATATATATATATATATATATATATATATATAATCCAAATTTTCACGAAAGAAAAAGATTCAAAATTAACTAAAATTAATTAAAACTAATTGTTATTGCGGAAAAAAGAATAGGATATTCAAATAAGTTATTTTTATACTTTTGGATAATTTGCATGCATCATCAGCTTTATATGCATTTTTCTCGGAAACCAGTGCTGTTAGCAATATCAAGAAGGTATACCTTTTTTAAGCAGAAAAGAAAGGAAAACTATTATTCCATAATAAAAGGGCTACAGTGTAGCACAAAAAAGTTGTAGCGGTTTAAACATGTCCTAATGGTAGCTTGTAGCGCTCTCTAGGAAATACACCGAAATCGATGATAAATTTGAATTTCTCATCTCAAGAAACCCCCATGCAAGACATTCTATAAAATTAGCTCAAAGCGGTCGAAAGATATGAAAGAAAATGTGATTTATTTTTTCAACTTTGACACCCTGTAGCTTCGTTGTTATCAACTTTTGGACTAAGGCAGGTATAGTTATACTTTTGGCTATGCAATTTAGGGACACCCTGTATATATATATATATATATATATATATATATATATATATATATATATATGTGTATGTGTGTGTGTGTGAGTAGAACCCAGACACCTTCCGCCGCCATCTTGGATTTTGACATCACAAGACCGCCGACGTGGGAGACCGTATTTTCCACCCCTATCGCTTCCTTTCGGATGCCTTTTTCAACCCCTTGATTTTCACCCTTATTTTTATGGTTTCTTCTCGGAGGCCTTTTTCAACCCCTTGATGTAATTTTCATCCCTAATCATGGTCTTTTTGACAGCAATTTTTTTGTCGGCCTTATTTTATGGTTTCTTTTCGGAGGCCTTTTTCAGCCCTTGATGGAATTTTCAACCCTTTTTGTTGTACTAAGAGCCTTTTTGACAGCAATTTTTGTACTCGCTCACGTGAGGGGTGTATTTAGGGTTTCGTCTTGGGGCTGATCTTGAGCTTGGACTTGGTGTTGGACTTGGACATAAGGTTGATCCAGGACGTTCTTCGTCAACGTCTCTAGTGAATTCAGGTGCTAACATGACCACAATGAAGAGGGATAGAGGGTGGCGTTCGACATTAGTGGCGGAGGGATACATAGCTGATGCAATCGAAAACAAAATCGACATTGCAAATAAAATCGGTGTGGGGAAGGTTAATGACGGCCCAGCAGAAAGTAGCATCAAACAACCATTACAGTCAGTTGTTGATCAATCACTACAGTCAGTTTTTGATAAATTACCAGTTTTTGGAGCTTCTTTTAGTAATTGTATTTTTAATTTTAATAATAATAGTAATTAGAATTAAACAAATTTCGTTGACATGTTTTTTTATTTTATATAAATGTGCATGCATGTTAAATGAGTGGATGCATGTTAAACGTATTTTAACATTCGAGGATGCGATCATCTTAAATACTGTTTAACATTTCAATGAACGATAAATTAAAAAACGTGATACGTATAATTAAAACATAATGGCTGTTTTGCAAAATATTAAATTCCAATCAACATGTCGAAACAGCAGAGCATTGTTTTCCAAAGATTTATCTTTGTCGAGATGTATCCAAACATTTTAACTCTTACATTACGATAAATGCGTTGACACATTATGTCATACTTAATTTTATTCTAAATAAATGTCTGATAATCGGATAAAGCTTTCTGGAGCTCAATGCAGAAAAAGAAAGCTCGAAAGAGAAGAGTTGACCAAACAGGCAAATGGCTTACTCACAAAATTTTTATCTCGGTAAAGACGGAAGAGGCAACAGAGATTACATCACGAGATCACAATGACAGGAAAGATCATCTTCTTTAAACATTATTCTGGAGGAAATTGATTTAACCGAGGAGACAAGTCCTAAAACAGTTGACTTTGTGGTTAACAACAAATCAGAAGGCCAGTGTTTGTTGGAAGAAGTAAACGTGCATGAAGACAGGACTGTTACACGGACGCGCACTCCGAATAAACAAAATAAAAACACAACACTACCTTTAGTTTGTAACCAGAAACACTAAGTCTAATAATTGTTAAAACACTAGTTGTTCAATAAATCGCAAGAATACACTGCCGTAAAACACAAGACAGAAGTAGTTGTGTATTGAAACGAACAACCGTAAAGGGTTGTTGGAAAATAATGACAAATAACAATAGTTGCAAGCACTGATGAAATTAAACAAGTACTAAAACATTATAACAAAACACCCTAACTAAACAATGAATAGCAAATGTACAATAATGATATAAAACAAGGCCTAACTAATTATGAACGAATATAATACAAATCCCTACTCTAATGGTAAACGAATATAATGCAAGTTATAATTAAGCTAGATAACCATATAATACATACATACCCTAACTAATAATAAGAATCGTCCGTGCGAACTAGGAACTAATATTGTTTATGGATTCACTAAATAACGATACTCGTCGTCGAGGTCGCACCAGGTCTCAACCTGCCTACTCCTGGTGGTGGTGGCGAGTCGGATGGCCTTTGGGGTAGTAACCGGAATTACTACACCCGAAGGAAGTGATGTACTCGTGCCGGAACGGATGGCCTTTTGGGGTAGCAAAATAAATTACCACACCCGAAGGAAGTGATGCAAGCTGCAGCCAAACCGCCAGTCTCAGCGGCCCGCAAGGTAGATTGTAGACTATTACAACTACAGCTCAATTGGGTCGAAGCGCAATGTTCGACTGCCGATATGGAATTTTGCGGCTGCTTTTAAAGGGTCCGAACAATAGAATCCCCCGTAGTGAGCCCGTCACGCTAAGCTCCGCCTATAGGGCGTAGCGTAACAATTCCCCCCCGCTCAAGACGGGCTTACGTCGGGGGAAGACGGCGTAGGCGGCGGGCTAGGTTGCGGTGCCGTGGTTGGCGGCGGCAACGGGGAGGTGTGGGACTGATGGTCCGTCGTTGCTCGATGGGGGGCGGTGGTGGTGCGGCCGGTGCCTCTGGCGGGTTGTTCTCCGGGTTTGGTGCTCGCGGTAGTGGTTCGGCCACGGCCTCTTCCTGTCGTGGAGTAGGTGCCGGACGAAGGTCGTGGACATGGACTTTGGCCAGGTCCCTGTTGTTGCGGCGTACCCAGTAGGCGTTCGTTCCTGCGGTAGCCACGATGGTGTGCGGCCCACTCCACTTCGGTTCGAGGCGGCCTACTTGCGGCTTGTGGTTACGTTCGAGGACTCGGTCCCCGTCGCGGTACTGCGTCCTTGCGGGGCCGTAGTTTGTGTAGCGCCTCCGGTACTGATGTTGGTTCCGGTGCACTTCGGCTATTCGCTGGTCGCGGGGTGCCCCCTGGTTGCGAACGGCAGGCTCTGAGTGGCGCGGATGCGCCATTCTCCTGGCTTCAGGAGGTCGTACCCCAGTAAGGCCTGGGCTGGGGTGAGGCCGGCTGCGGCGTTCCTTCTTGTCCGGAGATTGAAGAGGACGATCGGGAGGACTTTGCTCCACGCGGTTGGTTCTCGGCCCTCTAAGTGGATCCGAAGTCCTTTCTTCAGCTCCTGGTTTCGCCTTTCCACTGGGTTGGCGGCAGGGTGACAGATTGGGGTCGTCCAGTGGAGACATCCCCATTTCTGAAGCGCGGTGTCCCAGGTCTGCGATGTAAACTGAGGCCCGTTGTCGGAGATGATGGCCTTCGGAAATACAAACCTTCCGAAGACCTCGTTTTCTAGCCGATTTGTGATTACAGCGGTCGTGGCTTGGCCGACAGGAAACGCCTCTACCCAAGCGCTGTAGAGGTCGGTGACGACCACAATCTGTCGATGTCCGGTCGGAGTGGTGGCGTACGGCCCCATTAGGTCGACCGAGACGGTTTCCCAGGGTCGGGATGGCTGGCGGGGTCGGACGGTGGCGTCCTGAAGGGGGCCGCGTTTGGTGGCGGCGCATGTCCAGCATGTACGGACGTAACTTCGTACGGCTGCGTCCAACCTTGGCCAGAAGTAATGCTGAGCGATGGCCCGTGCTGTTTCGTCGGCGCCGGGGTGACCGGCAGTCGGGTCGTCGTGGTACGCGTATAGTACCTGTTCCTGGACCTCAGCGGGTACGAGTAACAGGGGTCCGCGTTCGCTGCGCCGGTAGAGGAGTCCGTCGGTGACCTCGTATTCTTGAAGGATGCGGTGTTCCCCAGGCGTGGAGGGTCCGTCCTGGTCTACCGTCTCCCAGGTACGCAATAAGTTCTGGGCGTGTGCGTTCTGTCGTTGGTTGGCTTTCACTCGGTCCGCCAGATCGACCGCGGTGATTAAGGCGAGCGTGGGTGGTTGTGGTGCCACTAGTGCCGGCCCTAGCGTTGGTGGTGGTAAGGCCCGGTCCATGTCCATGGCTTCAGGGCCTACTGGGTGGTCGGAGGGATTCCGCGACAGGTGGTCGGGTAGTTCGTTGTCCTTGCCCGGACAGTGGATGATGTCGAAGCTGAACTCCTGCAGCAAGAATGCCCAACGGGTGAGCTTGCTGCGAGTCCTAGTCTGTTGGAGCCACAGTAGCGACCGGCTGTCGGTTTTAGTGTGAAGCGCCGATCTTCCAGGTATGGTCGAAATTTTTTACAGCCCAAATGACGGCGAGGCACTCCTGTTCGTTAATGTGGTAACGAGATTCGGTGGCGGATAGTTTGGCACTGGCGTACCGATGATGCGCCGCTGACCGGGCGTTGGCTCTTGGTAGAGTACGGCGGCGACCCCTTGCCGCTGGCGTCGGTTTGTAGAGTAAAGGCAGAGTGAAGTCTGGTCTGCTCAGGCGTAGTGGTTGCGTGAGGGCGTCCTTCAGTTTGTGGAAGGCGGCGTCCGCGGCGGCCGTCCAGACGAAGCGGTGGTTCCCCATTAGCAGGTCATTTAACGGGGCTTGCAAGGATGCGCAATCGGCGATGTAGTCCCGCACCCAGTTGCTAAGGCCGAGGAAGCTTCGAGTTGCTTCCTGTTCTTGGGAGCTTCTGCGGCCTGCAGCGCTTCTATGTGCTCTGGCTTAGGCTCGTTCCGTCGGCGGTGAGGTGGTGGCCCAGGTAACTGATATGGGTCACCGAACTGGCATTGTCCAGACTGAGGCTAGGTTATGCTGTTGCAGTCTTTCCAGTACCAGCCGCAGGTGGATGAGGTGGTCGTCCCACGTGTCCGAGTAGACGATGATGTCATCCAAGTATACCAGGACGAAGTCGCGCAGGAACCCCGGCAAGACGTCCTGCGTCATTAGTTTCTGGAAGGTGGCTGGCGCGTTTTTTAGGCCAAAAGGCATCACCTTGAACTGGTAGGTCGCCCCATCGGGTGTTGAGAAGGCGGTTAGCGGCCGTGACTCTTCCGCCAGCGGGACCTGCCAGTATCCGGATTTTAGATCCAGTGTGGAAAATATCTGGGCTGTCCCGAGGTCGCGCAGCGTCTCGTGGATTATAGGGAGACTCGAGCTTTCGTCTTCTGTCTGCTGGTTGAGCCGTCGGTAGTCCACGCAGAAGCGAGGCTTCCCATCCCTTTTCTCCACGATGACGATCGGGGAGCAGTACTCGGAGGTGCTGTGTTCTATCACCCCATCGGCCATCATTGCTTCTACTTCCTGGGCGATGGTCTGTTTTTTCGCCGGGGAGTATTTGTATCTCGGCAAGCGGAACGGCCTGGAGTCGCGAAGCCGGATGGTATGACAGGTCGACCTGGTAGTGGTGGGTCGCAGTCGGTTGCCGGCCTGGCAGTCTTCTAGGAGGCGCGTCAGCTGGGGAACGGCCTCTGCCGGGAAGCCATGGTGCAGTGCGGCAACGTTGATGGGTGAGGGTCCATACGACGGGAGGCTTGGCCCAGTAAATGGTTTGCCGCTGTTGTCTCCCTAGGTGGATGCAACCACGGTCGTAGTCAATGACGACTTTCTGTAGCCGCAGCCAGGGTTGGCCGAGTACGACGGGCCACGCCAGGTGGTCCACGAGGAGGAAATGGTCGTCGTCGTCTTGATCCCCCAGGCGGTAGTGGAGGTTTGCTTGACCCACTATCGGAAGGTGTTGGTCTTGATTAGCCAGGTGAGCCAGCGGGTACGGCGGGGCTACCCAGGTGGTGGCGAGGTTTCGCCTGGCGAAGTTGTGTGTCGATCCAGTGTCGAGGATGGCGTCGTAGGTGGTGGTGTTGAGCTGGATCGAGATTTTCGGTAGACCGTGATCGACGCCGGCTCGGATGACATGGATCTCGGGTTTTACGGCCGGGAGGCTGGTCCGGCCGCTTGACCGTTTCCCGACTGCTCACCTTGGAGTTGTTCCGGGCAGTCGCGGTTGAAGTGACGGCCAGGACAGAAGTGGCATCGTGGTAGTTGTGATGCCGCCCTTGTGGTTGTCGTGGTGGTGGTCCTCGGCTCTGGCATGGACCGTAGGCATTGGTCATATTGTTCGACCAGTGCCGCCAGGTCCATTATGCTGTCAGGCTTGGACTGGACGAAGAATTGCCGGAGTCTTGGGGCCAGTAGATTGGTCATTAGGTCCAGATGTTCATTGATTTTCATCTCCAGTCGGGTGGCGATTCTGGCCTTTCGCCCTAGGAACTCGGATCCTGGTTCAGCTCGTTGGTCCCGTCCAAAAAATTCGGACCTGAGCTTAGCAATGGTACGTGGATCATTAAATTTTTTAGGAGCAGCCTTTAAAGTCTGCAATTGATGGCTGGAAGTCCACATACCCTGCCACCATTTTGCCGCAGAATCCTTTAGTAGTCCCCAGCGTGGGTGACTTGGTCCTCCTCGGGCACTTGATGTGTGGTAAAGTGTGCCTCGAGTTTGGTGAGGAATTCTGCCGGGTTGTCGAAGGTGTCCCCGCAAAACGTTGGTGGGTTGATTGGCGGTGTGAATGACGCCATTTTCATTGCGTCCTGAAGGCCAACGACGTAGACCTTTGATTCTGGAGGTGGTTGTTGGGCGCCACTGGAAAGTTCCGGTTCCAGTCCGGTAGCTCTGGTGTTGACAGGCATGTTGGTTGCTCCGGCTGCTGCTGCGGTGAAGATGTCGTAGGTGTTCGCGCACTGCAAAAACTTCACTAGGCCCCACGTTACGGGCCGCCAATTGTTACACGGACGCGCACTCCGAATAAACAAAATAAAAACACAACACTACCTTTAGTTTGTAACCAGAAACACTAAGTCTAATAATTGTTAAAACACTAGTTGTTCAATAAATCGCAAGAATACACTGCCGTAAAACACAAGACAGAAGTAGTTGTGTATTGAAACGAACAACCGTAAAGGGTTGTTGGAAAATAATGACAAATAACAATAGTTGCAAGCACTGATGAAATTAAACAAGTACTAAAACATTATAACAAAACACCCTAACTAAACAATGAATAGCAAATGTACAATAATGATATAAAAACAAGGCCTAACTAATTATGAACGAATATAATACAAATCCCTACTCTAATGCTAAACGAATATAATGCAAGTTATAATTAAGCTAGATAACCATATAATACATACATACCCTAACTAATAATAAGAATCGTCCGTGCGAACTAGGAACTAATATTGTTTATGGATTCACTAAATAACGATACTCGTCGTCGAGGTCGCACCAGGTCTCAACCTGCCTACTCCTGGTGGTGGTGGCGAGTCGGATGGCCTTTGGGGTAGTAACCGGAATTACTACACCCGAAGGAAGTGATGTACTCGTGCCGGAACGGATGGCCTTTTGGGGTAGCAAAATAAATTACCACGCCCGAAGGAAGTGATGCAAGCTGCAGCCAAACCGCCAGTCTCAGCGGCCCGCAAGGTAGATTGTAGACTATTACAACTACAGCTCAATTGGGTCGAAGCGCAATGTTCGACTGCCGATATGGAATTTTGCGGCTGCTTTTAAAGGGTCCGAACAATAGAATCCCCCGTAGTGAGCCCGTCACGCTAAGCTCCGCCTATAGGGCGTAGCGTAACAGGACCTTGGCCATTGGCCTTCCGTACTAACCGGAAAAGTTAAATCATGTTTAGTAGAATTAGGCATAACCCAACTTACAGATGTAAACTTTTCCTTGGATCAAGATTGCAGAGGTTTCTCATCTGCATATTATAACAAAAGATTAAGTAACGGAGAAATAATTCCAAGAGTTTGGCTAGTCTATTCTACATTAAAAGATTGTATATTTTGCTTTCCTTGCAAAATATTTAAAACCTTTTCTAGTACCTTTGTTGAAAGGTATAACGATTGGAGACATTTATCTCAAGGTATAGATCGTCATGAAAAATCAAAAAGTCATATTTTTAACACAAAATCTTGGGTTGATTTAAAAAAATCGATGCAATCTCAAACCACCACTGACACACTAAATCAAACATTGGTAAAGCAGGAAAAAGATTAATGGGTGTTTGAGTTAAAAATTACAATCTATACCTAGGGCTATTGTGGACAAGGGGTCAGTGTGGACAATATAATTAACTAGCTAATTCTTAGTGAAATATTATCGAGAACATTTGTGAATACTGGCAACAGTGTGCTCAACAATCTATGTAGTTCCCGTCTGGCTAGTGTGTTTGATGTTAGCAACAGGTGGAATTATTTAATTTGTAACGCTAAAAGTAACAAGTAGTGTATCTGTTTGGAAGCAGTTTTTTTATCAGGTACGTAATTCAGTTTGACTTTAAAAGTTACATGTAAATTGCTTATATTTGAAGTGTGTTTACACCTACAAACAAAGTTACTGCTATTTGAGGTTAGCTAGAAATATGCTCTAACTGTCAACGAGCGCTGTTGGGGCTACAGTGGACAAGATAGCAGGGGCCAGTGTAGACGTGTCCACACTAGCCCCTTATACTTTTATTTAGTATTTTGTGTGTTACCGTACAAGTATAGGATTATATCTATTTATTTATATTGTTTCCTACTTACAGATGATAAGTATGGTTCGAACGTACCATAAGAGAGTAAATCATGCTATCATAAGTGAAGATGTAAAAAAGCTATTAGAGACGTAATAAGGAATAAAAAAACTATTCGTCAGGCAACTGTTGACCATGGGCTGAAAAGGTCTATGCTCTTTAAACGAATAAAAATTGCTAAACAAAATAAACCCGATTTAATTACGAATCATGGATCCGATTCTGGACAAAGTGAAGGTGAAGAGGAGATTGTTTCCATCAATATCGTAGATAAAAATAAATACAAAGGTCAGCAAATTTTTACTGATACCGAAGAAAAAGAGTTGAATGCCTATTTTAAGAAATGCTCTAGAATTCACTACGGCCTGACTTACTTGCAAGCGCGCAAACTTGCATATGAGTTTGCAAAAGGATTAAATAAAAGTTATCCGTCATCTTGGGATGTAAATAAGCAAGCCGGCATTGACTGGATCAAAAGCTTCATGAAGAGACATAGCACCTTAACCCTTAGAAAACCTGTGAATACCAGCATGGCTTGAGCCACAGCATTTAACAAATCAAATGTAGAAGTTTTCTTCAAAAATCTTCAAAGTGTTATGGATCGGTTTAAATTTGGACATGACAGGATATTCAATATTGACGAAACGGATTTCACAACAGTGGTGCAATCTCCTAAAATTATTGCAGAAACGGGAAAAAAACAAATAGGGCAGATTGTCTCTGCAGAAAGGAGTGAATTAGTTACTTTTTGTGGAATTATTAGTGCAAGTGGGGTGGCTGTTCCACCAGTATACATATTCCCTGGAGTTAGGTTCAAGGACCACTTTCTAATGGGAGCTCCAGATAATAGTCTGGGACTACCGCCACGTAGTGGTTGGATGACAGCCGAGTTATTTCCGGAAGTTCTCAAGCATATTAAAACCTATATTCGAGCAACTATAGAAGATAAAATATTACTTTTGATGGACCATCACAGTAGTCATATTACTATTGAAGCTGTGATCTACGCCAAAGCTAATGGCATTATAATACTTACTTTTCCACCACACTGCTCACATAAACTGCAACCTTTAGATGTTGCAGTTTATCAACCATTCAAAGCAGCACTAAAAGAAGGCATGCGGTCAAATTGGCCGCCGCGGCAGTTTTGGTGTTAATGAAATTGTATTCCTTCAACATCACTCACAGCTGCTTCACTATCATAATACCCTTGATCTAACATAGGATCATTATCCGACATATTTTGTAATATTTCTTCCATTTCACGTTCACTCAAAAACCTAGACATCTTGAATTACTCGAAAAATCAAACTTTTACTTCCCGTTATAGAATATCTACAAAACACACCTACAAGCTTACACAACGTAAACCAACAAGTTTAAACAAACAGTGGCGTTGCGATTTCTCTGTTTTTCCAAAACAAAATGACACACTAACGCAAGCAGCGAATTACGAAACTACAAGCACCTAAGACAAGTCCGAACGTGTTATTATACAACATGATCAATCTCAAGTGTACTGTAGTGGTATGACAAAAATCCCTAGTTGTTAATATTGTTGTGTTTTGTTTGCAGTTTGCTGCTTTGGATTTTTAGTGTGGTTTTAGTCGTTTTAGTTTATGTCAGTTTATGTCATACCTTCGTTTTTCACTTTTGTATTTTCTTGAGTTATTTACAAACTGTCTATATCAAGACAAATTATATATTCTGAATTTCAAATTGTGATGTCGAATTTAATCGTCATGCCGTTTTCAAACATGTACTGTAAATTTTATTTAATTATAATGAAATTATAACATTTAAATACTTAAGATCATTATTTTGTAATGATTTAATCCAATCATTAAATAATATTTTATTTATTTTGTTGTATTTTATAGGGATGCAGTCTAATCAAATACAAAATAGTCATTATTTAAATTAAGATAATATTTTATAATATGTATAAATTAATGGCCTTCATACAGATTTGAAACTGATCGCAGTTTTTACTCGAACCATGCTCTAGAGTAGCTAGAGCAATACAGCTTCTTACCAACCTATCAGTGGTACCAACTTAAATATTTTGATCACACTTGAGATTGATCACTCTGTACATTGAGATGTATTCTAGTCGAAGTATTTTTAGGCGTTGCCAGATTTAACAATTTTCGAATATTCCTAATTTTATGTCCACTCCAATTAAATTTTAAATACAATATTTATTTAAAAATATTTTGAGAAAATAATTATGAAATATTATAGTAGACTTTATTTAGGATAATAAATAGTTTTTTCAGATTTTTAATTTCCTAATTGTGGAAAATGTGGGAATTGTTGGGTTACTATTAGACCTCACACGAAAAATCGATCGTTTGATTATGAGAGCAAGGATGAAACTCCAAAAAAACCACAGGACTTATTTAAAACTAGTTTGTTTTGTGATTTTGACACTGCTTTAACAGAAATCTAAGAAAAATTCGATCAAATAAAGAATCATCACACAGTTTTTGATTTTCACAACGATTTAAATATTTTCCTTAAAATAGATAAAGTTTTTTTATGATTGTGGACCTGAACAGGCTAAATTTGGCCTATCGTGCTAAAGCACTCAGGAACACTTAGGAGGATGGATAGATGGATAATGAATTGCCAATAGATGCCTATGAACAGCTACCTTAAATTTTCTCATATCATAAGTGAGAGGAAAGCAGGAACTAGGGAGATCATTCCAGAGTTTAGAAACCGTGTAGAAAAATGTGGATTGCGCCCGTTTGGTACGACAAGTAGAGATTTATACTGCATACTGATGATGTGAATGAGCGAACCGAGTGTTTCTCGCAAAGATAGCCCGAGATGGTATCAAAGAATATAATTCAGCAGCACAATAGCCGTTGTAATAACGATAATACAAAGAAAGAACTGAAACCATCCTTCTATGCTCAAGGGACTGTATGTGAGAAGTTAAGCCTAATCGCTCCCTTTTGAATACGATCAACGATATCGAGAGCGTATTGGGGAGCACTAACCCAGAGGTGAGAATTATATTCCAGATGAGCCTTATACATCAGAAGGAGATCTGTACAAAAAGCCTATTTTACGAGCAGCTGTTTTGGTAGCTGACAGAAGATGGTCAACCCATGAGAGATTTGAAGATACAGTCATACCCAATAGAGTAATAGAGTCTGAAAACTTAAGAACTGAGCCATTCATACTTACAACAGGAAATGATCGATCTTTTTTGGCGGACACAAGGCAACACTGAGTTTTGTTAGCATTAAATTTAACTATATTATTGCTTCCCCATTCGAGAATACGTCGGATGTCTTTGTTGATGGAATTTGCCATTTTAGCTTTAATTTCTTGATTTGGCATAGAAGGTGGATTATCACTATGAGTAGACTGAGATGAACTACAGTGAAGGGTGCTATCGTCAGCAAATCAATGGATGGGGTTAGTTGTTGAAGAAATAAGGTCAGTTATGTACAGCAGAAAAAGTGTAGGCGCTATAACGGATCCCTATGGTACGCCCGCGTTAATGCTAACTTCTTTTGAAAAAAAGCCATCAACTACGACACGTATTCGTATTTTATCAAGAAACTAGAAACCCAGTTGATGAGCGTATCATTTAACCCCAACGAGGTGAGTTTGGCAAGTAAACACTTATGCCAAACTTGGTCAAATGCCTTTGAGATATTTAAACCGGCTACAACTGTTTCACCGGACTGCTCTACTGTATTGTTCCAAACTTGGGTCACATATGAAAGAAGATCACCTGTTGAACGACTTTGCCTAAACCCATATTGGTGGTCACTAAGGAGTTTGTTAGTTTCAAGGAACGTGATCAATTGCTGATTGATGGCTTTTTCCATGATTTTAGACAAAATGGAAGTGATGGCAATTGGTCGGTAGTTTGAGGGATTGGTCTTATCGCCTTTTTTGGGAATAGGTTGCACATTTGCTAACTTCCAATAGATGTCAGGGGGGGAAATGAAGATGTTCCAAAGTTTTTACTAATGGCTTTAGCTAAAGACCAAAATATACGACTGCCTAAAGGAGCTAGTTCATTGCATTTTCGTTGTTCGAACAACTTTTCAGTTTTAGTTATGACACTTTTGCAGATATTTCTAGCACCAACGTATTCTACATGACTGTCTACCGATTTATTAGATTTCCACTTAATGTAATATTTATTTTTTAAAGATATTGCATCAGCACAACCCTTATTGAACCAGGGTTGGGAACGTGAATGACCTATACGGTACTGTTTTTTGGGAATGTATAATTCCACTCCTATGAGGAAGACTTCAGATACTGAAAGAGCGATGTCCGAAGAAAAGGACGACTTAAAACAGTATTCACGCCATGGAAAGGTTGCAAAGAAATCCCGTAAATTACTCCATCGGGCTGACTTAAAACACCACAAGGTTCTATCGGTTTTGCGAACAACAGTGGAATTACGTACAGTAGAATTGATTTCTATTAGACAATTGTCGGAAAGACCTAAAGGCGAAAGAACGGAAGTTTTATAAACAAGAGGGTTTGATGTAATAAAGAGATCTAGAAGATGTGGAGTATGGTTAGGGTTATCAGGGATTCTTGTGGGTTAGTAAATGGTCTTTAAAATGTGAATGTTTAAAGAACATTTTTTTTTTATTGGTGCCCTATTTTACTTATTTAAAGCACGCGTTAGCGTGTTTAAATCGAACTTTCAAAAACGCACGTTTTTTAAAGTTATCATGGCAACATCAACAACTCAAGAAACGTGAAGTCTAAATGACAATTTTTTAATTATTGATCTGACAGGAGTACCGTCAAATAAAATATTACTAACAAATTCAAAATCTTTATTTAAACATTATTTAACACTTTTAATTTTATAAATGAAAATAGAAACTACAGTTAGTATTGTTAGATATATTAATTTTTATTTACATATTTTACATTATTAATTCTTATTTACATTTTTTGTAGAAATAATACTAGTATTTATGATTTCAAGGTGCACCAATAAAAAAAATAGCGTAAAGTGTTCGTGGATAACTAGTCTTTAAAACACTTACTCTATTTGGAGCACTCCGGCTGCGCCGTCGGTGCTCGAAAATTCGCCCGTGTTTTAAGGACCTTTTTATCCATATATACTTTAGTATACTAATTTGATCCATCTAAAAGTGAAAAAGATATCATTGCCCAAGGTTTATGCGATGAAATTAATAACATTTTATGCTATATTTCCCCTGAAATGAGTGTATTAAACGTTATTCAATATCTATTCACGAATAATCTTATCTATCTGTTTCCAAATCTAGTAATTGTTATAAGAATCTTTTTAAAATTGCCGATGACAGATGCTAGCGGCGAGAGGGGTTTTTCGAAACTTAACATAATAATAAATTATTTGCGATCAACAATGGGTCAAGAAAGGTTATCAGACATCTATTATAGAAAAGATAATTTCTAAAGATATAAATGTATCCGATATTATTCCAAAATTTGCTTTAAAAAAAGCAAGGAAAGCAAATTTTTTTTTTATTTTTTATAATAAGAATGTATTAATAAACATAAGTATTAATTAGTATAAACGTCAATTCACGTTAATTTAAATAAATATTTATTCCAACGTGTTTGTATGTATCCATTAATAAGTATAAATATCTATTCATGTTAATTTTATAAGTTCCTGCTGACTTACTATTCCGAAATACCATTTACTTATTTCAAATTTCCTGTTTTATTTAAGGTAAAATTAAATCAATTAAATTATGGTTAATCAGAAGTTAGGGAGTGCGGGAAAATTATTTTTTCACACGGGCGGCAGATATTTTAGAACGATCCTAGACAGACATATTTCACGAAATATGAAAAACATTTTCATGTCTTATCGTTCAAAATGAAAAATTCTTAATCCTTTTATTGCAAAAATCGTGTATTTAAAAACAAATTTTACAAGCTTTAATCATTTCAATAGCAATTGCAGATTTCGTGTTCAGTGAAAAGAGAAAAGTGTTAACCAATATATGGAATATTAATGTCAATAAAATTTATAAAATACGAAAATGCAAGGAATAAGTTTGCTTTTGATTATTATATTATTGTTAATAAGGATTAATTTGAATTTTTAAATTTTGAATTATTTATTTTGAGTCCAGCTAAGCCATATTGACTTGTCAACCGGTTTAATCACTTCGTTCTTATTCTTATTGTACGTGTTTTGGCGTTGTAATCTGCCAAAGATTAATAACAGACAATATAAACATAGAAAATTAATATATTACGTTTAAAGAAATAGAAATTGATATCTACTTTTTCAACAATTAACTACCAAAAATATTTATTTTGTGATATATTCAAACATATTTTGGTTTTATACAAATTAATACAAAACTGGAACACTGGTTGTTTAATACAAAAATAATTCTTTATTTACATTTTAATAAATATTTGACGATATTCTGTTACGGGCGAAAATGGTAGTAGGATCTCAGGTAACAGACAAAAAGGAGGATGCCGGTAGCTCAATGGTGAAAGGGGTGGGCGTGTTATTAATTTGTAAATAGGATAGTTCGTAATATATAAGGCATAATAGGGGAAAGTCATAAATTAAAGGGCCGCCAGTTTGTTTACAATCGAAAATGTACCGGGGTCTAAATACCTAAATGTAAGTATTCTACAGTCAAGCCCAAAGCAAACAAAAACTTGCATACCTTACGTCGCACAAACCAGGTGAATCGGTAAATTAAAAGCCTTAATCCGGCGTTTCCTGTAAAGCCTCAAAATATTTGCACGTAGTCAAAATAAAATGACGCATTAACAGACAAGATGATCGGTCATCAACCATATTTACTCTGATTTTACTTTACGTTAAATCTTATCAGTGAAATTTTATATCTTAACAACAAAAAATAAAAAAATAGTAAACAAGGTAACAGAGGAATCTCTTATAAACTAGTACAGTGGAAGCGTTCATCAAAATAAAAAAATGTAAATAAACGTTGTCGTTGTAAGGTTGTGTAAATCAAAAATTCCCTTAAACAAAAGAATAACCAGGTCAGTAACGTGAACATAATCAAAATATTTTATCTTCTTTTAGGTGATTCGTAAATAATGAGGTAAGAAGAAAATTACATGTAAAATTCACTCAAAATTCTGTAATACGCTAACTATATTGTAATAATAATAAAATAAATAATCAGAATATCTGTACAATTGTTTTAAAGTCACAAACCAGTAAACTTTCTTACAAGGTTCGGAATTACCACAATTATTTAACCATATACTTTAATTCTACTTAACTGTATAGCTGTATAACAATTATATATGAATATAATGTAAAAGTCAATAGCCGAATAAATTCGCTTTCAGTAATCGATACGATCGCCTGTTGGACTCTATTCAAAGTATTAAAACAAAGAAAGCGGGTTTATCTTCTATTACAAATTTATTCAATTGAAAAATCACAAAATTTATTACCTTGAATGGTCATAGATTCTGGTCTAACCTTTTCATCCTCTCACAACATGGAGGCGCCTATTTTCATTTTATTGACCCTTAATGATTGACCGAAAAATACCAATATCCTTGGGCACGGTTTATCACGTCAGCTCAACTCATTGTTTCGTTTAATCTATACTCGGAATCTTAACAGCGAAAGGTTCAAACCAGATCCAGGTGACTAATATTTGCTTTACTTGAATTTATCTACATTCTACTAATTTATTTACAAAACGTTCTTCGACTTTTATGTACACAAAATTTATTGTTGCGATCTGTTCACAGCAACTTTATGTCTATCTGAACAACCTGTGGGCCCGTTATAATCTACGTCCTCGATGCAAACACAGATTTACCAAACTACAGAATATCAAAATCCTCTTAAATGCGTTTTTACTCCAAAAATAAGGAAAGCACTAAAATAAACACTATTACTCTTGAATGGAAACGAAAATGCCACTCCTAACGAACGAATAACAACTCAAAGATGTCACCGGGATGGTTGAATTCTTTCTATAATCCACACTAAGGTGAAAGACAGATACCTTCACGATAGCTTCAAGCATTCCTAGTAGAACATAGGTAAATTCTGTACGCCCGAAGTCTTCATTACTACCTGTCACAATCTATCTAACTAATCGAAACACAAAACCCTTTAGTCCGCTAAAATCGCGCCATATTTTAACCGTCACACTAACAAAATTTTTCATACTAAAACTGCATAATGGATATTTAGGAAACACACACACACACACACACACACACACACTGTATTATATATATATATATATATATATATATATATATATATATATAAGGGTGAGTCAGTTTTTGTAGACAAACTTTAACAGGAGATAGAACACATGTTTCTAAAAAGAAAAGTTCCTATAAACATATGTCGTAGAAGGTTTCGTTTCGAGATATAGGGTGTTGAATATAATTTTTTTCTCAAATTTTCATTTAACTCATAAACGAATGCTTAGATTTTTTCATGTTGGGGATAATGTCTATTAATTAAGGGCATAAAACAAGCGATAAGAATGTTCACAAACTTGCACAGTGGCGGAGTGGAGGGGGTGCTCAACCCCTTTCATTAACGGAACTTCTACGCCAATGACTATTTTTAAAAAAAAACTGTTATTTTCATTATCTACATACAGTTTAACAAAAATAATGTACCTTTTTCTGTTTCGAAATTCCTGTGCGTTTCCGAGTTATTTTGATTTTCAGTGTTTGATGTGGTACTAAGTTAAGTAATGTGCTTTATGTGAATAATTGAATATAAAGTTTTAATAAAAAGATATAATAAGACATTTAGAGCCATTTTAGTACCTAACGATCGTTTGTTTAAAATTTCAAATACATTTTCATTTATAAACAGGTAGGTTATCGGTTTTTTTTAGTATCCATTGTTATTATCCTCGTATAAAAAGAAATGCATAATTATTATTGTTATGCGGTCAATACTTTCTGTATAATTATGTGTGTATCAATTTCGCCATAAACATGTATGTAGTTTTTAAGTGAGATTCTAATAAGATATAGACCGCTGCTCACTTGCTCTCATTAAAGAGCCGCCACTGTATCAAGCCATACTCAAATACAAGACTTTTGTAAATTGTAATCTGTTTACAAACACTTGCTTCATCTTGAATAATTTCACTGTTATTAATTATTGTTTTTAAGTTCAAAAAGTTATTTCATTTGATTTGCCAGCTTTTAATTAGTGTAACATGCCGTTTACATTTACAAATAGCGAACAAACCGACATTCATTTTATTTATGGGTTCGCAAATGGGAATTCAAAGTACACAGCTAGGGAGTATCGGAGAAGATTTCCAAATAGACGACAACCTCATCATACCGTTTTTGTGAGTATCCATCGTCGATTTGTTAACCAGGGTTTGAAAAATGTACATGGGGGCCGACAGAACAACCGTGGACGAGATAGAATTGGAGAGGGTATATTGCGTGAATTTAATAGGAACCCCACGACAAGTACTCGACGTACTGCTGTTGCTCTTGGTATTTCCCGAAGTAATGTTTCCCGGGTTTTAAAACGGGATCACAGACGTCCATATCATTTTCAACCTGTTCATGGTTTATGTCCAGGTGACGCCGAACGAAGACTTAATTATTGTAGGTGGGTTCTTAACTCCATTCAAAATAATAGAGATTTCTTATCCAACGTACTGTGGACTGATGAATCCTGTTTTACTCGTCGTGGTATCGTAAACTTTCACAACCTGCATATATGGACACATGAAAACCCACATGCCATTCGACCAAGAAGTTTTCAACATGAATTTAGTATAACTGTCTGACCTTATTTCTTGTCACAACGTGTAAATTCAGAAAATTTCCTACAATTTTTAGAAGAAGAACATGTTAATATGTTGGAAGACATTCCTTTGAATTTAGGAAGACATCCTTGGTTTCAGCTTGATGGATGTCCGGCCCATTATGGCAGAACTGTAAGAAATTGGTGAAACAATAACTACCCGGGGAGGTGGATGGGTCGTGGAAGTCCAGTGGCGTGGTCTCTTAGATCCTCCGATTTAACGCCACTTGACTTTTTTGTATGGGGATTCATGAAGGAAAAAGTGTATACCACTCCGGTTAATACACCTGAAGAACTTCACAATCGCAACAGAGATGCTTGCAATGAAATAAGGGTGCATCATTTAATTAACTTAAGACGTTCTATTGTACGTCGCTGTGAAATGTGTATTGAAAAGAACGGTTTACATTTTGAACAAAGTGTCTAATTTTATTATACTAGTGTTATTGTTATTTATTTATAAATCGTTATTGCTAAGAATTTTTATTAATTTCACAATTATTAATTAAGTATTGTTACAATAATAAATAAGGATTGTTAAAATTAGTGTACTAAACAGATTTCAATTTACAAAAGTCTTGTATTTGAGTATGGCTTGATACAGTGGCGGCTCTTTAATGAGAGCAAGTGAGCAGCGGTCTATATCTTATTAGAATCTCACTTAAAAACTACATTCATGTTTATGGCGAAATTGATACATACATAATTATACAGAGAGTATTGACCGCATAACAATAATAATTATGCATTTCTTTTTATACGAGGTTAATAACAATGGATACTAAAAAAAACCGATAACCTACCTATTCATAAATGAAAATGTATTTGAAATTTTAAAGAAACGATCGTTAGGTACTAAAATGGCTCTAAATGTTTTATTATATCTTTTTTATTAAAAACTTTATATTCAATTATTCACCTAAAGCACATTACTTAACTTAGTACCACATCAAACACTAAAAATCAAAATAACTCGGAAACGCACAGGAATATCGAAACAGAAGAAGGTACATGATTTTTGTTAAACTGTATGTAGATAATGAAAATAACAGTTTTTTTAAAATAGTCATTGGCGTAGAAGTTCCGTTTATGAAAGGGTTGAGCACCCTCCACTCCGCCACTGTGCAAGTTTGTGAACATTCTTTCGCTTGTTTTATGCCCTTAATTAATAGACATTATCCCCCAACATGAAAAAATCTAAGCATTCGTTTATGAGTTATAATGAAAATTTGAGAAACAAAATTATATTCAACACCCTGTATCTCGAAACGAAGCCTTCTGACATATGTTTATAGGAACTTTTCTTTTTAGAAACATGTGTTCTATCTCCTGTTAAAGTTTGTCTACAAAAACTGACTCACCCTGTATATACAACGTGTCCCAGATAACATTTCCAGCATGGGGATCTCGCTTATTATAAAGATACAGATTTGGTTAAATTAAATGAATTACTCCTAAGGATTAGTGAAATTATAGGACACTCTCCAATTTCCAAATTTCCATGTATTTTAAGACTTATGGCAAGAAAAGAAAATGTCAAATTTCTTTTCTTGTAATATCTCTTTGTTATATTAGACATATAAATTTTATTTGCACTTTCTTAAGATATTTTTATGCAGAATTTAAATATCAATTTGGATTTTTTTGCACTTTCTGTTTTTAGTTTCAACCCCTAAATTAAATTTTTCTTATGGAACGACAAGTGGGCTTTGAAATAATTGATCGTGTTTTTATCCTCTTTACAATGATACAGCACATGTACTATCTATTTTAAAAACAAAGAAAATTTAAAAAAATGTATTTTATTAAAGACTCTAACAATAAGCAGGCCGTGAAACATAAAAACAACACAATCGAATTTAATGTCACTTAAAAATTATTCGTTCCAGAATATTTTTGTGTCAAACATGGCTTTATTTACCAATACTGAAAAGTTTGATATGTTGAGTTGTTACATCTTGTCTCTTAAAAACAGTTTAGAAGCTGAACGGATGTACTTGAGGCTGTATCCTGAAAGAAGGCAGCCTCAGTGCTCGTACGTACAGAAATTTGGTAATTAATTTAAAAGAATATGGTTCATTTTCAAAACCTACTAGAAATCCGACATTACGGAATGAAGATGCAGAACTAAATATATTACAATCAGTTATTGAAAGTCCTTCAACATCTGTTAGAGAAATTGAACATAACACTG
Source organism: Vesta saturnalis (assembly GCA_036346205.1). Classification (NCBI taxonomy): domain Eukaryota; kingdom Metazoa; phylum Arthropoda; class Insecta; order Coleoptera; family Lampyridae; genus Vesta; species Vesta saturnalis. Next base: position 679,868 of record JARFJB010001722.1, on the reverse strand, counting down.
GTATTTCGAAAACTACATCACAAAGAATTTTAAAACGTCACAGGAATCATCAGTATAAGTACACCATTCTGCAGGGACTTAGAGATGGAGACCAGGGGAGAAGATTACAATTTTGCCAATGGTATGTTAATCAATGTGAGAATAACGATAATTTTCCAGCTACGATTTTGTGGTCTGACGAAAGCAGATTTACAAATAATGGCTTTTTCAATCGACACAATGTTCACTTTTGGGACCGTGAAAATCCTCACGTTGTTAAGGAAAGTCGGCATCAAGCGAGATTTGGTTTTAACGTCTGGTGTGGCATTTTAGGCGCTAAACTTATTGGGCCCATATTTTTAACGAAACATTAAATAGTGAAAGGTATTTGAATTTACTACAAACTGATTTAGAAAATAAACTTGATGATTTACCACTGATTGGAATATTAATATCTGCTTCCAACAAGATGGCGCCCCACCCCACAATTCAAACATCATAAGCGAATATCTTAATAATCGGTTTCCTAATTCATGGATTGGTAATCGATGGCCGATTTTATGGCCACCCAGATCTCCAGACTTAACGCCCTTGGACTTTTTCATTTGGGGCTACGTAAAAAATCGAGTGTACGTGCAAACATTTGAGAATGCCGAAGATCTTCGTAAAGCTGTTCTTGCAGCATTTGGTATCATTAAACGCCAAAAACTACGCAGAGCAATTACGTCGACACTACGCAGGGCACAATTATGTTTAGAACGGAATGGTCAATTGTTTGAACATCTTTTATAATTGGATAATTATCTCCAATACTATTACCTGCTTAACTGTTGTTGTTATCTATTATTTGTCGTTTTCTCATGTTTCACGGCCTACTTATTGTTAGAGTCTTTAATAAAATACATTTTTTTAAATTTCCTTTGTTGTTTTTAAAAATAGATAGTACATGTGCTATATCATTGTAAAGAGGATAAAAAAACACGATCAATTATTTCAAAGCCGACTTATCGTTCCATAAGAAAAATTTAATTTAGGGGTTGAAACTAAAAATAGAAAGTGCAAAAAATCCAAATTGATATTTAAATTCTGCATAAAAATATCTTAAGAAAGTGCAAATAAAATTTATACGTCTAATATAACAAAAGATATTACAAGAAAAGAAATTTGACATTTTTCTTTTTCTTGCCATAAGTCTTAAAATACATGGAAATTTGGAAATTGGAGAGTGTCCTATAATTTCACTAATCCTTAGGAGTAATTCATCTAATTTAACCAAATCTGTATCTTTTATAATAAGCAAGATCCCCATGCTGGAAATGTTTTCTGGGACACGTTGTATATATATATATATATATATATATATATATATATATATATATATATATATATATATATACAGGGTTCGCCTTTGGGAGCTGATACTATGAGTACCTATCTGCTAAACCAAACTTACTATAATTTTGAAAATTTGGTGACAGGGTAATGATGTTAGGGCTAACTCTTCTAAAATATTTTCACGTTCGTACCACTTTCAGTTATACCGAAAATCGGTACGTAGTCGCTTATTTTAAATGGAACACCCCGTATATTAATACATTTTTGGATTATATGTCGAATTTTAAGGTAAGTTTGTTAAATAAACTAGATACGAAATTTCAGTCGTTTAAAAAAAAACATTTTTCTAAAAAAATTGACAGATGCGGTCTTAGTAATAACTCGTTAATTCTTCTGTTCCTGTAAACAATTTGAATAAAACTTTGAGGTGTTGTCGGCAACAGTTTATTGCAACAGTCTGCAAAAAATGATGAATGTGTAAACTTGACTATCAAAAAATGCAAGTTACTCAAAAAAATCAAATGGAAACCCCTATTTTTTATTACCCAGATCGATTTAACGTCAAAAATTAAGGTAAGTTTGTTTAAAACTTTATTTGCCTAAACGTAACAGTTTCATACTTATTATCAAAAAAGTCCCAATTTTAAAATTTGTAATAAAAATGAGCTACATACTTAAATCTAGTATTCCTTGTTCGTGGTCACCATGGAAACCAAATAATTGAGAATTGAAATAAAGAAAAATATTTGAATAAGTTACTGCAAAAATTATAAAATTGATAATTTTGTGATTCAAAAGTCATTTTTTCAAATTCGATATACAACATATGTGAAAATTTAATACTTCATAAGTAAATCGAAAAAAACTACTTTTTACTGCGGAGGTAGTAACTACATACTTATCAGTGCATTCTTACACGATAAAGTCGCTTATTTAGTATTTCTTGCTCATGATCAAATGTAAATTAATTTACAATAAATGTTCAAAATGTTGCCCGTTAGACGCAAGACATTGTTGAACCCGTCTTATAACGGCTTCATTTGTAGCCCTTTGAATTTCTTGTCGAGAAAGAGAATTGAAGCCATTTTGCACTCTTGCAATGCAATCTTCTTTAGTCGTTAGTGGTGTAGCATAAACAATATTTTTAATTCGACCTGAAAGATAAAAATCCATTGGCGTAAGATCAGGTGACCTAGGTAGCCATGGAAAGGGACCATTATTGGCAAACCAACGATCTTCAAAAATTTCATAAAGTTTCATGGAAACAGCGTGGGTGTTGTGAGGGGGCGCACCGTCTTGTTGGTACCATAAATTTTCCCTTTCTAGATTTAATCGGGGTTGAATTCGAGTGTTTAATATCTCAAGATAATTTTCTCCTAGAAATTAAATTTGTAATCATAAATCGCAACAATCAACTATTTTAAACATCTCAAATTTTTGTTGTAAAAATACACGTCAAAGATTTCGTTATTTCGAATAGCACAAAATACGTTAAAATTCCAAATTTCCTGAAAATGGCATTCGCGAATTGGATTGTTATTTTCGTTATTCCAGTAATGCGAGTTTCGGCGATTAAATATGCCATTTTTCGTAAATTTAGATTCGTCCGTCCATATGATATTAGTCAAAAAATTAGGAATTTCTTGTATTTTGAGCAAAATTGTTTCACAATTCTTTCAAATGTTGAACTAATTGTAAACAGTATGGTCTAAACTTATGTTTCTTAAGAATTCTTCTGATAGTTGTTGGTGTTAAACCAATATCTGTTTTCGCGTCGTTTATGGAATTACAAGGATAGGCACGGAAATATCCTAAAGTTATAACTTCATTCTGTTCGTTATCAATAGCAGTTTTTTGCGACGCGCAGAGTGTTTAAATGTACCAAACTGTTCCAAATTTTGAACCACACGTCTTATTGTATCTGCTGATGTCGGGGGCGCTCAGGATAGCGTTCGATAAATGTTCTTACTGATCGTTTTACAACTCTATGACATTCTCCTTGAATTAAAATTAAATTCAAATAGTCTGTATTATAATATTCAAGTCGAGCCATTTCATCAAGAAAAACACAAACTGTCAACAATTTTATTAAATTATTGACTACAAAAGAAAAACAAAATAAATAAGAATCTTTATCGTATAATGATGCGCTGATAAGTATCTATTACCTCCGCAGTAAAAAGTAGTTTTTTTCGATTTACTCATAAAGTATTAAATTTTTACACTTATGTTGTATATCGAATTTGAAAAAAATGACTTAGAAAATTTCTATTTGGCAAAAATGACTTTTGAATTACAAAATTATCAATTTTTATAATTTTTTGCAGTAACGTATTCAAATATTTTTCTTTATTTCAATTCTCAATTATTTCGTTTCCATGGTGACCACGAACAAGGAATACTAGATTTAAGTATGTAGCTCATTTTTATCACAAATTTTAAAATTGGGACTTTTTTGATAATAAGTATGAAACTGTTACGTTTAGGCAAATAAAGTTTTAAACAAACTTACCTTAATTTTTGACGTTAAATCGATCTGAGTAATAAAAAATATAATAAAAACGAGTTATTACTAAGACCGCATCTATCAATTTTTTTAGAAAAATGTTTTTTCTTTAAACGAATTAAATTTCGTATCTAGTTTATTTAACAAACTTACCTTAAAATTCGATATAGAATCCAAAAATGTATTAATATACGGGGTGTTCCATTTAAAATAAGCGACTACGTACCGACTTCCGGTATAACCGGAAGTGGTACGAACGTGAAAATATTTTAGATGAGTTAGCCCTAACATCATTACCCTGTCACCAAATTTTCAAAATTATAGTAAGTTTGGTTTAACATATACTCATAGGATCAGCTCCCAAAGGCGGACCCTGTATATATATATATATATATATATATATATATATTCGTATTTACATATTATTTCAAATTTAGATTAAGCTCATCTCCCCCATACTTCCAGTATATGGTTTTATTACGTTATACAGGGTATTTCAAAAGGTATGGTCAATTGTGCACGAAATCATTTCAACGTCCTGTATACCCTAGACAGAACAACCTAACAATAATTTTTTCTAGGCATTACTTTTTGGCATTGGTACAGTGTTACGAGAAAGTGCTATTTCTTTATTTTTGCACCAATTGAATATAGAGCAAGCCAAAACTCGAACACATGATTTTGTCAATTGTTTCAAATGAATCACTCTGTATTTTATTTTAAAAAGTGAAAATACACTTTATGTTCTTTCATTTTTATTAAGCACTCCCTACAGCTAAAACCGTTAATTTTCAATTTAATAACACAAAGAGATTTTTTTTTAAATTTCTATTATAACAAGTTAGCCGTGAACAAATAAAAGTGTGAAAAATTATTATAAAAAATTCAGAAAACATCGGTTATTAAGACAATACTCTTATAAAATTAATTAATTTCATAATAAATGTTCAAAATGTCTACCGAAAACATCAATACAGCATTGCAGTCGATCTTCAAATTCTCGACTGACATTTCTTAACATTTCTACATTAATACTCTGGAATACTTCTCGTATTCTATTCTTCATATGATCTTGTGTGATTGGAGGTATTTGATACCCACTGGTTTTCACACAACCCCACTTGAAGAAGTCAATTTTAATTAACTCTGCTGATCGAGCTGGCCATGCAATGGGTCCTCCTCTTCCCTCCCATCTTCCAGGAAAATGGGTATTAAGATGATTATGAATTAATTTAGAGTGATGTACCGGAGCTCCATCGTGTAACAACCACGTTCTTTGACGAATGTTAAGAGGAACGTTTCCCAACAGTAATAGTAAATGATTTTCTAAAAAGTCCAAATAAACCTGACCATTCACTGTTCCATCGAAAAAATGTGATCCAATTAGATGATCTCCACCTATACCACCCCAAACATTCAAAGGACACCTAGTTTGACTATGAGTTGCTATAAGATGGAAATTACTTGTCGAATAATAATGGAAATTATTATTCCAGTTCCATTTTTATGAAAAGTTGCTTCGTCTCCAAAGAGGACAAAATCAAAGAAATCCGCCTGATTATGGATTTATTGCTGAGCCCATTCCAAAAAGCAACCATTCTGGAATAGTCATCTTCGAGTAACCCTTAATGCAACTGGATACGGTATAGATACACCTTATTTTTACGCAGTATTCTTCGGACGGATCTGTCACTTGATTTCACGTCTACTAACAGGTGGATTATGCCTAACTTCAAGCATCACGTTAAATTCATTTTCCTCGTTAAGTACAGGTTTTGTCCTTTCCTTGTTTTCATAAACTACTGAACCCGTACGATTAAAACGATCTACCAACGTTTCCAACACTATTTCTTCGGGTTGTCTGTGCGCGGGATATCTCTCTTTGTAAATTCTTTGTACTAATAAACAATTTCTCATACAGTCTCCCAGTACCCACATCATGTCTGTTAATTCCTCAACAAGAAACTTCATTTCAAACAGTGTTTACAAATTAATAAACACTAAACAATCTCAAAGAAGTTTGGTAAATGACAAGCTACTAATTATTACTGAATTATATATATATATATATATATATATATATATATATACTATACTATATATATATATATATATACATATATATATATATATATATATATATATATATGTGTGTGTGTGTGTGTGTGTCGTGTCAGTGTGTGTGTGTGTGTGTGTGTGTGTGTGTGTGTGTGTGTGTGTGTGTGTGTGTGTGTGTGTGTGTGTGTGTGTGTGTATGTGTTGGTGTGTGTGTGTGTGTGTGTGTGTGTGTGTGTGTGTGTGTGTGTGTGTGTGTGTGTGTGTGTGTGTGTGTGTGTGTGTGTGTGTCTGTGTGTGTGTGTGTGTGTGTGTGTGTGTGTGTGTGTGTGTGTGTGTGTGTGTGTGTGTGTGTGTGTGTGTTTCTGTGTCTATGTCTGTGTCTGTGTCTGTGTCTGTCTGTGTCTGTGTCTGTATCTGTATCTGTGTCTGTGTCTGTGCCTGTGTTTGTGTCTGTGTCTGTGTCCGTGTCTGTGTCAGTGTTTGTGTCTGTGCCTGTGTCAGTGTTTGTGTCTGTGCCTGTGTCTGTGTCTGTGTTTGTGTCTGTGTCTACGTCTGTGTCTGTGTCTGTGTCTGTGCCTGTGTCTGTGTCTGTGTCTGTGTCTGTGTCTGTGTCTGTGTCTGTGTCTGTGTCTGTGCTGTGTCTGTGTCTGTGTCTTTGTCTGTGTCTGTCTTTGTCTGTATCTGTGTCTGTGTCTGTGTCTGTGTCTGTGTCTGTGTCTGTGTCTGTGTCTGTGTCTGTGTCTGTGTCTGTGTCTGTGTCTGTGTCTGTGTCTGTGTCTGTGTCTGTGTCTGTGTCTGTGTCTGTGTCTGTGTCTGTGTCTGTGTCTGTGTCTGTGTCTGTGTCTGTGTCTGTGTCTGTGTCTGTGTCTGTGTCTGTGTCTGTGTCTGTGTCTGTGTCTGTGTCTGTGTCTGTGTCTGTGTCTGTGTCTGTGTCTGTGTCTGTCTGTGTCTGTGTCCGTGTCTGTGTCTGTGTCTGTGTCTGTGTCTGTGTCTGTGTCTGTGTCTGTGTCTGTGTCTGTGTCTGTGTCTGTGTCTGTGTCTGTGTCTGTGTCTGTGTCTGTGTCTGTGTCTGTGTCTGTTTCTGCGCCTGTGTCTGTATCTGTGTCAGTGTCTGTGTCTGTGAATGTGTCAGTGTTTGTGTCTGTCTCTGTGTCTGTGTCTGTGTCAGTGTATGTGTATGTGTATGTGTCTGTGTCTGTGGCTGTGGCTGTGTCTGTGTCCGTGTCCGTGTCCGTGTCCGTGTCCGTGCCCGTGTCCGTGTCCGTGTCCGTGTCCGTGTCCGTGTCCGTGTCCGTGTCTGTATCTGCGTCTGCGTCTGCGTCTGCGTCTGCGTCTGCGTATGTGTCTGTGTCTGTGTCTGTGTCTGTGTCTGTGTCTGTGTATGTGTCTGTGTCTGTGTCTGTGTCTGTGTTGTGTCGTGTGTGTCTGTGTCTGTGTTGTGTCTGTGTCTGTGTGCTGTGTTGTCTGTGTCTGTGTTGCTGTTCTGTGTCTGTGTCTGTGTCTTGTGTCTGTGTCGTGTTGTTGTGTCTGTGTCTGTGTCTGTGTCTGTGTCTGTGTGTGTTTGTCTGTGTCTGTGTCTGTGTTGTCTGTGCTGTGTGTGTTGTCGTCTGTGTCTATGTCTGTCCTGTCTGTGTCTGTGTCTGTGTCTGTGTCTGTGTCTGTGTCTGTGTCTGTGTCTGTTCTGCTGTCTGTGTCTGACTGTCTATGTCTGTGTCTGTGTCTGTGTTGTCTGTTCCTGTGTCATGTATGCCTGTACTTGTGTCTATGTCTGTGTCTGTGTCTGTGTTTGTGTTTGTGTCTGTGTCTGTGTCTGTGTCTGTGTACTGTGTCTGTGTCTGTGTCTGTGTCTGTCAGTCCTATTCCTGTGCTGTGTCTGTGTCTGTGTCTGTGTCTTTGTACGTGTGTCCTGTGCCTGTACCTGTGCCTGTGTCTGTGTCTTTGTCTGTGCCTATTCCTGTGCCTGTGCCTGTGTCTGGCATGTGTCTGTGTCTGTGTCTGTGCCTGTGCATTTGTCTGTGCTTTTTCCTGTGCCTGTGCCTTTGCCTGTGCCTGTGCCTGGGCTGCGCCTGTCTGTGCCTATGCATGTACCTGTGTCTGTGCCTGTGCATGTGCCTGTGCCTGTGCCTGTGCCTGTGTCTGTGCCTGTGGCCTGTTACCTGTGCCGTGTGTCTGTGTCGGCGTCGGTGTCGTTGTGGTATCCGGTGTCTGAGTCAGTGTTGTGGTGTGTGTTCGTGTGTGTGTGTGTGTGTGTGTGTGTGTGTGTGTGTGTGGTGTGTGTTGTGTGTGTGTGTGTGTTGTGTGTGTGTTGTGTGTGTGTGTGTGTGTGTGTGTGTGTGTGTGTGTGTGTGTGTGTGTGTGTGTGTAGTGAATCACGACCTGAGTTACACGTCGAAGCCATATATAATCGTTAATTTCTAATACAGTGATTATGTGAGTCAATATGAGCAACATTTTAAAAATATTCTTAAATATACCGGGTGCTCCGGAAAAAGTGGCTTATCAAAGTGATCTTGTTTTATGTGGCACACCCCGTATATTGTTTTATTTTCGAATTTTACATAATAAATAAGTAGCACTTTCATAAGGGTTCCCTATACCTACATACAGAGTGTTTCAAGTTAAATAATTTTTTTTAAATGTAGGATATTAGAAAAATTAAATATCTCTTAATAAAATTAACTCCAACAAATTTAGTCTTAGGTGTAAGTAAAATACCGTTACCTTACTTTGTTTATTGACGGAATAGTTAACACATCTATACAGGGTGTTCATTTCTTTCAGTTATGTTAGTAGAACATTCATACTGAAATATTCTTTTTTAAATGGAACACCCTGTCGCTTAGCTTACTTACTTACCTTTAAACTTCTATAAGCGTCTCCTATACCTAAACATTCAAATTTTCTACTTATTTAATAATTTTTTGAGTTTGTCTGTTCCTGTATCATTTGTAGATTGAAATATCGTCCCAAAACCTACTCTTAATGATTTTTGGCTAATTTTCAAAACCACATCATAGTAACTTTAATTTAAACGTTTATAATGTTATATCTACACTATGCAGATTAAACTAAAAATCGCAATAGATTTTTTATACACTTATCTTTACTCTCAATAATCGGAACAACAAATTGTCACCTTTCAAAGCTCTGACGATGCTTGGCTCCTCCAAGCAAAACCGGTCCGCTTCAATTTTAAAAAATAAAGAGAAGCTTTAAAAAATGTTTTGCGAATTTTAGCTTAATCTACATAATGCAACAGTTTCACAGGGTAAGCATAAAGAGCATGTACACATTGGAAACTAAAATTTTATTATGTGGTGTGATAATTTTCTCAAAATTTAAAAAAATTACAATATGTATTCGATATGATGTTCATCTTCTTGAATACATAGTGTTATTCTTTTTTTCCAACGAACATCTTACGTTTTGCAACTTATCAGGGGTGACCGTCTTAAAAGCATTTCTGACTCTTCGTTTCATATCATCTTCAGTGGTGGGAGGTTTTCTGTAAACTAAATTTTTTATATAGTCCCAAAAGAAGAAATTCATGGATGTTACTTCAGGAGATCTAGGTGGCCAGGCAATTGGTCCATCTCTCCAAAGCCACTTATCAGGAAGCTTTCTATTTAAATATTCTCTAACAGCACGTGAGAAATTTGCCGATGCTCCATCTAATTGCAACCACATATTTTGTCTAATAATTAAAGATCCCAAAGGTCCCTTTAAAAATCTAAGGAATTTTTGACCATTTAAATTGCCAAAAAATACGGGCCAATAATATGATTGCCACCATACTCATTAACACTTCATCGGTTTTGACGATCAGCGGTATTAAATAAATGTTTATTTTCGGTGTCGCAATAATTACAATTGTGCCGTTTCACTAATCCATTATTATGAAATGTTAACTCGTCAGTCAATACATTTCAAAAAAAATGTTCGTCACTAACCTGATCAAGGACCCATAAGGACAAATCAATACACAATCACACTAGGCTGACTAGTTCCTGTTTCTCATGTAATAACTCTTGTACTAGTATTTTGGTTGTCAACAACGGAACCTAATACCAAATACTCATTATCATTCGTAACAGGCTTCACTTTTAGTTTTTAGGTGCTACACTTCCTGTATCACGAAATATTTGAAGTAACCTTTCAAAAACCTTTTTATCGGGATGCACCGCTCAGGGTATTTTTCTGAGTACGCTCTTGAAGCTAGTAAACCATTTTATTCACTACTAGCGATAGAATATGCCATTAGTAGGCCGATTTTGGAAGCGAAATTTCGTTTTTCTCGACCTGCTTAATTTTTCTCTCCTAGTAGTAGATAATGAAATTGACAGTTGGGATGTGAATGTATTACAACATGTCAACAAATTGAAACATGTGAAAACCTCAGCCCACTTAATTTTTTATGTAATAATAAGATTATTTGAATTGTATTTATTTATTGTCATATTTACAGAATATGTGTGCTAGTAGTGAATAAAATAATATATAAACCACGGTAGAGAAGACCTTCTGAGCCTCGTACACTTATTTCCCTCGACGCTCCGCGTCTCGGGAAATAATACACCTCAGCTCAGAAAATTGTCTTCTCTACCTTGGTGTATAATTACTATTCATAGCATTCACCAATGGTTAAAGTCATATCAATTCTTGCTTATTGTGAATAAGCCATTATTAAATTGAAAATGACTCGGAAAAAATAACAATACACAATGACAAAAGTCACGTCCAATGTCAGAATTTTTACTTTAATTATAGAGGCATTAAGTAGGCATTTTGGGAGGATACAGGAACAGACAAATTCCAAATTATTAAATAAGTTGAAAATTTGAAGCTTTGGATATAGGAAACCCTTATGGAAGTTGAAAGGTAATTAAGTAAGCTAAACGATAAGCGTATAAAATACAGGGTGTTCCATTAAAAATAAGCTGAATATTCAGTATGAATGGTCTACTAATTTAACTGAAAAAAATTAAAACCCTGTAAAGAGGTGTTGACTATTCAGTGAATAAATAGGCTAAGGGAACTTAAATCTAAAAGTAAATTTGTTGGAGTTAATTTTATTAGAAGATATGTAATTTTTCCTAAAACCGTACATTTTCAGCAAAATTGGTATAACTTGAAACACTATTTCTTGTGTCCCCATGACTCAAAAGGAGATAGAAATAATCTGGAACGTTGGGACTACTTACATAAATAAATTAATATTAAATAATAATATTAAAATAAAATAATAAATTACATTACAATTATATATACACACACGCATGCACACACGCAGACATTTTTTAGATTTTTCAAAAACCACTGATTTAAACTCAGAGGGCGTCAAAACGGCTATTTCGGCTCAATATTTTGAGATTTTGTTATTAATCATTACTAACAATAACATAACGTTTGACACTAAGGCTTTTCATTGCATGTTCTCTCTTTGAATTTTCATGCTATATAAATTGTCGTGACATTGACATTAATACAATGATATCAATAATCATTGACACAGCCGCTCTTACGAAATATGATTTTAGTCAACATATGCTGCAACATATGTGATAGTGCGCCCATAACAAATATAACCTCAAATTGACATTCGACGTTTAATGTGTCCAAATTATTCAAAATTATGCCAATTGAAACATGTTTAATATTGGTGTACTATCATATGTGTTGCGGCAAATGGTTACTAACGACATGTTTCATAGGAGCGGCGCAACTTTTCTTTCCAGTCATAAAAATTAAACGTCAAATGTCAATTTTGAGGTTATATTTAGTATGGACGCACTATCACATATGTTGCGGCAAATGGTTACTAACGTCATGTTTCATAAGAGCGGCTGTGTCAAGTATTTGTGATCGCGCCGTAATGCAGATATTTGTTAACACGTTTTTACTTATGTTTCACTTCTACCGTTTACATAAAATGCAAGGTGGTATGTTGTTATAAATTATGTCTAACGAACTAAAATGATAAATAACTCAAAACATACTATATATTATACTACAAATTAATTTCAGTCATTTCTCCCAAATATTTCAAACAATAAACTTCTTCCTAAGCGTATATTAATAGACTATATACATACCATTTCTTAAATTCAAGATATTACACCACACTAACAGTTTTGTGTTGAGAATGAAAGATAAATTAACATAAAAAAAAATTTTAAAAGTGTTTATTATTTTTTAATTTAATCTCAGATAATTAGCGAAACTCATTGTCAAAGCGTGCAAAATGATAATTACATTATTGAAATGTAAATAAGGTGCACAAAATAATTTATCTTATTTAAAGAACCTTCTCAATAATAAAATGTCGGTGTGGAAAAACACACGACCTTCCAACCTACAAAGTCGAATTTAAAAAAAATATATAATTTTAATAATTCTTTTAGGATATTTACGGAACCCCTTTTTATCTTCCAACCGACATATGCTATGTAGGTATAGAAGGTTATGCAATCGACTTTTTTTTTACTATCGCTAAGTCGACATCATCATTTTACAACGCTTGATATGGTTTGTGTGTGTGCGTGTGTGTGCGTGTGTGCTGTGCGTGTGTGTGCGCGTATGTGCATGTGTGCATGTGTGCGTCTGTGCATGTGTGCGCGTGTGCGTGCGTGAGAGTGTGCGTGTGCGTATTGCAACAGGCGTAATACCCTTGGAGATTGCTTCTGTTTGGTTAAACCCGCTCCAAAGAATAAGATTTAAGTTCTCTTAAACTTTTTATAATTTCAATATTAATATGCTCATTTCGATTTATTTATTTATCTGGTTTCCTATTGAGTTGACCTCTTTCTGCATTTACATGTTCAATAGTTGTATAAACTTTTAATATTAACAATCTTAAGCAATAAAAATAAATCAAACGTTATACTCATTTAATTAAATTCCAAATCTGAACGAAAATGCATCAATGCGTTGTTTACAAATATATACAAAATTCAAACCTATAATGTAAAAAAATGTTAAAATCAACATGTAAAATCTTTATCAGAATTAAACGTATTGTTTTCCGTTTAATTGTGATAGTCAAATGTAAACTTTCGTGAAAATCAAACACAAAAACATTTTATTTATTCACACAAACAAAAAGGGTTCTTACTTGTTATTTTTGTTGAAAAACTGATTATGTAATGCTTGCGTTCCTTTGACCGGTGAAGTGGCTCCAACTAGGTTGTATGACTGCTCCTCCGATGATGTCACCTTCCCCCCAACTTGGAACCGCGTCTTTTGTTCTCATTATCTCTTTGTTATAGAAGACGCTTCTAACTTTCTTTCCACAATTTAATGAGTTTTTTCTAAATAACTGCTTGATATATTTACAATGTCCAGCGTTTACTTAATTGTTCAGTTGAACTACAAATAGCTTGCGCAACAAAATGTAAGCTATTTACAAACCGCAAATGCTCCATTTTTATATATCAATAAATTCAAGTTATTGTCCTTTATACTTTGATTTTTCAATTTGGACTATTTAAACACAATTGATTACCGTTCTGATACATACAAACGCGTTACCTTCACTTATGACGTCACCTTTAATGCAAATCTTTAAATTATGGTGCAATCCTTTGTATTATCACTAACTTGCCAATACTTGGACTTTTTATTATTTTAATAAGGAAGGTACTTTTCTACATCTTCCCTATTATACAGCTAATTAATTCTTATTTGTAATTTTCGCACTTTATAGGGCTGCGTGACTGTACAATGTCACTTACGCTGCGGCGTCAATCGACCGACAACTATCAACTCGGATCGCTTATTTTATGCAACTCTTCTTGACGCTTGCTTAACGAGACTCTCTTAAAAACTATTCATCATTATTATGACAGCGTCTCATTCCTTCCAACACATCAATGCCCTTGCAAATGATGCGTATTTTAAATGTTTTCAAATTGAATACATAACTTATTGAAATAAACTCAAGCTTTTAATCTTAATATTAATTACATTGAAATACAAATAAACAATAACCGTTTCTTTATCCAGAAAAATAATATATAAATACCTAATCTCGTATAATTTAGCGAGAACTTTTGATTTTTTTAAAGCTCCCTTTACAGTTTGCATGTGCGTGTGCGTGTGCGTGTGTGTGTGCGTGTGCGTGTGCGTGTGCGTGTGCGTGTGCGTGTGCGTGTGCGTGTGCTTGTGCGTGTGCGTGAGCGTAGGCGTGTGGGTGTGTATATTGCAATCTAAAGTCTAACTTTACAGGATTCGTTCATATGCATTTTTAAACAATGCAAATAATTTTCGTAACTGCCATAACTGCCTTGTAATAATTTTCTTGGTAATGTTCAGTTTTGTTGTACATGCTAAACCATTGTTATAGCAGGTTGATTCATATTCTATAAATTTGTTTGACCCTTTAATTAATGTTTTAATCGTTATAGTCGTTATCGAAACGTAAAAATAGTTGTCACAGACGCGCTAACAGTGTAGGAGTGTGTTACGAAGGCTTCGCCTCATTCGGGTTACCTCCAGGAGTTTGTTTCGAGACCTTGGGATGCGCTCTCTGCACATCCTGACTATTCCTGTACCGTCTGAATATAACCTAGTCTGTACATAAGTTTGACACCACTTATACATGCTTAAATGCACTGGACGAAAATGTAACGTAGGGTCTCAATCTGTGTTGTTTTTTTTTTCATTTAGACAAAAGCATAACGTAGTCCAACCTTGTCCCGCCTCGTTCAAACCCAGCATTACAAAGAGACTCAGGAGCCGTGGTCTTAGCACCTACATCCAATTACACGCCATCACTGGCACCGGAACAAATATTAAATGATGTTTGAGACATAAATAAGACTAATAATTACTTTTATCTTCAAGTGACTAATGAACTTGTCAATTTCGGTAGTTTAAATTGTCTTCTATTTGTGTATCATTAGAATCACATACGCCATGCGTCATTATTCGTTTCAACCTAATAATGAGATTGAAGTTGAAACTAATGGAAGGGCTAGGACAATGTGATTTTAAATGAAAATTTCAGGTAGAGAAAACCTGTCAGAATGATGCACACTTGTCATCCCTCATTACTCCGAAGGATACTTGTTAGTCTTTTGAAGATAAAATAGTATACTGCGTTCGACGTGTAATGTGATCAACTTTGCAAACTGGGCTATCGCCTCAACTTCAAAACTTGAGCTCTATAATGATCAACTTACACGTCTTACATAATAAGCTACTATTATTACAATACAAATTTCAGATAGAAGACACAGTTTATCCTAAGTAGACACTGTAAGTATTACCTTAAAACTTTCCCTATTTGATAATTAATGTTCACCTGGTTTATCGATATCGCGTTAATACACTCTGTGTGTCTGAGTATCAGTGAATCTGAGTATATGTGTATCCGTGTATCCGGGTATCTGTGTATCTGTGTATCGGTGTATCTGTGTACCTGTGTATCTGTGTATCTGTGTATCTGTGTATCTGTGTATATGTGTATCTGTGTATCTGTGTATCTGTGTATCTGTGTCTGTGTATCTGTGTATCTTGTATCTGTGTATCTGTGTATCTTGTATATTGTATCTGTCTATCTTGTATCTGTGTATCTGTGTACCTGTGTATCTGTGTACCTGTGTATCTGTGTATCTGTGTACCTTGTATCTGTACCTGTGTATCTTGTATCTGTGTATCTGTGTATCTGTGTATCTGTGTATCTGTGTATCTTGTATCTGTTATCTGTGTATCTGTGTATCTGTGTATCTGTATCTGTTATCTGTGTATCTTGTATCTGTGTATCTTGTATCTGTATCTGTGTATCTGTGTATCTGTGTATCTGTGTATCTGTGTATCTGTGTATCTGTGTATCTGTGTATCTGTGTATCTGTATCTGTGTATCTGTGTATCTTGTATCTGTGTATCTTGTATCTGTGTATCTGTGTATCTGTGTATCTGTGTATCTGTATCGTATCTGTTATCTGTATCTGTGTATCCGTGTATCCGTGTATCCGTGTATCCGTGTATCCGTGTATCCGAGTATCCGGGTATCCGTGTATCCGTGTAATCGTGTAATCGTGTAATCGTATAATCGTGTAATCGTGTAATCGTGTATCCGTGTATCCGTGTATCCGTGTATCCGTGTATCCGTGTATCCGTGTATCCGTGTATCCGTGTATCCGTGTATCCGTGTATCCGTGTATCCGTACCGTGTATCCGTGTATCCGGTATCCGTGTATCCGTGTATCCGTGTATCCGTGTATCCGTGTATCCTGTATCCGTGTATCCGTGTATCCGTGTATCCGTGTATCCGTGTATCCGTGTATATCCGTGTATCTGTATCCGTGTATCCGTGTATCCGTGTATCCGGTATCCGTGTATCCTGTGTATCCGTGTATCCGTGTATCCGTGTATCCGTGTATCCGTGTATCCGTGTATCCGTGTATCCGTGTATCCGTGTATCTGTGTATCCGTGTATCGTGTATCGTGTATCGTGTATCCGTGTATCTCGTGTATCGTGTATCCGTGTATCGTGTATCCTGTCGTATCTGTGTATCCGTGTATCCGTGTATCCGTGTATCTGTGTATCCGTGTATCCGTGTATCGTCGTATCCGTGTATCCGTGTATCTCGTGTATCCGTGTATCCGTGTATCTGTGTATCGTGTATCCCCCCTCCTTGTATCGTGTATCGTGTATCCGTGTATCTGTATCCGTGTATCCGTGTATCCGTGTATCTGTGTATCGTGTATCTGTGTATCTGTGTATTCTGTATCTGTGTATCCGTGTATCGTGTATCCGTGTATCCTGTATCGTATCCGTGTATCCGTGTATCCGTGTATCCGTGTATCCGTGTATCCGTTATCGTGTATCCGTGTATCCGTGTATCCGTGTATCCGTGTATCCGTGTATCCGTGTATCGTGTATCCGTGTATCCGTGTATCCGTGTATCCGTGTATCCGTGTATACCGTGTATCCGTGTATCCGTGTATCCGTGTATCCGTGTATCGTGTGTATCCGTGTATCGTGTACCTGTATCTGTGTATCGTGTATCCGTGTATCGTGTATCGTGTATCTGTGTATCTGTGTATCATGTATCGTGTATCCGTTCCGTTATCCGTGTATCCGTCGTTATCCTGTATCCGTGTATCCGGTATCCGTGATCCGTGTATCCGTGTATCGTATGTATCCGTGTATCTGTATCGTGTATCGTATCGTGTATCGTGTATCGTGTATCGTGTATCGTGTATCTGTTCGTATCGTATCCGTGTATCCGTGTATCCGTGTATCCGTGTATCCGTGTATCCGTGTATCCGTGTATCCGTGTATCCGTGTATCCGTGTATCCGTGTATCCGTGTATCCGTGTATCCGTATCCGTGTATCCGTGTATCTGTGTATCCGTGTATCCGTGTATCCGTGTATCCGTGTATCCGTGTATCCGTGTATCGTGTATCCGTGTATCTGTACCTGTATCGTGTATCGTGTATCCTGTATCTGTATCGTGTATCTGTGTATCTGTGTATCTGTACGTATCGTGTATCTGTGTATCTGTATCCGTGTATCCGTGTATCTGTGTATCCGTGTATCCGTGTATCTGTGTATCCGTGTATCCTGTATCCGTGTATCCGTGTATCCGTGTATCCGTGTATCCGTGTATCTGTGTATCCGTGTATCCGTATGTCGTGTATCCGTGTATCGGTATCTGTGTATCCGTGTATCCGTGTATCGTGTATCGTGTATGTATCCGTGTATCCGTGTATCCGTGTATCCGTGTATCCGTGTATCGTGTATCCGTGTATCCGTGTATCCGTGTATCCGTGTATCTGTGTATCCGTGTATCCGTGTATCCGTGTATCGTGTACTCTCCTCCCCCTGCCGTTTCCCCTTCCTGTATCCACGTATCCGTGTATCCTATCCGTGTATCCGTGTATCCGTGTATCGTGTATCCGTGTATCCGTGTATCCGTGTATCGTGTATCGTGTATCGGTATCGTGTATCGTGTATCTGTATCTGTGTATCGTGTATCGTATCGTATCGTGTATCGTATCGTGTATCGTATTTGTATCTGTGTATCCGTATCCGTGTATCCGTATCCTTATCCGTAGTATCGGTATCCTACTGTATCGTGTATCGTATCGTGTATCGTGATCCGTATCCGTGTATCGTGTCGTGTATCCGTGTATCCTGTATCCTGATCCGTGATCCGTGTATCCGTGTATCCGTGTATCCGTATCCGTGTATCCGTGTATCCGTGTATCCGTGTATCCTGTATCGTGTATCGTGTATCTGTGTATCTGTATCTGTGTATCTGTATCTGTATCTGTGTATCTGTGTATCTGTGTATCTGTATATCTGTATCTGTGTATCCGTATCCGTGTATCCGTGTATCCTGTATCCGTGTTCTATCCGTGTATCGTATCGTATCCGTGTATCGTGTATCTGTATCTGTATCGTGTATCTATCTGTATCCGTGTATCTGTATCCGTGTATCCGTGTATCTGTGTATCCGTGATTCCGTGTATCCGTGTATCGTGTATCTGTGTATCTGTATCTGTGTATCGTGTATCTGTTATCTGTGTATCTGTTATCGTGTATCTGTGTATCGTGTCGTGTATCCGTGTATCCGTGTATCTGTATCGTGTATCGTGTACTCGTGTATCGTGTCGTATCTGTGTATCCGTGTATCCGTGTATCTGTGTATCGTGTATCGTGTATCGTGTATCTGTATCGTATCGTGTATCTGTGTATCCGTGTATCGTGTATCCGTATCCGTGTATCCGTGTATCCGTGTCATCCGTGTATCCGTGTATCTGTTCCGTGTATCCGTGTATCTGTGTATCTTCCGTGTATCCGTGTTATCGTATCGTGTATCGTGTATCCGTGTATCCGTGTATCGTGTATCCGTGTATCCTGTGTATCCGTGTATCTGTGTATCCGTGTATCCGTGTATCCGTGTATCCTGTATCCGTGTATCTGTGTATCCGTGTATCGTGTATCCGTGTATCCGTGTATCCGTGTATCCGTGTATCCGTGTATCCGTGTATCCGTGTATCCGTGTATCGTGTATCTGTGTATCCGTGTATCCGTGTATCCGTGTATCGTGTATCCTGTATCGTATCCGTGTATCTGTGTATCCGTGTATCTGTGTATCTGTATCGTATCTGTGTATCTGTGTATCTGTGTATCGTGTATCCGTGTATCTGTGATCTGTGTATCGTGTATCCTGTGTATCCGTGTATCGTGTATCCTGTGTATCGTGTATCTGTGTATCCGTGTATCCGTGTATCCGTGTATCCGTGTATCCGTGTATCGTGTATCCGTGTATCCGTGTATCGTGTATCCGTGTATCCGTGTATCTGTGTATCCGTGTATCCGTGTATCTGTGTATCCGTTGTATCGTGTATCGTGTATCTGTGTATCGTGTATCTGTGTATCTGTGTATCTGTGTATCGTGTATCTGTGTATCTGTGTATCTGTGTATCTGTGTATCTGTATCTGTGTATCTGTGTATCCGTGTATCCGTGTATCCGTGTATCCGTGTATCTGATGTATCGTGTATCGTGTATCTGTGTATCGTGTATCGTGTATCTGTGTATCGTGTATCGTGTATCCGTGTATCCGTGTATCCGTGTATCCGTGTATCCGTGTATCCGTGTATCCGTGTATCACGTCGTATCCGTGTATCTGTGTATCCGTGTATCCGTGTATCCGTGTATTTCCGTGTATCCGTACCGTATCCGTGTATTCCGTGTATCCGTGTATCCGTGTATTCGTGTATCCGTGTATCCGTGTATCCGTGTATCCGTGTATCCGTGTATCCTGTATCCGTGTATCCGTGTATCCGTGTATCTGTGTATCCGTGTATCCGTATCCGTTCCGTATCCGTGTATCCGTGTATCCGTGTATCCGTGTATCCGTGTATCCGTGTATCCGTGTATCGTGTATCCTGTATCGTGTATCCGTGTATCGTGTATCTGTGTATCGTGTATCTGTGTATCGTGTATCTGTATCTGTGTATCTGTTGTATCTGTGTATCTGTGTATCTGTCGTATCTGTGTATCTGTGTATCCGTGTATCGTGTATCTATGTATCTTGTATCTAGTATCATGTATCTTGTATCTGTATCTGTATCTGTGTATCTGTGTATCGTGTATCGTGTATCTGTGTATCTGTGTATCTGTGTATCTGTGTATCCGTGTATCTGTGTATCTGTGTATCCTGTATCCGTGTATCCGTGTATCGTGATCGTACGTGTATCGTGTATCCTGTATCCGTGTATCGTGTATCGTGTATCGTGTATCGTGTATCGTATTGTGTATCGTATCTGTATCTGTATCTGTATCTGTATCTGTGTATCTGTGTATCTGTGTATCTATGTATCTGTGTATCCTATCTGTATCGTGTATCCGTGTATCTGTACCGTATCGTATCGTGTATCCGTGTATCCGTATCCGTGTATCGTGTATCGTACGTGTATCGTGTATCGTGTATCGTATCCTTGTATCCGGTATCGTGTATCCGTGTATCGTGTATCGTGTATCCGTTATCGTGTATCCGTGTATCCGTGTATCCGTGTATCCGTGTATCCGTGATCCGTGTATCCGTGTATCCGTGTATCCTGTATCCGTGTATCGTATCCGTGTATCCGTGTACCGTGTATCGTGTATCTATCGTGTATCGTGTATCCTGTATCGTTATCCTGATCGTGTCGTGTCGTGTATCGTATCGTGTATGTATCGTGTATCGTGTATTGTATCTGTTATCCGTACGTATCTGTATCGTGTTTATTGTGTATCCGTATCTGTATCGTGTATCGTGTATCGTGTATCCGTATCCGTTCGTGTGTATCGTGTATCCGTGTCTGTATTGTATCGTATCTGTATCCGTGTACCGTGTATCCGTGTATCCGTATCGTTATCGTGTCCGTATCGTGTACTGTCGTATCTGTTATCCGTATCGTGTTCGTTCGTTATCCGTGTATCCGTGATCGTATCGTGATCCGTGTATCCGTATCCGTGTATCGTCGTATCCGTTATCCGTCGTATCGTGTATCGTGTATCTGTGTATCGTGTATCGTGTATCGTGTATCTGTGTATCTGTGTATCTGTGATCTGTGTATCTGTATCTGTGTATCGTGTATCTGTATCTACTGTATCGTTATCTGTATCGTGTATCCGTGTATCCTGTATCGTGTATCCGTTATCTGTATCGTGTATCGTTATCTGTATCGTGTATCTGTGTATCGTGTATCTGTATCGTGTATCGTGTATCCGTGTATCCGTGTATCCTGTATCCTGTATCGTATCGTGTATCCGTGTATCGTGTATCCGTGTATCCGTATCCGTGTATCGTGTACGTGTATCTGTATCGTGTATCCGTGTATCGTGTATCTGTGTATCGTGTATCCGTATCGTGTATCTGTGTATCGTGTATCTGTGTATCCGTGTATCCTGTGTATTGTTATCGTGTATCCGTGTATCCGTGTATCTGTGTATCCGTGTATCCGTGTATCCGTGTATCCGTGTATCCGTGTATCGTGTATCCGTGTATCGTGTATCGTGTATCGTGTATCGTGTATCGTGTATCCGTGTATCCGTGTATCCGTGTATCCGTGTATCCGTATCCGTGTATCCGTGTATCCGTGTATCCGTGTATCCGTGTATCCGTGTATCGTGTATCGTGTATCGTGTATCCGTGTATCGTGTATCTGTGTATCGTGTATCTGTGTATCGTGTATCTGTTATCTGTGTATCTGTGTATCGTATCCGTGTATCTATGTATCTTGTATCTGTATCTTGTATCTGTATCTTGTATCTGTATCTGTGTATCTGTGTATCTGTGTATCTGTGTATCTGTGTATCTGTGTATCTGTGTATCGTGTATCGTGTATCTGTGTATCTATCGTGTATCGTGTATCGTGTATCGTGTATCCGTGCTCCGTGTACGCGTGTATCCGTATCGTATCCGTATCTGTCGTGTATCGTATCTGTATCGTGTATCGTTCTGTATCTATCGTGTATCGTGTCGTGTATCGTGTATCTGTATCTGTATCGTGTATCTGTATCTGTATCTGTGTATCTGTATCGTGTATCTGTTCTGTATCTGTGTATGTATCGTGTATGTATCCGTACCGTATCGTGTATCGTGTACGTGATCTATCGTTATCGTTATCGTGTATCGTGTATCCGTGTATCCGGTATCGTTACGTGTATCCTGTCGTATCGTGTATCGTGTATTTGTATCCGTGTATCGTTATCCGTTATCCGTTATTGTATCTGTCCTGTAATCGTGTATCTGTGTATCTGTATCCGTAGGTTTCCGTGTATCGTGTATCCGTGAATCGTATCTTGTATCGTGTATCGTGTATCTGTGATCGTTGACGTGGTATACATGATCTATCTGTGTATCTGTTATCTGTTATTATCTGTATTGTGTATCTGTGTATCGTTATCTTTTGTATTTGTATCTGTGTCGATATCTCTGTTTCTGTATCTGTATCGTGTATCTGTGTACGGCTATCCGTATCTGTATCTGTTATCGTGTATCGTCTGTATCTGTACGGTATCTGTTTGGTACGTTATCGTGTACTGGTACGGTATTTGTGTATCGACTTGTATCGTGTATCCAAGTGTATCGATTGTTCGTGTATCGTATCCTGATGATCTTGTTCCGTACTTAGATCTGTATCCTAGGTTGAGTCTGTAAGTTGTGTATCTGTATCGTATCGTGTATCTATTTTTGATACCTTGTTCTGTGTATCCGTGTATCCTGTATCCGTTATACCTGGTACCTGAACGGACTGATCCTGTATCTGTCTTAACCTTAGCGTGTGTGTATCGTATTTTCCTGACCTTTTACCCGTGCCTTGATGGTATCTGACGACCATGATCTGTAAACTATCTGTAATTCTGTACCTTTTTCAATCATTTATCATGACCTGATCTGTATCCGGACTATCGTGTATCCGTGATCGTATCGTGTATCCGTGTATCCGTGTATCCTGTATCGTGGTTATCTGATACCTTGATTCGTTGACCTGTGATTATACTTATTTGTATTGTGTACCTTTACTGACTATCTGTGACTTCATCTTCATTGGTACTTACCTTGTATCCTGATCGTGTATCATTGTGACCTTAACCGTTGATCGTGTATCGTATCCGTATCTTGTATCCGTGTACGTGTATCTGTATCTTCGTGTCGTGACCGTGTATCCGTGTATCTGTATCGTGCTTCGTGTATCTGTGTATCCGTGTATCCGTGTATCCGTGTATCCGTAGTCTATCCTGTGTATCTGTATCCGTATCGTGTATCTCGTGTATCCTGTATCTCGTATCTGTATCCGTGTATCGTGTATCCGTATCCGTGTATCCGTGTATCCTGTACCGTGTATCCTGTATCGTGTATCCGTGTATCCTGTCTATCCGTATCCGTGTATCCGTATCTGTATCGTGTATCCTGTATCGTGTATCGTGTATCGTGTATCGTGTATCTGTGTATCGTGTACTGTATCTGTGTATCTGTGTATCTGTGTATCTGTGTACTGTGTATCTGTGACTGTGTATCTGTATCTGTATCTGTGTATCGTGTATCGTGTATCTGTGTATCGTGTATCCGTGTATCCGTGTATCTGTGTAATCGTGTATCTGTGTATCCGTGTATCCTGTGTCTATCCTGTGTATCTGTGTATCTGTGTATCTGTATCGTATCTGTGTATCTGTGTATCTGTGTATCGTGTATCTGTGTATCTGTGATATCCGTGTATCGTGTATCTGTGTATCCGTGTATCCGTGTATCTGTGTATCCGTGTATCCGTGTATCCGTGTATCCGTGTATCCGTGTATCCGTGTATCGTGTATCTGTATCCGTGTATCGTGTATCGTGTATCGTGTATCCGTGTATCGTGTATCTCCGTGTATCTGTATCCGTATATCTCGTGTATCTGTGTATCGTGTATCCTGTGTATCTGTGTATCCGTGTATCCTGTGTATCCGTGCATCCGTGTATCCGTGTATCTGTGTATCCGTGTATCTGTATCCGTGTATCCGTGTATCCGTGTATCTGTTGTATCCTGTGTATCCGTGTATCCTGTGTATCCTGTTATCCGTGTATCCTGTGTATCCGTGTATCCGTGTATCCTGTCGTATCGTGTATCCGTGTATCCGTGTATCCGTGTATCCGTGTATCCGTGTATCGTGTATCCGTGTATCCGTATCGTGTATCCGTGTATCATCTGTATCCGTGTATCTGTGTATCCGTGTATCCGTTGTGTATCCGTGTATCCGTGTATCGTGTATTCCGTGATCGTGTATCCTGTGTATCCCGTGTATCCGTGTATCCGTGTATCCGTGTATCTGTGTATCGTTATCCGTGTATCTATCCGTGTATCGTGTATCTGTGTATCCGTATCGTGTATCCGTGTATCCGTGTATCCGTGTATCTGTTATCCGTGTATCCGTGTATCCGTGTATCCGTGTATCGTGTATCCGTGTATCCGTGTATCCTGTGTATCCGTGTATCCGTGTATCGTGTATCGTGTATCTGTATCGTATCTGTGTATCCGTGTATCCGTGTATCCGTGTATCGTGTATCGTGTATCCGTGTATCGTGTATCCGTGTATTATAGTGTATCCGTGTATCGTGTATCCGTGTATCCTGTGTATCGTGTATCGTGTATCTGTGTATCCTGTATCCGTGTATCGTGTATCGTGTATCCGTGTATCCGTGTATCCGTGTATCATCTGTGTATCTGTATCGTGTATCGTGTATCCGTGTAATCCGTATGTATTACCGTGTATCCGTGTATCCGTGTATCCGTGTATCCGTGTATCCGTGTATCGTGTATCGTGTATCAGTGTATCCGTGATCCGTGATCCTGTATCTGTGTATCCGTGTATCCGTGTATCTGTGTATCTGTGTATCCGTGTATCCGTGTATCGTGTATCTGTTGTATCCGTGTATCTGTGTATCTGTATCTGTGTATCTGTGTATCTGTGTATCTGTGTATCTGTGTATCTGTACTGTACCTGTATTGTATCTAGTGTATCGTGTATCGTGTATCTTCGGTGTATCGTCGTTATCTGTTCGTTACCTGTATGTATCCTAACGTGTATCTGTGTATCTGTGTATCTGTATCTGTGTATCCGTGATCGTATCTGTGTATCCGTGTATCTGTATCTGTATCTGTATCTGTTATACTGTTATCTGTATCGTGTACTGTATCTGTGTATCGTGTATCCGTATCGTGTATCTGTGTATCTGTGTATCGTGTATCGTGTATCGTGTATCTGTGTATCCTGTGTATCTGTGTATCTGTGTATCCTGTGTATCTGTGTATCTGTGTATCGTGTATCGTGTATCTGTGTATCTGTTATCTGTGTATCTGTGTATCCTGTATCCGTGTATCGTGTATCTGTGTATCTGTCGTGATCGTGTATCCTGTGTATCCGTGTATCGTGTATCCGTGTATCCGTGTATCCTGTGTATCGTGTATCCGTGTATCCGTGTATCCGTGTATCCGTGTATCCGTGTATCGTGTATCCGTGTATCTGTGTATCCGTGTATCGTGTATCGTGTATCCGTGTATCCGTGTATCTGTGTATCCGCGTATCCGTGTATCTGTGTATCTGTATATCCGTGTATCCGTGTATCCGAGTATCCGTGTATCCGTGTATCCGCGTATCCGTGTATCCGTGATCCGTGTATCGTGTATCCGTGTATCCGTGTATCCGTGTATCGTGTATCCGTGTATCCGTGTATCCGTGTATCGTGTATCCGTGTATCGTGTATCTGTCGTGTATCGTGTATCTGTGTATCCGTGTATCTGTGTATCTGTGTATCTGTGTATCTGTGATCTGTGTATCTGTGTATCTGTGTATCTGTATCTGTGTATCTGTGTATCGTGTATCTGTGTATCGTGTATCGTGTATCTGTGTATCTGTGTATCTGTGTATCTGTGTATCTGTGTATCTGTGTATCTGTGTATCTGTGTATCTGTGTATCTGTGTATCTGTATCTGTGTATCTGTGTATCTGTGTATCTGTGTATCTGTGTATCTGTGTATCTGTGTATCGTGTATCTGTGTATCTGTGTATCTGTATCTGTGTATCCGTGTATCCGTGTATCCGTGTATCTGTGTATCTGTGTATCTGTGTATCCTGTGTATCTTATCGTGTATCTGTGTATCGTGTATCTGTGTATCCGTGTATCCGTGTATCTGTGTATCTGTGTATCCTGTGTATCGTGTATCTGTATCTGTGTATCCGTGTATCCGTGTATCCGTGTATCTGTGTATCTGTGTATCCGTGTATCTGTATCCGTAGTATCCGGTATCCGTAGTATCCGTGTATCCGTGTATCTGTGTATCGTATCGTGTAATCTGTGTATCGTGTATCTGTGTAATCGTGTATCTGTATCTCGTGTATCTGTGTATCCGTGTATCCGTGTATCCGTGTATCCGTGTATCCGTGTATCCGTGTATCCGTATCCTGTATCCGTGTATCCGTGTATCTGTGTATCGTGTATCGTATCGTGTTACACACACGACACCTTTCCCACCACCTCTCCTCTCTCTCGTCTTCCTTCCGTCCTTCTCACGTCCTCATCCGTGTATCGTGTATCTGTGTACTCGTGTATCTGTTCTGTATCGTGTATCCGTGTATCCGTGTATCCGTGTATCGTATCGGTATCCGTGTATCCGTGTATCCGTGTATCCGTGTATCGTGTATCGTGTATCGTGTATCTGTATCGTGTATCTGTGTATCTGTGTATCGTTATTCGTGTTCTGTATCTGTTTCGTGTATCTGTGTATCTGTATCTGTATCTGTGTATCTGTTGTATCTGTTTGTATCCGTGTATCCGTGTATCCGTGTATCCGTGTATCCGTGTATCCGTGTATCCGTGTATCCGTGTATCCGTGTATCCGTGTATCCGTGTATCCGTGTATCCGTGTATCCGTGTATCCGTGTATCCGTGTATCCGTGTATCCGTGTATCCGTGTATTCGTGTATCCGTGTATTCGTGTATCCGTGTATCCGTGTATCCGTGTATCCGTGTATCGTGTATCTGTGAATCTGTGTATCCTGTGTATCTGTGTATCTGTGTATCCGTGTATCTGTGTATCCGTGTATCTGTGTATCCGTGTATCCGTGTATCCGTGTATCTGTGTATCCGTGTATCGTGTATCCGTGTATCTGTGTATCTGTGTATCTGTGTATCTGTTATCTGTGTATCTGTGTATCTGTGTATCTGTGTATCTGTGTATCTGTGTATCTGTGTATCTGTGTATCTGTGTATCTGTGTCATCTGTATCTGTATCCGTGTATCCGTGTATCCGTGTATCCGTGTATCCGTGTATCGTGTATCCGTGTATCCGTGTATCCGTGTATCGTGTATCGTGTATCTGTGTATCGTGTATCGTGTATCGTGTATCTGTGTATCTGTATCTGTGTATCTGTGTATCCGTGTATCGTGTATCCGTGTATCGTGTATCCGTGTATCCGTCTATCCGAGTATCCGGTATCCAGTATCCGTGTATCCGTGTATCGTGTAATCGTGTAATCGTGTAATCGTGTAATCGTGTAATCGTGTATCGTGTATCCGTGTATCCGTGTATCCGTGTATCCGTGTATCCGTGTATCCGTGTATCCGTGTATCTGTATCCGTGTATCCGTGTATCCGTGTATCCGTGTATCCGTGTATCCGTGTATCTGTATCTGTGTATCTGTGTATCTGTGTATCTGTATCTGTGTATCTGTGTATCTGTGTATCTGTGTATCTGTGTATCTGTGTATCTGTATCTGTATCTGTGTATCCGTGTATCCGTGTATCCGTGTATCCGTGTATCCGTGTATCCGTGTATCCGTGTATCCGTGTATCCGTGTATCCGTGTATCGTGTAATCGTGTATCGTGTATCGTGTAATCGTGTAATCTGTGTATCGTGTATCCGTGTATCCGTGTATCCGTGTATCCGTGTATCCGTGTATCCGTGTATCCGTTGTATCCGTGTATCCGTGTATCCGTGTGTGTATCCGTGTATCCGTGTATCCGTATCTGTATCCGTGTATCCGTGTATCCGTGTATCCGTGTATCCGTGTAACCGTGTATCCGTGTATTCGTGTATCCGTGTATCCGTGTATCCGTGTATCCGTGTATCCGTGTATCTCGTGTATCCGTGTATCCGTGTATCCGTGTATCCGTATCCGTGTATCCGTGTATCCGTGTATCCGTGTATCCGTGTATCCGTGTATCCGTGTATTCGTGTATTCGTGTATCCGTGTATCCGTGTATCCGTGTATCCGTATCCGTGTATCCTGTGTATCCGTGTATCCGTGTATCCGTGTATCCGTGTATCCGTGTATCCGATCCGTATCCGTTTATCCGTGTATCCGTGTATCCATGAATCCGTGTATCCGTGTATCCGTGTATCCGTGTATCCGTGTATCCGTGTATCCGTGTATCAGTGTATCCGTGTATCCGTGTATCCGTGTATCCGTGTATCGGTGTATCGGTGTATCTGTGTATCTGTGTATCTGTGTATCTGTGTATCTGTGTATCTGTGTATCTGTGTATCTGTGTATCTGTGTCTGTGTATTTGTGTATCTATGTATCTATGTATATATGTATCTATGTATCTATGTATCTATGTATCTATGTATCTATGTATCTATGTATCTATGTATCTGTGTATCTGTGTATCTGTGTATCTGTGTATCTGTGTATCTGTGTATCTGTGAGTAGATATACTATACAGATCCTGCCTCACTTTTGTCACTAGATTTGTCATCAGATTTAGAAAGTTACCATAAAAGTCACTAGATTTCAAGTTCATAACATTGCCTGCTTCATGGTTACGTGGCAGGAAAGTTTGGTAACACTGTCAACTCTCTTCAAGTTCGCTCTCATTGCCTATTTTTACCTTGAAAATTGTAAGCATAGACTTTGAAGCGTCGGCCTGAACATTGGATCACCTTTGTTCTTGAAAATTGATTTCCCAGAATTCAGCCTGAAATGGTGGGGGTAGCTGGATAACAATCTATTTTTAGGAATTATGACTCTAATTCGGCCAGAACAATGAATCTCCTTTCTTCTTTTTCAGAGGTGTTACCTTGAAATGGGGGAAACGGCTACCTGTGGTGCGAAATTGCTATCTGTTTTGGGAAACGGCTCCCCTGTTTTGAGAAACGGCTATCTGTCTTTGGGAAACGTCTATCTGTACTTGGGAAGCAGAGTCATTTGAGATCAATGAACTTTACTGGGGGCGTAAGCTTGCAAAGTAGACTTCCAAGAATTGCTTGATGACCTTGAAACATGCTTAGCATAGACATCTATCTGTACGATACCCCTTAAGAATTATAATAACACCTCAAGGCTTGAGACAGGTCAATGAATTAAGTGATGGGGGGGGTGACCTTGAAAAGATTAAGGAACTTTTAAATTTGATTTAGAATCGACCTTGATTTCTTGGTGTAACAGCATCCTCCTACATACCCTCAATTGAACCCTGAACGTGACCTTGACAAAACGAAAAAGCTGATCCCTATACGTAACTTAGAAATCCTTAACCTTGAAGCGGGTGTGTGTACGTTAAGAATTTTGGCCATGAGAGCGACCATTTCCTACCACGTGACCTTGGAATGGTCAATCTGTACGGAAGCGCCAATGACCTTGAAAACTAATCTAGTAACTTCTAGTACCTTTTTCAAATCAATTTACTTCAATGACCTTGAGGAATATGCTTTGATGCAGACAATGTGTACGATGCCCTTGACCTTGAAAAACAATGTACTTGGACGCTTCGACCTTGAAAAGGGAGCGCTTACGTTCAAGGATGACCTTGAATAATATGCAAGCAATTTGAGCGACCTTGACCATGAAAATTGTAATGGACTTTGATGTTTGTAATGTATATGTGACCTTTACCTTGAAAACCAATCTGGTGACTTTTCTAATGACTTTTTTCAAATCTGGTTACATCACTGACCTTGAGGAATATACCTTGAAGTAGGTAATGAATATGATGACCTTGAAAACCGTTGAATTCGACGGAGGGAATGTGAGTCCCTATACCTTGAAGAATATACACAGGCAGCGTGGGCAATTTGAAAGCCTTGACATTGGTAAGGTGACCGTGTACGCAGGTAATGTCTACGATGAGCTTGAAGGATAGGTAGGTAATGTGAGCGACCTTGAAAACTTTGTACTTAGACGTAGGCAATGTGATGACCTTGTGGAATATACTTCGATGTATGCGATGTGTACGATGACCTTGATCTTGAAGACAATTGATCTTGAAGAGGTGTGTACGTTAAGAACTTAACCTTGGCAATGAGAGCGAACTTGAAGAGACTTGACAGTGTTACCAATCTTTCCTGCCACGTGAAGCGGTGACATTGAAGCAGGTAATGTCATGACCTTGAAATCTAGTGACTTTTCTAGTAACTTTTTCCAAATCTGGTGACAAATCTAGTGACAAAAGTGAGACAGGATCCGTATAGTATATCTACTCATTTTTCGATCGCCTGCTGTAGAGCAACCATCTGATCGACACACCTTCTCCCTGGCATTAAACCACCCAGCACATCCCTATTCTTAGATTGTGTAGTTTCTGTCGTACTCTATCAATCAGAATTCTTCCAAATGCTTTACCAGGCACGCTGAACAAACTTATTCCTCTGTAGTTCTTGCAATAACTCTTGTTCCCCTTACCCTTATGCAATGGTACAATGATCCTGCTCTTCCAATCCCTCGGCACACTTCCACAAATAAAGCATACATTGAATAATTCACACAATCTTCGTGTAAGCTTTGCACCCCCATACTTTACCATTTCACCACTGATTTCATTTACGCCTACTCCCTTGGCGTTTTTCAACTTTCCTACCGTTTTCTCTACCTCATTTATCCCAATATCCTCAGTTTTATTCACACTTCCTTCTACATTCTCCTTATTTAACCCTGCAGTCTTATTTTCCACACTACTGTATAGCTTTCCGAAATATTCTTGCCAGCATTTCCTCACTTCACAATCGTCCCATGCTATTTCGTTGCTCGTATTCATCACTCCTGCAGCGTTCTGTTTTGGGCCACGTTTTCTATTTTTAACCCATTTCTAGAAGAGTATTTTGTTTCCCTCAAAATCATTCTGCATTTTCTCTCCTTCCACAGCCAGCACTTATTCTCACTACCTCCTTCGCTTCTTTGTTTCTTAATCTGTACACCTCATACATCGCTTTTTCTCAATCTCATTTTTTGCAACAATCATTACCATGTATGCATCTTTTTTCTTACATACTGCCTTTTTTACCGACTCATTCCACCAAGCACATTTTTTCTGTCTACCTACAGTCTACCTTCCACATATCCGCACGGCACAATTGACAACACAGTTTTTCAAGCTTATTAATACACTTTCAACGTCAGCGTTTTTTATTTGTTCGTTCCACACTGTTTCATTCACATTCAACTCTTTACTCACAGCATTTGCGTATTTCATTCTCGCACCATTATCCACTAGTTTGTCTATCCTAATTCTGGAAGTTCGCACTACATTTGCTTTCCTTCTCCAAACCCACTTTTGCCCTAAACACACTCTCGATATAACCTAAAAGTGGTCCGATCCACACTCCGATCCGCGAATTACTTTTGTGCCTTTCACCAGGTTTCTAAGCCGTTCATCATACACTATCAAGTCTATCATACTTTTAGATTCACCTCTTTACCATGTATACATATGCACATTTTTATGTTTAAATCACGTATTGGATACAAACAGGCTTCTCTCCACACAGATGTTCACCAGGCGTTGACCATTCTCATTGACTCTTTGGTTTCCGAAATTTCCTAGAACACGTTTAGTATGTTCTCTCTGTACACCTACCCATCCGTTCGCGAAATAACATTTAGGATTGCTCTAGTATTGAATTTCTCTCTTTTATACCCATGCCAGATGTGATTGTTAAAACCAGCAAAATTGAAAGTAAACTTAAAGCGTAAATAAATGCCACCCTTCTGTCTAAGGATTGAACTAAAACAGGTAAAAATCTTTGCAATAACAATGGATTATACAGAACTCATAAAAACTAACTTATTCTCTGCCACGGTAGAGCGGGGTAAAGAAAGCAATCATAAATAAGTATTTGTAGGAAAAATACCAGATGTGATTCATCCTTGTAATAAACCCTTTCTATAACAAATCCAAACGTAAGCATTGTCATAGAAACTGTTTTATTAGCTTAAATGATAAAAATACATAACTAGATCGAATCCGTAATCCAAAGTTAAAAAAAGCAAATAAACAAATAACAGACTCTAATTTGTAATCGAAATTCTAAATGAAAGTAATTAAATAATTTCTTTTATCAAATAAATGATAGCAAGTCGGATTAGGGAACAATCTAAACTAAATACAAGTAGAAATGTACTGAATAGATTTTATCGGTTTGACTATTACTAATAAACAAAAATAATAATAATCTAAACAGTAGAATTTTGTTACATAAAAATACAAAGGATGTGACCACACAGAGCAGATCCGTATTAAGTGGTAAGTTTTTGAACATTTTTTTCTCTTTTTTTTCAAATTTGAAGGTTGATCCAATTTTTGTTTTTAATACTATATGTGATTCTAAGTTTAATTATAACAGTGGGTTGCATATTGTCTTATAGTATATTTTTCTTGACTGAAAATTCAAAATTAAAGCTAACTTTTACCTTTGTTACTATGTTTGATCTTAATTGTAATTAATTAATCCTAAAAGTAAACAATTAATGTCGGGAGAGCTAACGGGACCATTATCGTTATTTGTGGTTACCCTTCAATTGAATAATAAAAAAAAAGAAACTTAGAGGATGGAAACGTTTAAGCTGTCACAGTTCGCGACAATAATAAAACACAGTTGATAAATAAATATTAAACTAAATAACAAAGAAATAATTATAACTCGGAAAGTTAAATTAAACATAATTGAATCATTTGGTCGCAAATAAATAACAGCATCCGGTGACAGGCGCGAGAGCCTGGAATCGCTTAGGCAGCAATCTGGTTAAAACGTGTTGTGATAGAATTGAAAAATATATATGTATATATGTACATTTAGATATCCATACAGTAAGTATACAGTCTATTATTTGTATCTGTCTTGCCTGTGTCTACTGTGGAGACAGTAGTAGGACGATCCCGTTGGTAGGGAATGCTATATCGTCCGTGGCACGATTTAGCCAGTAACCGTTCTGCTCGCTATGCTATTACTCAAGAGAACAATACAATTGCCTCGGATCGACCTGGCTACAAGTGCGGTCAAGATCGAAACAGACAGGCCCCGTTGCTGATGACTGTGCAAGGAATGAGTGGCGAGTAGGTACGTGGAACGTTCGAGGTATGCATGATAAAGAATTTGAAATTGCGAATGTAATGTACGAAAAATACCTTGATATTCTGTGTGTATCGGAGACAAAGCGCAAAGGAAAGGATGCTATGCAGATGAGGATGGCAGCCTAGCACTATCGTCAGGAGTTGAGACTGAAGTGCACGGAGCAAAACGGGTGGGGTGATCCTAAGTGAAAGAGCGAAACGATATGTTAAACAGTACGAATTGGCATCTCCCCAGGTAATATGGGTTAGAATGAAAGTGGAGTTTCGAAGAATTTTTCTTATTGCATGGTATGCACCGGTGAATGGAGGAGCGTGAAAACTTCTGGAATGAAGTAGAGAACGTGTTGAACGTATGTGAGCCAAACGAAAGAGTAAGTTTGCCATTTTACCTTTCCTTGCAAAAGCAACGAATAAAATTGGTAAAATATTAAAAAAGCATAAAATAAAAGTAGCTTTCAAACGCATTATTGAAATTCGAAATCTTCTGAATTCTGCTAAAAACCAAGTACCATTACATGTATGTGGTGTTTACGAAGTACCATGCTCTTGTGGTAAAATCTACATTGGTGAAACTGGAAGAACACCAGGTTAACAAAACACAAAAGGCACTTACGTTTACTTCATCCTACTAAATCAGCAATTGCTCAACATGCCTTAAACACTCTGCACAATATAAAATTTGAAAACATAAGAAATCTGTCAAACGATAGGAATTGGTACACAAGGAATATTCGAGAAGCTATTGAAATTCTGAAAATATTCACACCATTTTTCCCAAACAGTGTTATTTAATTTTTAAGTGTTAGTTCAAATTTTGTCAATATCTGAGTAATGGTTAAATTTATAAGAAAATGTGTGGACATATTTTTTAAAGAAAGTTTAATTTTACATAATTTTTCTTTATAAAGTTTCTTAAAATAGAAGATGTCTATTAACCTCTATCTGACATGAAGTTTTAAACATCATTCTGACATAGATTATGGTTTTTGTTTTTACAATGTTGCCTGTTTTCGTTATGAACTTATTACTGCATAATTATCCTAAAAAAATTATTTCATTTCTTCTAATTTCCATTTTGTAGGTTGGAAGGTCGTATGTTGTATCACCCCAGAGATTTTATATTTATTTTCGATATCTAAAATTTTAGTATCTTTATAATCTCATGTTTAAATTATTAGTCAATTTTTCTTTGCTAACCGGTACTTTTAATTTTGAGTATAACGAGGAACCTTCACTTAAACTTAAAAATACTGGTTTTAAATCAAATGTTTTTAAATTTTTGAATAACAAACTTCTCTTATTAACATAACTATTATTATTATGAGAAATTTGATTACCTATCTAAAGTTTGTAATTGTTTGACAATAATACATACATTACATTTAATTTGAAAGGAATGGTTTGAATGTAAATTTAGATAGCGAAAACTGTGCGTTGGTGTTTGATACCAGTTTGTGATAAAGGCGTTATTTTCTTCTAATTATTAATGTATGCAAGGATATTAGATATATATATATATATATATATATATATATATATATATATATATATATATATATATATATATATATAGTATATACAGTGTCAATTTAAAACTTACAATAAACTATATCTTATGAATAAATGATGATATCAAAATTCACTAAACCGTTTCTAGGGTAGAAAGAACCAAAATGACATAGGAGACAACTCACCCAAATCAACCCCTACGCCCACCTACCTAACTAAAAAATTTAAATAGCGAACCCTACTTGTAATACGTCATTGGAAAGCCTGTAAAAAATGCTATCCAGTGGTAGAAATAAAAATTATACTTGAATGGCCACCGAGGTCACCAGATTTTCCGCCACCAGATTTTTTTCTTTGGGGTTACGTCAAGTCAGTTGTTTACAAAACCTAACCTACGTCACTTGAGGAGTTGCGGGAAAGAATTACTCAAGTAAGTCGGGCTATTACCAGAACAACATTTATCAAAGTTCGTGAAGAATTTGAAAACAGGTTGTATTATTGTTTACAAAACAACGGAACCCACTTTGAATATTTACTTCATTAATTAATATTTTACCAAATTTGTAGTTAAGCAAAACCTTTTAGTGAATATTGATGTACTTTTTGAAATAAAATAATATAGTGTTATTTCTGAAAAGAGATTTGTGTTCATTTATAAAATGACTGAAATAATATAATACACCCTGCATAATTTTGTTTTACCACTGGATAGCATTTTTACAGGATTTCCAATGATGTATTACAAGTAGGGTTCCCTATTTAATTTTTTAGTTGGGGTAGGGGTTGATTGGGGTGAGTTGTCTCCTATGTCATTTTGGTTCCCCTTTCTACCCTAGAAACGGTTTAGAGATTTTTGATATCATCACTTATTCATGAGATATAGTCTATTGTAAGTTTTAAATTGACACGTATATATATATATATATATATATATATATATATATATATATATATATATATATATATATATATATATATATATATATATATATATATATATACAGTGACATAGAAAAAGTGCCATGCGTAGTGTCACGCGATAGAGGACATTAAATTAAGAAAAAGTTCCTATGAACTTAGGTCCGCAACGCCTTCGTTTAAAAGATATAGGGTGTTGAAGTTTAATTATTTTTTTGTTTTTTTTAATATCTTTTTACAATGATGTAATAACCGGATGAAATTTTGTATACAGGGGATCTTTATCACGCAAAATTCAAATATGACCTTAGCTCTTTTATTACTGATAGAGGGCGCCAAATACAGGTTTCCATCTTGTTTGAATCGGTCCTAACTTTTTTGCCTTACACTGTATGTCCTTTTCGACTGGAAAAATTTGTTTTCCCATCTTTTTTGCTTCCGAAAGGTATACCTTATTGAAGTCGCTAGGGCCAACGGTTTACGCATGCATCCGATGCATGCAGCGCCAAAGTAACTTATTTGCAAAAACAATGACATAACACCAACAATTAAATTTTAATAGCAAGAATGAAGGGCTGTGGTTAAAAAAAAACATAAAATTTTTAGAAGATGTTCAAATTGTTGTCCTTGTGCTTGAATACATTTTTCAATTCTTCTTCCTAAGGATTGACGACATCTTTGAAATATTCCTGGGTTATTACGGAATCTATCTGCGGATTCCATAATTCTTATCCATACTTGCTTTTCATTATGTATTTCTACAGAATAAACATCATTTTTCATGAAAATGAAAAATCGAGGGGATTAAGATCGGAACTACGAGCTGGCCAGGGTACAGGTTCCCCTCGACCAATCCACGTATTTATAAATCTCCTATCCAAAAATTCCCTTGTCAATCGAGAAAAGTGAGCTGGCGCGCCATCATGCATGTAACGCATTCTACCAATAATAACCAATGGAACATCCTCTAATAACGTATTTAGTTCATTCTCCAATATATTTCTATACAGTTCACCTGTCAATCGATTGGGCAATTAAAATGGGCCAATTAAGTAATTATCAATTATACCTACCCACACATTAATAGAAAACCCATATTGGTGACTTCTAATTACGGTTTGATGAGGATTTTCATCACTCCAATGGTGCATATTATATAGGTTCAGAACACCATCACGGCTAAAACCAGCTTCATCAGTAAACAAAATTGAAGAAAAAATGTCGTGTCTTTGATTTTGTAACCATTCGCAAAATTGTACACGAGGAAGATAGTCATGTTCTAATAGTGAATGAACCTTATGGAAATGATACAGGCGAAGAAGTTGTTCATTGAAAATTTGTCTAATTGATTCACGGTTAACATTTCGTACCGCTGAACTGGTTTTCCTGGTGCTTGTTCTCGGATTATTTTCTACCATTCGTAAAACAGTTTCTTCATTTCGGGCAGTGCGACGAGTTCTGGAAATTCCACTATTAACTTTTGGTTTTTTAAAACAGCCATCTTCACCCAAACGTTTATGTACATCAATAAATGTCCTATTATGAGGAATATGCCTTAATGGATATCTTTCTCGATACATACGTTGAGCTTCGGAAGAATTTGATCTAGCTTCGCCGTAACACATAATTATGTCCCTGTATTCTTCAAAAGTGTAGTGAACCATTTTTGAAAGTAATTTTGAAAAATCAATAAAAGAATCAATGAAAACCTTTGTCAAGAACACAAAATACCTCTAACAAGACAATAATATTTCGACAAGTGTCATAGATTTCGTTTGTTTTTCGTAAATTTCCATCGCCTGTTATTTTCATCACTCCAATAGTACATATTATTTTGTGTTCCTAAAATGGTTCACTATACTTTTGAAGAATACAGGGACATGATTATGTGTTACGGAGAAGATCGGTCAAATTTCTCCAAAGCTCAACGTATCTATCGAGAATGATATCCTTTAGGACAGTTTCCTAATGTTCGAACATTTATTGACGTACATAGGCGTTTGGATGAAGATGGGTGGTGAAGATGTCTGTTTAAAAAAAAAGTTAATAGTGGGAGCTTCCAGAACTCGTCGCACTGTTGAAAAGGAATAACCTGAACACATTATTAGAAGATGTTTCATTGGACATTGTTGCAAGAGTGGACCTTATGCTTGATGGCAAGCTAGCTCACTTTTCTTGAATGGTAAGGAAATTTTTTGACAGGAGGTTTGAAAATAGGTGGGTTTGTCGTGGAGGGCTTGTAATATGATCACTGCTCTTCAGTAATAAAAGAACTAAGGTCATATTTGAATTCTGCGTGATAAACAGCCCCTGTATACAAAATTTCGTCCGCTTATTGCATCATTGTAAAAAGATATTAAAAAAAAACAAAAAAATAATTAAACTTCAACACCTTATATCTTTTAAACGAAGGCGTTGCGGACCTAAGTTCATAGGAACTTTTTTCCTTATTTTAGTGTCCTCTATCGCGTGACACTATGCATGGCACTTTTTTCTATGTCACCCTGTATATATTTCTAAACTAAGGTCTTTCATAAAATTATTAAATATCCTTAAAACTTCTTCAAAATTGGTCTTTTTCTGACGTTAAAATAATATCATTTACATATCTAAACTAAAATGATGGCGCATAAGATAATTTTGACAAACATATTTCTTCCTCCATACCTGATAAC
This sequence comes from Vesta saturnalis, assembly GCA_036346205.1. NCBI lineage: Eukaryota > Metazoa > Arthropoda > Insecta > Coleoptera > Lampyridae > Vesta > Vesta saturnalis. The sequence continues at coordinate 641,557 of JARFJB010001722.1, read as the reverse complement.
AAGAACCAACGCTCAGTTTTCAATATCTAAATTTCCATTCAAACCATGTAATGCCCTATCTAACACCAAATATTTTGTGTAGTTTTAAATAAAATACTTGTTTTTATTCTAGTAATATCTTTTTATATTTTTATTTCTATCAAATTCTTCTAACTACATATTTATGCGTGTAAGTAACTAAATTTTATTTATCCGAAATTCTTGTGCAGGAAAATATAATTTCCTACGTAGGTACAGCAAGTTCAAATAAATCAAAATACGTAATTATTGAACTGATTACCAAAGATGTGCTTTCCTTTTATATAACAATTACATTTATTAAGATACATACTTAAAGAATTTACATACAAAGACACATCTACTTAAAACACGTGGAAGAAAATATGTTTATTAATTACCAACAATAGCGCATTCGAGGCTTTCGCGCTGTCAAATTAAATTAAATTTAAAATATTTATCCTTTCCCACAAATGTTATTTTTTTGATATTTACGTATAATTTATTTGGTTTCTCAATTATGCAGAAGTAAAAAGATAGTTTTTTTGTTCCTAACGTAACCATATTTAAAATACGATGTAGCCTCAAGGAAATACTCTGATATGATGTACAGGGAAATGGCAGAGTAGGTAATATTATATTTGTAACCTTACAAATATAATGGTAATATTCAAACACAGTGTAATATGTAACCTCAATAATATGTATTGTTATATTGTTCTTAGAATTTTTAAATTTGTTTGTGGTCAAAACAGTCGTGAGCCAGGACCACATTAATGAACATTAAATCGAATTTAATATGCTTTTTAATATAAACAAAGCGGTAGTTTATTATTTATGTAGTTTGATAATAAGCAAGCTTAAAATGTAGGAATTGTCATAATAAACCTAATTAATTTAATCTTTTAGTTCGATTAAATGGTTTACAATAATAGTTATATTAATCCATATTAGTTAACAAATGAGTAATACAAATTTGATTAATACGTTACTATGATAATGTAATATTACTGTACAGGTTGTCCCATTTTCGTATGTTTTACGGGGTATCTCGCTTATTTTTTAGGTTAGAACCTTACGGTTTTCGCGATACCGTGCTACTTTTTAATGAAACCAAAGATGCAATAATTAAATTTGCCATAGCCATCTTAGTTTTTGTGCTACAGGGTGATTTTGGAAAAATTGCATTTTCAGTCATCCCCTGTAACTCTGTTATTGTCAGACATATTAAAAAAGTAAAAACTGATATTTGTAGATTTTTTACGTAGAATCCAGTGGCGATACTCAGATTTTCTTTAAAAGTCACAGTTCTTGAGATATTGACATAACCTACTTCTTTTTTAATGGGACACCCTATATATTTTTTTTAAATCTTTTTCCCCTTGCCAAGAGCTTTTCAAAATATAGCATAGTGTATATTTATTTTTATAAATAACGTGACAAAATGATTTTTTTCTATAATTTACATTGATAAAAAACAAAATAATTAATTAATCACAAATATTATTCAAATTTCAGACCATTATGTCTCCTACAAGTTTCACAAAGTTTATAAATTCTTTTAATAGCATTTTCCAAAATAAATGATTGTCTTCGTAATTCTGCAAAAGCATTTTCCGTTGCAATTTTTAATTGTTGCATGTTGGCATATTGCCTTGAATAAATCAAATCCAAAACCGAGAGATCCGGTGATCGTGGTGGCCATCGAACAGGTCCATTTGTTCCAATCCATCTCCTGGGGAAACGTTCATTTAATTTAGCCAGTTTTGTATTATTCTAGCATTGTGGGCTGGAGCCCCATCCTGCAGGAAGAATATATCGTTCAGTTGAGCCAGTGGAATATCTTCTAAAATGTTCATAGTTGTTTCTTATAGAATTTGTAAGTACCCATTAGAGTTTAGGTTTTCTTCATAAATCTTGTAAACTATTTTTCGGTTAAAAATAAAGCAGGAGACATTAAATCCGAACCTGCCTTGACGCTCTCTAGGAAAAATCACGTGGGTGTTTTCTTGACTCCAAAACCACGAGTTGTGTGTATTAAGAATTCCTGAACTTGTGAAATGTGCCTCGTCTGACCAAATTATTTTTTTTTTTCAAAATTATTATCCTGAGTTTTCATATTTATAAACCTATTGCAGAACTCCAATCTACGTTCAGCATCACCAGGGTGCAGTTGATGAACAGGTTTATACTTGTAGGGTTTGTATTTATGTTTTTTTTAAATCCTTTGCACTGTTGTTTTAGACACATCGGTCTCTTCATCTATTTTCCTGCACGAGGTTTCAGGAGTGGCTTGAACAACTGCTAAAACGTTGATCTCTGATTCCTAGTTCTCTTTGTTGTAAACTCGGGGTCGGGGTTTGTTAAAACTTCCATGTTGGCAAAGATTAAATTTTAATTTTTGAAATATTCTTCTGTCGAGTTGTCTTCTTTCGGGATATCTATATGACAAAATAGGTATATAAAATAAATACAAATTCTAAGGTAAAGATTAACTGACCTGTTCAGATAGAGTTCTAAGGCCTGGTCTGCGTTTTCATTAGATAATATGAAGCAGGTATTCATATCATATTTCTCAAAGTTTTCAAATTTTTGGTTTCGAGCCATATTAAAAAATAATTAAACAACAACAACAAGAACAAGAACGATAACAATAAACAAAAACAACGAATAACAATAATTATCAGCAGTAAATTTGGGAAAATGTAACCAGGAATAATTTGAGAGAAGCAGAAACTTCAAAAATCAAATACCTAAATAATGGAAGAACGTTCATCATTTTGTTTTTTTGCGTTACCATGGTTACCCACGGCTATCCACTATTATCAATGTAAATTACAGAAAAAAATCATTTTGTCACGTTATTTATAAAAATAAATATAGACTATGCTATATTTTTGAAAAGCTCTTGGCAAGGGGAAAAAGATTTAAAAAAAATATATAGGGTGTCCCATTAAAAAAAATGTAGGTTATGTCAATATCTCAAGAACTGTGACCTCTGAAGAAAATCTAAGGACGCCACTGGATTCTACGTAAAAAGATCTACAAATATCAGTTTTTACTTTTTTAATATATCTGACAATAACAGAGTTATAGGGGATGACTGAAAATGCAATTTTTCCAAAATCACCCTGTAGCACACAAACTAAGATGACTATGGCAAATTTAATTAGTGCATCTTTGGTTTCATTAAAAAATATCAGGTGTCGCGAAAACCGCAAGGTTCTAACCTAAAAAATAAGCGAGATACCCCGTAAAACATACGAAAATGAGACAACCTGTACTGTAGGTAGCGGACCGCGAAAATTTTATTATTGTAATAAACGTCTGTCAAATCGCCATTGTTACTACGATGTAAAAGATAATTAGTGGATTTTTAATATCTTGATAATACGTCGTAATTTGCAAATGTTTTTGGAATATTTTTTTTTATGTAAGAAATGTGGGAATTTATGTAATTGATATTTGAGTAAAGGTTGAACAGAAAAAGGAAACATAATATTAGGTTAGTGAAACAGATGTTCTGCCAAAACTGGCGTGACGAATTGTTGAAAATTTCTACACGCGCGCTCTTGATGTAAAAATGTCATTGATTTAATAATTAATTACGGCTGAACATACCGCAAATCCAAAGGGATCTTTGTTTGGTACGTTCAAACTGGAGACCTACATGTAGCGCTTGTTACAGACGAATGTATATTTTTAAAATTAAGATGTCGTTCAATAATTACAATGAAACTGTTCCAACATAATAATTTTTTGTTTTTTATTACTTTTGAAAAATGGGGGTTGATTGCGGGAGTAAATATAGTTAGTTTGAAATCGCGGGGAAAGGTTAGTGACAGTTAGAGTGTCGACCGAGCCAGATCGATTTGGTTAATTAAATACCTTCATTGTAAACAGTTTGTCTTTAAAATATTTCTTGCGTGTACATTTTCTTTTGAATTAACCAACGCTAATTTGTCTTTTCTTTCGGGTGTTAGTTTTAATGTGTTTTTCAAATATTAATCTATAAATAACAGTCACTCTTTTTGAAGTTAAACCGCGTATGTTAACGATTTGTGTCTGTGATCAATTAAAGGAATTCAAGTGTAAATAGGTACTTTTATATAAATTAAGGCTGGCAGCAAATAACTCTACAAGCCTATATAACGTATTAAAAATCGAGCATTGCCTTGCAAATGTATCTCATTCGCACGCGGGCCCATTAAGCTGAAATCTGCAGAAATAATAAGAGACAGTACAGGACTCCCTCACTCTTGTGCTTATGTAAATTAGCATCGTTGCTTGTTGTTTATATTTATATTTGTGCAGAGGTCGGCGTGAGCGAACGGGTACAGGGTACTGCTCGGTTATTAATTGTAATGTGCAATTGCCGAGTGTGTACATACTCCCGGGTCCAGTAATGGTTGAGTAATGGTAACATTATTGTCAATCAAGTCAAGACAAATCACTTAGCGATTATTTTGTTCTTGATTTTGCATTCTCGCATAGAAGTTCAAATTACACTTTTCAAGATAGGGTACCTGGAGACGTTACAGAGTGGTGCTGCGTGACCAGGATGGGGTTGTGTTGCATTACGGTCGAGTTTATTGCTTGTCCGTTTTTATTACAGTAACTTTTCACTTTTAATTAAAAAAGAAAGAAAATAATGATGGAAAGGAGAGGTTGAATTGTGCAAAGTTGAACAAATCAATTTAGTTTTTAAGCCTTTGAGCGCCATTAATTTTTTTTTGTTGAGAAACATACATTGTGAGAGAAGGGTTATTAACGGCTGTTACAAAGGGCAACGGGGAAACAATTTCCTCATAAGTCAAATAAAACATAAAACAAAGATTTTGATGGAATAATTGTGCACAAATTATTTTTTCTTTCACTGCTTAAGAAATTTTATTAATTACGAATTGCAATTAATCTGGAAGGCGTTGACTTCTTGATTTATTAAATTACAATATTTGATTAAGGACAGTTGTATTATCTAATAGTAGTATTACACCACAATATTATTACTTTCCAGACTTGTTGTTGACAATTGATACTGGTTATGTAACATATTTTGGGGAAGGGTGTATGTTTATTTATGGTGAACCGCTTAAGGCCTCAGAGGTACAAATGCGTAACTGCCGCCTTTGGGATGCCCAGGAACACCGAAATATATAATTGTTGAGATGTATATTAAAATACTAACGATGTGTATGTAAGGCTTGGAATGTGTTACCTTCCAGTTTGCTGACTGTAGGTAAAGATCTTTAAGATGTCGTGGTGTTGTGCCTATTATCTGTACTTGCAGACAGCTATGTTTTTTCCATTAGGTAATACAAATTTTTTTATTAATTTTGTTTCTCGTTGTTTTTTTTTGAAGGCACTTGCCTCAATGAAAATAGTGAGTTGTTAAACATACAACCGACTTTTCTGATTTTTAATGAATTGTTAGGGTTGTCACTTTGCAATAAATTTTCAGTAATTTTACTTGTTATCACGATATATTTGCAATTGTAATTAAGCAGTAATACCTGTCGAACGGTGGGTTAATGAAAGATACAACCTTTGCTTACAGGTTAATACTATTATTGACGGTTTAAAGTTGCGTACATGTAACTAAGATAATACTAATTTTTGTTTGTTTATGGAAAAAAAATTATGGACCAATCGGAAGTTCTAGGTGTAGATATGTACGGTATCCACTAAGGTGTCGATAAAGGACATAATCCAGTGACGGGATCTGCAAAGGGCAGCCCCAAGGACGCCGAACCAGAAGGTCTAAAGGAGGTGGTACGGAATCAAGGGAGATTGTTGGAAACTCTCGAAAAGCTAATCACTGCACCTGGAAACGGAGGTCCAAATGGTGCACAGGGTTCGGGCCTATCTGCTAACAAAGCATCCTCATCGGTTTTTTGTGAAGGTCAGTCACTTAGTGTTAGAAATAGTAATTCTGTACACTTTATTACCTCTACCCCGCGTAAAGTGAACGGAGATGGCAACACACTCCCTGACTATGAACAAGTTTCTCAAAACGCTGACGTTTGCTTCTCAGGTACGCAATGTAGCAATATTTTGTTAGCGCTATCTAATAAAACTAGGTCCCCTTTAAAATTAAAGCGGCCAATTTTTCATGGTAAACATTGGTTGTACACCTTTGTTTTCTTACGTAAATTTGAACTGTTTGCGGATTCGTATCACTTGTCGGGTAAGGATTACTTGAGAGCGGCAAAAACGTGTCTAGAATCCGGTGCTCAATGTCGGGCGTTGGTAAATGAGGCCGATTGGCGAGATTACGCTTCGTTTAAGAGAAGCTTTTTGGCGTATTTTTGGTCACCCGAGAAACAGGTCATTGAACGCAATAAACTCTATAACATTCGTCAGAGAAAGGGTTGTCTCTAGCCGAATATTTTCTGACTATCGCCTTTTTGATCCTCCCATCTCTGTGGGAGTTATTTTTTACGAAATAATGCGTCAATATACCATTACGGCCCAGTCATTATGGGGAGTCTGTTCAGACCGGAGCTTGAATGGAGCTCTTTCCTTTTTAGAACGATTATCGGCTATTGAAGGAAAGATACCGACAAATGACGTTCCGCAAGTTCAGGCTGTAAATGTTGCTAGGGAGTTACCGGCGTCGTTACCTTCTTTTAGCGTACCTCTGCCATTTTGGATCCCTAATGCGACCCCACCTCGCTCTTCGGGAAACGACCGTAGGGGAAACTAGTTTTTTCGAGCGCTAAGGATGTGATTTGAGGGACTAAATTACGCCAGTTTATATTCGGTTACGTTGATGATCTTTTGGTTGTATCTGAATCGTTTTGTGATCATATACAACATCTTAGGAAACTTTTGTTCGATTTCAGGAGGCCAATAAATATTAGAAACACAGATTTTTTAGCGTAGTGGGATTTTTGAGATATATCATAACTACTGAGGACGTTAAATCTGATCCCGACCAATTGTCTTCAATACGACAGTTCCTTAAACGGGAACAGCAAAAATTTGAACAAACCAAAAGATTATTTTTGAATATCGTGATGATATCCTTTCCAGATTTTTCGAAACCCTTCTACTTAGGTCCAATAGTTCCCAGTTGGCCGTCGGGGTTGAATTGTATCAGCGAAAAACTCTAACATTACGGTATAGGGTTTGTTAGTCGAGTCCTTCACGTGTCAAAATTACTACATACGATTACAGGAAAGTAATTGTTGTCTATTATTTTCGGATTGAATAAATACCGTACACTAATTTTGAGTTAATCACGTTAAAAATATAGAATGTCTATTTCATACAATTCCCCATTTGAACACGGGTTACCGCCCTTGTGATATTGTAAATAATCCGCGTCCGAGGGACCATTTGGCCACTTACCTGGGAAAAATGTTGCCCATCTGCGTCACTGAATCGGCGGCGGTGATTTGGAATAAGGTTCGTCAGCATTTGGACATAAGTGCAACAGCGCGAGTACAAGGTTTCAAACACCAAGGTGGCAGACTGTGTATCGACGACTACGTTTTACTTAAGTAAAGTAATATTTCGGACGCCTCCAGGAAATAAATATCAAAGTTACTCGAACGCGTACCGTTTGTTGTATGAAGAGATGGATTCTATCGAGGGGAATTCTAACATTGCTAACCAGAAGTTTTATCATAGGCTCGAATCCTAAGAATATCTACGGCTATGCTTTAGGCACCTTGCGTGGACCAAAAATAAGTAGAAACCTGGTTGTATGTACCCATTTTTTTTATTTTTTTTTTTTCTATTTTTATTATTCATATTATTTTATGCATGTATTGTTTAGTCATATTCTCTAATTGTTTATTGAGCATCTTGTCTACTAGACGTTTAGTTTGTCTAGTTAAGCTGGTTGCTAATTAAGTTTTGTTTTAGTACTAATGGCTCATGTTCATAGCGGAAGATAGCGAAGGACCACGATCCGAAGCGAAGGATGTTAGCATGTTGAAAACTCTCCGCATGTTTTCAAGCGGACATCGTCGAGCTCTCAAAGGGGCGTTCTGTAGGTAGCGGACCGCGAAAATTTTATTATTGTAATAAACGTTTGCCAAATCGCCATTGTTACCGCGATAGAAAAGTTAATTAGTGGATTTTTTCGGAATATTTTATTTTATGTAAGAAATGTGGGAATTTATGTAATTGATATTTGAGTAAACGTTGAACAGAAAAAGGAAACATATATTAGAGTCGAGAAACAGATGTTCTGCCAAAACTGGCGTGAAGAAGGTCATTGATTTAATAATTAATTACTGCTGAACATAGCGTAAATCTAAAGGGATCTTTGTTTGGTACGTTGAAAATCAAGGCCTAAATGTAGGCCTTGTTACGGACGAATGGATGTTTTTAAAATTAAGATGTCGTTAAATAATTAATATGAAACTGTTCCAACATAATAATTTTTTGTTTTTTATTACTTTTAAAAAATGGGGTTGATTGTGGGAGTAAATATAGTTAGTTTGAAATCGGGGAGGTTAGTGACAGAGTATCGACCTTAATTGTAAACAGTTTGTCTTTAAAATATTTCTTGCATGTACATCTTCTTTTGAATTAGCCAACGCTAATTTGTCTTTTCTTTCGGGTCTTAGTTTTAGTGTGTGAGTGTGACTACAGGGTATGTTTTGTGTTTATGTGTAACTAAACGGCTTTTTATTTATTTTTCGCTTAATGTTATAATTTTGTACGTACTTTAACCTAATTTAATGGTGTTTTGTTATATATTTAACCCTTTTATTGTTCTTTTGTGTTATTTGATTTATTAATGTAATTGTACAATTATTTATTTATGAATAAAGTGGGTTCATTAGTGGTTCTTTCGGACAATAGTCCATTAACGGGCTGAACCACCATTGTGCAAAGCACGTTGATTTTAATTTGAGTAGTTTCATTGTTTACCTGCCCCACATGACGCAACACTTACCTCATCCAGCCTATCTAATTCAAATAGCACAACGTACCTACCACTAGACAGCCAATTCGTTTGATCAGATTTGAGGTTTGCTGGTAATTAAATATCAAAATTGTAAATAAATTTTAATGTTTTAATTATTGACAGTAAAGTCAAAGTAAGGCATGCAATAAATTATAGAGTAATAGTAACATTATTGGCAGTCAAGTCAAGATAAATCACTTAGCGATTGTTTAGTTCTTGAATTTGCATTCTCGCAAAGAAGTTCAAATTACATTTTTCAAGATAGCGTACAGTACTGTATCGCTAAAACAATTTTAAAATTTTTATTTACTCAATCGCTTTAAAATGTCTAAGATCAATATTTTAGATCGTGAATGCTAAGTATAGGAAGGTCATTATGATCGACACCCTTATTTAACAAAAGCTTAAAATATAGACGACCGGTCTTAATTCATTGGCAAAGAGAGGGTGACGTTACACAAGAGTGGTCTCGAGTTCTTGCAATGTGTTTATTTTAAAAGATTGAAAGTGTTTACTGAAGAGAACATGTTTCGTATTATTTTCTAACTACATACTCATTGTCGTAGTTGTTACGAGTTCTTGCAATTTTGTAAAACCCCTGGCAGATATCCGGATATGTTCCTGAGTCCTTATTGTATCAGTTAAGGCTCACGATACGGTGGCGGATAGCGACCGCAAACCGTTGAAAGGCGCTGTCTTCTGGATAGCCCCAGGTGTCGAATACGAAATTAAGACCTTATTGTTAGCAAACCAGTTAAGGAGTGATCTCAGCCTAGATGTTTAGGTAGATCAGTAAGAGAAATTGACTAATTACTGGCCCATTGGCCTTGCAGTCCTGTAGCGGGGATTGGGGCAGGCTTGTATCCTACACTAAATAGTGGCGTAATAATTGATTAACAGGTATTTAGAGCGAGCTCCAACGCGACAAAGGCACCTGTCCTGCGGCCGACAAAGGATGTAACCGGGACGCTTGTCCCCTGGTGAGTATTTTATTTGTTCGTCCTTAACAGATAAACAGTTGTGACATTGTTGCATGCATCTAAATGACCATTAGATAGGAAATAAAATTTCTACAAAACTGTTTTTGCAATTTTTTCAAAGATATTGCCATTTTTTAATGTTTCCAAAAACTCGATTTTGGAACCCGTCCACACGATTTTTTTGAAATTTTGGTATTAGAAAATCAAATTTCTGATCGAAAAGCATTCTTGTAATTTGTTATATAGAAAAAAACGATTTTTTAATGTGGAAGTATTGATACAATTTGCAACGGTTTTATAAACCTATATTAACAATCCAGTTCAAAATTTAGCAATCATTCGAAACAGTGTAGTTTTGCAATTTGAGACAATTAGGATCTGATTACACTGAAAATCTTTCGATACTAAGGAGCAAGCTCTTACAGCGATAATACAGGTAAAACAAATCAACAATAAACTGTATTAATAATAATTATTATTTATAACACAATTACTGCAAACTACTGCATTACGAAAAAAAAACCTTCAATTTTCCTGCATTTTCTTTGAATTGTCTCGCTGCAATCAAATTATAGTGTGAGTTCAAAGTAGCGCAAAACTTTAGTTTTACGGTGGTAAAAGTATTCACAATGAACAACTTAACATACTAATCAAACAAATCATTACAAATTCAACAAAGAAATAATTATCCGTTAAAATTTAAACTCAGTACAATGTAAACATAATGTGTATATTTAATATTATCTCAATTTTAATTACACATGTTAAATCAATACAATGCTGTCATAACTTAACATACTAAATTGGCAACATTTACTTTGACCTCTAGGAAAAACATAGAAAGAAACCTACACCAACACTCAAAATTAAAATTATGACGTACCATTTTGTCACCTTTGATTACAAGATACCAAAACCTATTTAATCTGTGATTTTTTCTTGTCTGTTTAAGTTATTATAATGTTTATATATTTCTATAATTTCTTGCAGTAGACGCAGATTATAATAAGTTTGCCTTGATGATATTTTCATAATATAAAACTGAATGTTACAATGTATATTTCACCGTGTAAATTATAAGTTCAAAAATCGAATTAAATTAATTAAACCAACACATTTACTACATTTAAAAAAAATCATTAAAATCGGCCAACGGAGGAAAAAGTTTTGATAAATTCAACTTAATAAAAATTATGGTTTTCCCGGATGATGATTATAATAATTATGCAAATAAAATTATTACAAATATTGTTTAATATAATTGCCTCGACTAGCTTATCAGGGAATAGAGTTCAAGGTTAGTTCAGATTTGCCCCACGTTGTGGCATTATATATATATATACATATATATATATATATATATATATATATATATATATATATGATTGAAATTGTAATAGTTTAGGTACTCATTTTTCTCGCTTATTACGTTCACGTTTCACAGCAAAGACGGACACATTTTAAAAGACTTAAAATAGATTAAAAGAGATTAATTACCTACTGCTTAGAATTCGCTTATGCCTTCCGGCTTACCAATTGTACACATTGCACCTGTTTTACAAATGAATGCAAGGTAGTTCCTGGTCAGTTGTTACTTTTGTAGCAAGACGTGAGGTTGAAAAGTGGCTTCAATAAAACGCAAAACACTTTCAATTCGCGAGAAAGTTGAGATAATTCGGAAACTAGAAAATGGTGCACAAAATTCCGCAACGTGCAAAAAATATGGTTTACCATCATCTACCGTGTCAACGTTGTGGAAAAACAGAAAAACTACACTTGCAGCATTCGGAAACAATTTAACTAACGTGAAAAAATTAAAAAAGTGTACTAGAGATAATATTGATAAAGCGCTAATTGTGTGGTTTAAAAACCAAAGAAGTGCCGGTTTACGCATTAATGGGCCCATTTTAAAAGCGCAGGTTGCGAAGTTAGCGGAACAATTAAATTATACAGACTTTAAGTGTAATAATGGGTGGATTGATCGCTTTAAAAACCGCAGTAACATTGTGTATGGAAAAATAAATGGTGAAGCGAAATTAGTGGACACTAACGTTACAGGTGAGTGGTTAAAAAGTATTTGGCCGGAAACAACGAAAATTTAAAGATGAAAACATCTACAACGCCGACGAAGCCGGATTATTTTTCAATTTAACGCCAGATACCATTTCAAAATTTAAAAATGAAAAATTTATTGGTGGAAAAATGTTGAAAAATCATCTCACTGATTTAATTTGCGCCAATATGACGGGAAGTGACAAAAAAAATTGTTGGTAATCGAAAAATCACGAAATCCTCGCTGTTTAAAAAATGTTAAGTGCCTACCAGTTGACTACACCTCTAACAAGAAAGCTTGGATTACATATACAATTTTTGAAGAGGAAATTAGAAAATGGGATGATAAATTACGACGTAACAATCTAAAGATTTTATTATTGGTTGATAATTGCCCAGCGCATCCTGAATTGCAAAATTTAACCAACATCACCCATAATTTTTTACCACCAAACACAACGTCTATCCTTCAACCCATGGACCAAGGGATTATCAGGAGTTTTAAAAATTTTTACCGTCGCTTATTAGTGTTACAGTTAATCCATCGAATGGAAAATAAACAGGATCTTAAAATAAGATTGTTATATGCAATTCGCATAATGGGTGATGCGTGGAATAATGTGACCCCCACAACAATTCAGAACTGTTACAAAAAAGCTGGTTTTGTTTTTGCTGTAAATGAAAGTTTCGAAGAAAGAGACGATCTTCCTTTATCTACTTGGTTAGAAAGTAGAGACATCAATAATTTTCAAAATTGCGCGTCCTTAGATGACTACGTAGATATTGATGCCGATGTGATTACTTCGGGTTTAAAAACTGACGAAGAAATTATACAAGAAATTACAGAACGGGAAGCTGAAAGTGACGAAGGTGATGTAGACAGTAATGAGTGTGATAAACCCATGCCTGTTACACTCGCTAAAGCAGGCGACGTATTGGTATTATTGACGCAGTTTTTTGAAAAAAACGGTAGTAGTGAGCAAATATTTAAAGCTATAAGTGTTTTAAGAGGTAGTCTCAATGATGTTAAATTTAAACCAAAACTTCAGCAAAAATAAATGAAATTTTTAATAACTCTCCTAATGCTTAAGAGATATTCCGCTTCTTAATGCAAGATAATGTATTTTTATGCGCAATAAACAATATTTTTAAAAATGTAGTATCCTTTTTAATTTTTAGAGTTTCTCGGATATAATGTTTAACGGATATAACGAGCAAAAATCAGCAGTACCAGAGATCTCGTTTTAACCGAGTTTCACTATATATATATATATATATATATATATATATATATATATATATATATATATAACGATTAAAATAAAATGATTATTACAATAATTATGCAAATAAAATTATTACAAATATTGTTTAATATAATTGCCTCCACTAACTTATCAGGGGATAGAGTTCAAGATTAGTTCAGTATTAAAAGTACTAAACATTTACGTTGATTCTTTTGGAAGATAAAATCAATTATAATTTTAAAATAAAGTTGAAATTGATTAAAAATTCTTTTATTCAAACACCTTGTATCATATGCAATTACACAACATGTTGCACATATGTGGTTATTACCGACTTGAATTTGTGCGCACATTGCATCATGGCTAAACAATGAAGAACATATAATTTCAGTAAGTATACCTTGCTTTTTATTATATTGGATCAATATAAAGTCACGAATGATTGTACTATTTGCAGACTGGTATATAATTTACTTGAATCCCTTACATATGCATACATAGGTGATAAGTAATAATCATCAACATAACCTCGAATATTAATATAAGATTCATGAACTTACTGAAATATATTTATCTTCTTTCAGCTGTTCCAATTTCCTTTATTGAAGTTCCATTATCCAAATCAGATGTAATTTGAATTCCACGAAGTATACTGATCCAGCAGTGGTTGATATACAGCATAAGGTTATACAGGTATGATGCTTAAATATTTACTAAACTTTTCGTATACACTTTTAATTTTATTTATTATGTAATTAAATATAATTATTTTATTTAAAGTTATTGTATAATTAAATACAATGATTTATTTGCATACAAATTTTATTTAATCGAAATTTTTTTTAACTTTATTTC
>JARFJB010001722.1:357500-622500 GCA_036346205.1 Vesta saturnalis | reverse complement strand
ATTAAATTCATTTTATTTTTGAAAAACATTTCAGTTTCTGTCAAAAATCACATTAAAGTAGAAAATATTAATTAACAAGAAAATTGTCGATAATAGGTATAGGTAATGTTATAGCCAAACGATGCATAACTAAATGCTGCATCTATTCATCCAATAATATACAGGGTGTCACATTTGAATTAACAAAGTTTTTCAACTTTGAAAATTGTTTAACAGTTCATCAAATTTTGAACACCATGTATGCAATAAATCAATTGTCAATGAGTATTTCAAAAGTATAGTTCTTATGCTTCTGTCTACTCCATAAGCACTTTCCATCAGTCAAAAATAAGTAAGGCAAGCAGTGTTGAAAATAGGGTTACATCTTTCAAAATTTTTGAAAAAATCAAGATATCTAAGAAACAGTTGAAAAAAGGTATAGGAAACCCTTATAAGACTTTTGTCAAGAATCCAAAAATAAAATAATATACAAGGTATTCCATTTAAAATAAGGAAGTTAGTGGCGACTTCCGGTATAACCGGAAGTAACATGACCTTGAAAATCTTTTAGAATGAAAGAGAATCTTAAATAACCCTTAAGTCCAAAAAGGTTCAGATTTCTAAATTTTTCTAACCACATAAATTCTAACGAAACGTTGAAAAAGTTAGGAAAACCCTATATATATACTATATATCATATATATCCATAATATATATATATATACAAGTGTGTGTCCATGTGTAAAATAAGTGAAGTGTAGTGTGTGCGACTGTCGCGTGTATAACGCGGAGTAACATGACCTTGAAAATGCGTGTGTGTAGGAATGAAAGAGAATGCGTGCGTACGAATAACCCTTAAGTGCGCAAATGTGCAGATTTGCGTAAATGTGTTTGCGTAACGCACAGTAAACGTGTGCGTAACGACGCGCTGCCGTTGGAAAATGCCCTGTATGTACGTGAGTGCGTATAGTAGGTATATATATATATTATATAGTGTGAGTGTATGGGATGGTGTGTGTGTGTGTGTGTGTGTGTGTGTGTGTGTGTGTGTGTGTGTGTGTGTGTGTGTGTGTGTGTGTGTGTGTGTGTGTGTGGTGTGTGTGTGTGTGTGTGTGTGTGTGTGTGTGTGCGTGTGTGGTGTGGTGGTGTGGTTGGTGGTGTGGTGGTGAGTGTGAGTGTGCGATGAGCGAGCGTTCGATCGTGTGTAGGTGATATATGTAGTGAGTAGTGATAGTGAGTATATATTTGATATATATATTGTGCGTGTGTGTGGTGTGTGTGTGTGTGTGTGTGTGTGTGTGTGTGTGTGTGTGTGTGTGGGCGCGTAAGTGAGCGAGTGTGAGTGTGAGCGTGAATGTGAGTGTGAGTGTAGTACGAGAATCCGTGTGAGTGTGAGTGTACAAGTGTGTGAATGTTGTAGTGTGCACGGTGTTTAGAGGGCGAGAAAGCGTACGGGCGTGTGTCCGTGCTTGTGATGTATAGGTGTGTGTAGGTGGGTGCATATGCGAGCGTATTGACGCGTTTGTAGCGTGGTGTTGTGTTGTGTGTGTGTGTGTGTGTGTGTGTGTGTGTGTGTGGGTGTGCAGTGTCCTGAGTGCCTGATGCGCTGTGTGTCTGTGTGTGTCGGTCTGTGTGTGTGTGTCAGTGTGCTGTTGGTGTGCAGGTGTTGAGCGTAACGTGGGCGTGTGTCCGTGCTTGTGTCTGTGTGTCTGTGTGTGTGTGATATGGTGCGCGTGTGTCGTGTGTGTCTGTGTGTGTGTGTGTGTGTGTGTGTGTGTGTGTGTGTGTGTGTGTTGTGTGCCTGATGTGCCTATGTGTGTGTGTGTCTGTGTTGTGTGTTGTGTGTGTGTGTGTGTGTGTGTGTCGTGTGTGTGTCGTGCGCTGTGTGCCTGATGTGTGTTGTGCTGTGTCTGTGTCTGTGTGTGTGTGTGTTGTGTGTGTGTGTGTGTGTGTGTGTCGTGTGTGTGTCTGTGTGCTTGTGTGTCTGTGTGTCTGTGTGTGTGTGTGTGTGTGTGTGTGTGTGTGTCGTGTGCCTGGTGCTATGTGGCCTGTGTGTGTCTGTGTGCTGTGTGTCTGTGTGTCTGTGTGTCTGTGTGTTGTGTGTGTGTGTTGTGTGTTGTGTGTGTGTGTTGTGTGTCTGGTGTGTGTGTGCTGTGTGGTGCGTGCGTGGTGCTGTGTGTGGCGTGGCGCTGTGTGTGTGTGTTGTGTGTGTGTGTGTATGTGTGTGTGTGTGTGTGTGTGTGTGCGTGTGTGTGTGTGTGTGTGTGTGTGTGTGTGTGTGTGTGTGTGTGTGTGTGTGTGTGTGTGTGTGTGTGTGTGTGTGTGTGTGTGTGTGTGAGTGTATGTGTGTTTACTGGCCAGGCGAAACTATACGGACGATTTTGACGAAATTTGGAATGAAGACCCACGAGACAATTACGTCGACAAAACAAGCTTTTAAACACAATAGGTATACAGGGGGTGAAAATAAGGGTGATATTTGGTGGGCAAATTTTCAAATTTTAACATAGAATATTGAAATTCAGGTCAACAATAACTCACTTGATTGGATTGGAAGAGGAAGTCTGTTTCCATGGCCTCCGCGATCGCCAGACTTAACTTGCCTCGATTTTTCGGACTCAACCTACTACTAGAGAAGATATGAAAAACCGGATTCGTAACGCAATACGTAACATACCGAGAGCCGAAATTGAAGCTGCAGTTTTGTCTAGTCATGAGAGGCTTCAGCAATGCATAGAGCGTGATGATCAGCATTTCCAGCATTTATGGGGGCATCAAAAACCTTCCTCCTTTAAATCGATCCTTTTTAGGGCCACAATTTACACAATAGAAACAATTCCAGAAAAATATATTCAAAAAAAAAAAATGTAAGGGATTTTCGTGTAAAGTCTTCTTTGGTCGATATTTTAGGTTAAGAACAAGATATCGAGATGCGGTTTTCGCGAGCTTCTTTAGGCATCATTTAGCTACTTCATGAAAAAAATGTCCGAACAACGCCCTCTAGCGACGACATGTGAAACTAACAAAATTTGAAATATTATAACATTTGTAGCCCAAGAATAGCTCATTTCAACGCGCCCAAGTTTGTTAAAATCGGATTAGCCGTTTCGAAGATACAAGGGGTTATTTAAGGAAACCTTTGAATACCCCCCACCACTTTATTTTTAGACATACGTCAAAAAGTGCCAAACAAAAAAAGTTCAGATTATCCTCGACTTTAAAGATCAGTTATTTTTTTATTAGACTAATACAGCAGAATTCACAAAAACATCACTTTTTTAGATTCAAAATTGCAGTTACGCTCCCTAGCGGCCATTTCAGAAACTTGAAAATATTTTCCAGGTTTTTGTATTGGCCGTTTTAGTAAAACTTTTTTTTGCGCAAGCCTCTACGATGGATAGTTTCCCAGATACAGTACCTCGCATTCTTAGTTGGCCACCCTGTACAAAATTTTATGTATTTAAATAACGCGAACACCGAGAGATGTGTCAAACAGTAACTAGCTTCTAGAATTGCGTGATTTTTAATTGATATAAGTGTTATTAATTACTAATTAAACCGTTAGATAGAATAAGTATTATTTGCTAATGGAAACTGGCCGAATTTTATACCAATCGTTCTGTTACTTCATAAAGAATTATTTTAGCAGGACAAAAAAAAATATTAATTCAATCGTTGATTTAATATCAATTAAAACAAATTGTTACGCTGTCGCCTCATCGCTAGAAATATGGAACTTCCAACCGTTTTAAAATGTCTATATAGGTTAGTGCTTTCACAAAATTTCCTTCCTTTTTGTTTTCGATCTCGCTACATACCCAGCGAAATGTGAATTCGTGAATTGAGATTATGAGGTAAAAGAATAATTAATAAGTAGGAATCACGTTTAGTTTGATAACTACTTACTCTGAAGTGAATCTGAAAGTAAGCTTACGCGATTTAGATTTTGACGACCAACGTCCAGTATACTGGACATGAGGTTCTTTCCGTAGATACCGCATCCAGTTTACTGGACACACATTATAACGTATTTAAATGTGTTTAAAATTGCGCGCGGTTTCACCGGCTTAACTAATTTATTTTGTTGGTTCCCAGGATAAGAAAAATATAAAATTTGCTGGTTTTCAATCACATGTTGTGGCCAATGACGCGTTTTTTGTAGGTGGGGGAAAAAACCGTTTATACACTTACACGCTTTGTCTCTGTCCTCAGTTGTTTGTAACGTGCTAGTGGTGAGCATAGTTAGTACCATTAACAAACAGGAAATAGTGAGATTCAAAATAAATATCGGTAGTAATTATGGACAGTGACTTGAACCAATAGAGTAAGAACAAAATTTGCTTATTGTTTTTGTGGATTAGTATTTATTTTATTTTTTTTACAGAACAAGTACACCCAGTACTAGAAAACGAAAGTCACTATTTGATTTTAAGAAGCCACTTACACAAGCCAAGTTAGAGGCAGCACTTGATAGCGTTTCTGAGAGTGACGCTGAGCTATTTTCTAGTGATGATAGCTTGACAGATAAAACGTTTAACCCTGAAAACAATAGTGATGGAGAATCTTCTGACAGTTCCGTAGCAGTTGCGGATATCAACGTCGATGACCTGAATAACGTGACTGACGAAAATAGCAACAATAGCGACCACTCCCCAGCAAGGTCTCGATCCCCAACAAGGTCTCCAGCCAGATCTCCAGATCCCAATGATGATGATGAGTGGACTGACCTAGATGACAACCCGCCAGATATCCTTTTTTCTGGAAACCCAAAAATCAATATACAAGGAAGCGATACTGATAAACCATACAATTATTTTAAAAAGTTTTTTACTGACAAATAATTAAACGTTCGATAGAATAAGATTTGCAATGAAACTGCAGAATTTATACCAATTTGTTACAAAAGGAATCATTTTAGCAAGACAAATTGAATATTAATTCAATGGTTGATTTAATCTGGTTAAAACAAATTGTTCGTTTCGCCTCATCGCTAGAAATATGGAACTTCCAACCGTTTTAAAGTCTTATAGGTTAGTGCTTTCACAAAATTTCCTTCCATTATTTTGAAATTTCGTTTTACATGAAAAGTGAATTCGTGAATTGAGATTATGAGGTAAAAGTAATAATAATAGATATGTTTAGTTTGATAACTACTTACTCTGAAGAAATCTGAAGTAGTTACGCGATTTAGATTGTTTAACACTTTGACGACAAAGTTAAACTGGATATGAGGTTATCTAGAGACCGCGTCAAGTTTACTGGAACACTATGATATATTAAATGTTTAAAATTGCCATATTCACCGGCTTCTGATTTATTTTGTTGGTTCCCAGGATAAGAAAAAATAAAATTCGCTGGTTTTCAATCACTTAGATTAAAGGGCAATCGTTTATCTAGGTTTTAAAAACCGTTTATACACTTACAGCTTTGTCTCTGTGATAAGATCTTTGGCAAATAGTCACTAGAAAGTTTACCATATTCTGAAAATTTGCGGTTTGTTAATCAAAAAGCTGCTTTTAAGCGCAAAGGTTCAGTTTAGTTTCAACTGGAAAGATAAGCGCAATGTGCGTATATAAGTACTAAACATAGGCATGCTATGGTAACAAAAACTAACAAACATGGCAATGAACAGATTAAACCGCAATGCATATTAGACTATAACAGGTATATGTCAGGCATCGATAAATCAGATCAAATGATGTCATATTATTCAACGCCTAGAAAAACTATCCGTTAGTATAGAAAAATTTTTTTCCACTTATTTGACTGTGGAATAGTTATAACGTGTATAAAAAGATAAAAAAACTGCCGAAGTTAAAATAATTAAAATTTAGAGAAGAGGTATTGAGAGAAATGTTAAAAAGCTCACGCCAGGAAGACACAGATATTGGTCAAAATACGAAAAATAACATTTTTCATTACTTAGAGCCTGTTCTAGCTACCGAAAACGAAAAGTCGGTCATGAAAAGGTGCCGCCAATGTACTAAAGAAAAAAAATCCCGCAAAACGCGCTACCGGGGTTAGGTGTTTATCCATGTTTCAAAATCTGGCATGAAACTCAAGATTTATGAATATAATACATTTTCCTTCTGTTGAACGTCTATATTTTTTTCTTTATTATTACTTTGAGTAGTTAGATTTGATTTTATTTCTATTCATAGTGTTCAATAAAAAGTTTATAGCAAAATGTTGTTTTTTTTGTGTAAAAAAATTAAAACTACAGCGTCCACTTAACTGGACGTTGGTGCCTGAGGCTGAAATCTCTTTCCAGATACCTACGTCCAGTTAGCTGGACGGCATTTTGGAAAATTTTGAGTGCAAAAAAAATAATCTATAATAGCCACACAACCCATTAAAAATATTATTTTTTAGTTATTACCCACCACTTTCGATGGTTTCTTAGGAAGTTCCGTATTTTGACTGTCAGTCGTCAATGTGTTAAACGTATTAGTCAATTTGTGTTAGCACATTGATCCGCCATTTTGCTTTTGACATCCATCATCCATCTTTGGGTTTGGGATTATTGTGTTTGTTGAAGGGAATTGTGACCCTGTAGACCGTATCCTCCTCCGTCCGTATTAATATTGTTTTAGTGACATCTGTAATCGCTAGGGAGAGAACTCGCAAATTTTCCTTTGCTGAAGAAACCCGGAGTTCCCTGTTTGGAGACCGAGCAGTGCAGGAGTGGCCCCAAAGAACGCCCTGGACCAAGAGCTTATCTTTGGTTGGTACCCGAGGCCGTTTGGTTCGCCCAGAACGACGATTCAGTCGAAATCGAAAAGACAACAAAGCACAAATACCGTTTCTTATAAGTAAAAATAAATTAGATTTTCCAAACCAGGAGTTATTTCTGTCATGGGCATCGTTGCGGGCAAGCTTCACCTGCCCGCACCGAAAAATACCTTTACAATGTTTTCTAGGCAACCAGCCACTCTTGTAAATGCAACTAACCTGCTTCTTCTGAAGCTGCTAGTATAGGAGATATGAATTTTCAAATATTTGATATTGATATTGTTATAACTTTCTAACTATTTTGGTTACAAACTTTGGATTTTGGAAATAAACTTTGTTCATTTGCGCTAATGAAACGATATTATCCTGATGAAAACACTACTTCCGGTTTTTCCTCGAATTGCTGGTATAACGTCCACATATTCTTACTTTATTTGAAAGGGAGCGAAATTTGCTTTAAAATGATATGAAACGGTCCATAGTTATCTTGAAAGATAAGCGAGATATCTATTTGTAACTTCCAACTCAACCTAAATACACATATGTAGGTATAGAAGGTTACGCAATCGACTTTTTTTTCACTATCGCTAAATCGACTTATTAGCTCATTTTATAACTTTTGGCCAATTTTCGTCAAGATCGGCCATGATGTCTGGACGTCTCGGAGAGGGAGGTTTATTAGGGTCAATTTTTTTGTTTTTATTAAATATTTCTAAAACAGCTGAATATTTCAAAGATATAAAATATATTTTTAGTATTTTGCAAGAAACTCCTGTAATGCACTAGCATTCACCTAGTTTTCTATTTCTTAAAATAAATGGTGTTTCCATAAGAAAGTGTCCAATTTGAACCACCCGGTACACAGACATGAAACAAATTCATGGCAGCACTCATCTGGGCATTGTAAAATGTAAAAAACGCCATTACTTTATTGGCCAAGTATGAGCAGAATGATGAGGATAGTGTAAAAAATTGCAAAAAAACTAATGTTAAAGAACCATTAGTTAAATGGAGGTATTCAGGAAGTACCTGATGAAAAATGTCCTCTAGAACAAGAAAGGAAACATAGTGAAGTACCAGCTGATTGTCAGAGAAACCAATTGTATCTAAGTTTGGGAGAGTCATTAAATGTTCTTCCAAACTACAAGCTTTGGAATGTCTTAAATACGGAGATGTTTATTAAGGCGGAAAACGCACATTATTTATCGTCACTCATAAGCTATCAACTAGGAAAACATGAGAGTTGGTTCAGTGCATATGGCAAGGTTTCTTCTTTAGAATGTGGTAAGTTGCTCTTTTTTCACAAGGTAATCAAGATATTAAATCAAATATACTTACTTGATTTGGTCCCTAACTTGTTACAATGGACATTTGACTTGATTTATTCGTAATAACGCATTACTGAAAGCAATTTTCTTGATGTATTCTCATAAATATCTGCTAACCTATCCGGAGTTCAGCATTTTCCACTAATTCACTAAAAATAATGGGATTCGACCTCTTTTAATATCTAGGTATGTTGTTAAGTGAATTTTAAGTTTTTTAGACAAACTAGGAAACTAAAAGTCAAAGTTTGCGGGAAAGGTACAGAAAGGAAACAAAATCACACTCGTAATTCAGCCACAAACTATATTTCAGAACGCAACTATCCCATTTTAATAGAAAATACAAATTTAAATGTAAATATGTAAATGATATGTAAGTAAACAGCAAATAAAATACATGTACTCGGTAAACCTATAATAAAAAAAAACGAATGAAAACCTAATTGGTCAGATACATAGGTACATGATCACATATCAAAATCACAAAACAATAAAATAACATAATATAATCACATGTTAACCAAGAATAATCCTCTGTTGTCTAACAAAACAGGTGGATTTATTTTCCTTATAATTCGTTCCTCGTAAGATAAGACGCCCTCTTTTTATCAGGCCATCTCCATCTATTCGGTTTGAAGAGGCTCTGGTCATCGTTTTACTTTGTATGTAACACGTGCATTAAATGAATGTATTTTGGCTATCTACCTTCGAATGCGTTGCTGCAAAGGTGCACTTCCCCACTCCTATAGTATTCACATCTTAAACTCAATCCACCTCGGGCAAATACACTTTCTCGATGACCTGTTATGTTACTCACAGCCTCCCAAATGCAGTCATCCTAGAGTGACATTCAATGCCACGCCTATTCAATCGGTGACATCCGCAACAAATGGAAACGGCAACAGACTATCTTCTGCTTTTGGATAGTTCAGACATAATGTTGTTATCACCAATACACAACCTACGTATTACCACTTAGGAGCATTATAGATCACATAATAGTTTCGAATCAATAGAATTCGATCGTATGCTTCAGGCACCACGATCACTTCAAGGTCATATCCATTCTGGTCAAAACTTCATTTGTCCAGTCCCCAACATCCCCAAACACATTCCTCGAGAACCGCCTCGAGGAATTCCGAAACCTTAACCTTCCCGAACCCCAACTCGATAACGAGAATCCTTTCTATTCCCCAATTACGGCGGACCAGGTCAATGCCTATTTTAAAAAAGGGAAAAACTCAGCCCCAGGCCGCGACGGCCTCAATAGAAAAATCTTACGTCACCTACCCAGCGCATGCCTCCAACTACTCGCAAACATTTACAATAAGTGCTAACCCTCTTACTTCCCGACGGATTGGAAATCGTCCTCCACCGTCATGATACCAAAACCCCACGCAGACCTAACCTCACCTAATTCCTACAGACCCATATCCCTCCTGAGTTGCCTCGGAAAATACTTCGAGCAAATTCTAGCCAGGCGGCTCAGGGAGCACCTAGAGTTTAACGACCTCCTTCCCAACAGCCAATTCGGCTTCCGCCCAAACCGAACGTGTCACGATCCCTTGTTGAAGCTGCTTACCGAGACCACCAATGCAATTCAACCACAAGCAATGCAATCTGGCTGTGTTCTTGGATATTAAGCAAGCATTTGGTAGGGTCTGGCACGCCGGTCTCCTATAAAAAATCCGAAATCTTAACATTCCCGACCCCTTCTCCAAACTCCTGCTTTCGTACCTGACCAATCGATCGGTCAGGGTGAAAGTAGGGAAAAGATCCTTTCCAACCCACAGCAGGCGTCCCGCAAGATTCTGCCTTAGCCCCCATCCTTTACACCATCTTTGCTTCAGATATCCCTCAAGTCACCTAACCCGGAGTAGTCGTTGCGCAGTTTGCAGATGACACCGCCTTCTGGTCGGTTAATCGAAACAGCGATACGGCCTCCAACCGCACATCCAAAACCCTTCTGAACTTTTCCAACTGGGCTAACCGGTGGAGAGTCTCCATCAACCTATCCAAAACCCAAGCAATCCTTTTCGGCCACCCCAGTTACGCCGAAGACAAATTCCCAAACTTATCCTTCAGAAACGTCTCCCTCGCCATTAACCAAGAGAGAATCCCCCTTCAAGACCAAATCGCATACCTAGGTATCCTATTCACCAGAACACTTAATTGGCTCCCCGATGTTAGAAAAATACGTAACAGAATTAGAAACCGTGGTACCCCAGCAACCTCACAACACAACACGCAAACGTACCACCAATCACAAACAGAATCCGAACACTTCAGAAAACTTTGCACACAAAAGGATTTTCAGCGATACCATCCCAACCAAAGAAATCATCACAACTTCCTACACCTACCAACCTCCCAAATTCCCACGGAAAAAACCCAAACGTAAATTTAAACACCCTCCCGCGATCTTAACCCAATTATTAGACGACATTCCAGAGGAGTTAGAAGAGACCCTTGATAACATCCATATGCACTCCGCATCCCACCGTCTAGTGGATAACTACCACGCAAGGATACCGGCTACCGAATCGATCAACACCCCTCACCACACTCAACCACACGCACACCTAAATCTAAATATTCACAACTGAAGTAAATCAAACCTTGAACCTTTTTTTTTTCTTTAACACCAAATAGCAAACCCTCAACAAATTGTCTTTTTTTCTTTTTTTTACACCAAAAATAATACTCATGATTGTAAACCACACAATTACAAAAAACATCGCCACACCAACAATAATGGAATGACCAGGGCTGAAAAGGCGGAATCCTAAACAGTCTACGAATAAGTATATAAGCATAAGATATAAGCATTCTAACCAAAAGCATAAGCAAACTAACCTAAAAAAAAATCAAAATAAAAAAAAGCTATCTACCTGGATATTCATCATCTTCATATAATATAACAACATAGTCCTCCTCTGATATCTTAGTTTTGGCGAGATCCACATTACTGTCCAATTTTGGTTTCTTAGTACTTTTGTTCGTGTTTTTTTCTTTCAATACTTTCTTCTGATGTTTTAAAAATTCATTGGAGGTGGCATCTGTGGGTGTTAATCGCTTTCGGAAATAACCCTGCTTATTTTCAGTCTGTGCCTCAGGTCAGAAGAATGCTTTTTTGAAGGGCGACAGAGACTTTTATTTGAAATCATATCAAGAGCTTCTTTATTATTATTTGTATCATCATTGCAAGCTTCAGGTGAATTGTGGGCATTAGTTCCATGTGGCGTAGACTTGGGCGTGGATGTTGACATTGGCTCCATATGTAATAGACGTTCTAAAACGTAACATGAGTTCCAAGTGAGGGATCGCATTTTGACCATTTATTGATTATATTGCAAAGTGACACATTTTTAATAACTCACCTTGCTCGAGATGTTCTGCTGCTACGTGTGAAGGGTTTCTGTTCTTGGGTCGATTCTCACACGTTGATGAAGTTTCTTCTAGCAAATCTGAGACGAATAGTATTCCGTCAGGACCTACATCGAAATTTATGATATCGCTTCCTGACTCGTTCAGTAGTTCGTTGATAGATAGGTTCACATCTAAAGTGGTATTGTAAGCTGTGGATTCGTTAGGTACTTGGTTGTTCACATTTCTACATAAAGGCTACTGTGAATAGGTTCACCTGTCCACTTTTCGTCAGTGCACATTCTGAAAACTTGCAGATGTTCCGCATCGATATGCTTCTTTAGAATAGATGCTGCATTCACAATTTTCGTTTCCACAATTCCAATGTTATC
The DNA here is from genome assembly GCA_036346205.1 of Vesta saturnalis. NCBI lineage: Eukaryota > Metazoa > Arthropoda > Insecta > Coleoptera > Lampyridae > Vesta > Vesta saturnalis. Next base: position 610,706 of record JARFJB010001722.1, on the reverse strand, counting down.
CTCTATAGAAACCTAATCTGTCTGCTCCTCGGACTGTTTCACCAGTCTGTCATACGATACTGCGGTTGCATCAAATGGGAAAAGTCCGCGTTTTCGAAATCCGTTCCGAAAAAGGTCATCATTTACAACTTTCGCTAGACACTAATTCAGTAACTCAGAGAAATCCTCCCGCTTCAACTTAATGACATTGTTCTCAGTCCTCCAGGTGGAAACTGTTTTCAGATTTAAGTGAATGAAACAAAGCTACGTCCATGGGCTGCAGTACATGCGTTTGGCAAGAGCGCGATAAGGATTATACCCTATTCGCAGCAAAAATTTGTCAGATGCATGTACATATGAGATGAGTGCCCGTCCATAAAAAAGTACAATGGACCGAGATATCTTATTATTTTCTAAGAAGGGATAAAATAGATTTGTAATGTATTTCGTAGAAGGATTCACACGTCATCCAACCAGAATCTGATCTACCTAATCCCCAATCCTTTGGCATTTTTGTAATAATAGCCTGTGGGATTCTTTGAAAAGGGACCAGTGTTAAAGGGGGCATCAAAATTCCTGCTGCAGACGCCCCGATAAGAAGTGTAAGGCACTCTTTTTCATCATTTGGACATTTGCTGTACACCGCCGATGAACCTTTATGAACCAAAACGGGTTTTTCCTCGGGAGCGAGATAGAACGCGCTCTCATCACAATTAAAAATTCTTGTGGGATCTTCCAAAATATTTTGTAATTCTGGATAATCTTGAAAATATTTTTTCACCCGACCAAACCAGCTTTGTACACTGTCTTTGGTGATTTTTGCTCTACCTGCAATGTTTAAGATACTTTGTAATAATAGTAATTCTTCAACATGGGTACAGTTAAAAGATCCAAAAGTACCTGTAGTGAGGTTCTGAGAGACTCGTTCTGCAATCTGCGGATGTCGTCTAAGAAATGCCTCATACCATTGCCTTCCCGGTACCGCGTTCTTAAACACAGTTTCTCTTTCGGTGGTTGATATAAATTTGGAGATACTGTGGATCAATTGGCTTTTCGATAAAGGAAAACACATTGCACCTAACTGCAATATCCATTGTACTATACGATCTTCTTCCTCTGCTGGTAAACTTGTGGGTGCTCCCATTAGTTTAGAATGGCGATTTTTTGTTTTATCTTGAAGGCTAGTTCGTGGGATACCATACAGTTTCGCACCTCAATACATAGATATTCCGTTTTTAATTTCGGTTAAAGCCAGTTCCAGGGTTTCTTTCGAATATTTTATTTTCTTATCAGGCAACTGAGCCGCCATAGTTTTGTCTAGAATTGGAAAAACAGGAAAATTATTAATGTTCTCTGAAAGTACTGAGATTAAGGGTTCACTCCACTTACTTCAGTTTTAAAATATGGAGTGGTGTAAGTTGAATGTAATTAGTGGCGAAATTGTAATACTGGAATTGGGAAGTACATGTTCGTAATCCCCAAGACGATTTCTAATCACCTCACGTTATACAGAATATGTTTATAGCAATTGATGTAGATTACTTCCAAGTAAAATCGTATCGTACAAATCCGATCCCTAATTAAGGCGAAATTCGATCTAGCAAAGCCTGTATGCAGAATGTACCAAAGTTCGTCGTAGTGGAGAATTTGTGTTTACCACAATTTTGCATTGACAATTGAACATATTTTATACGACGAACTTTGATCAGAACAAAATATCAACCTTTAAAGGTGGTAGGCATGTATACTCCATGCCAGCCGGGGAGGTACCACCACCCTTACCATGGGCTCCTTAATATTGGGTCTCCGATTTTCTGAGCTCGGTAAGGGCTGCCGGTTACCTTTTCCTTGATCCTTAATCTATTCTCATCCTTATTCTTCCTTCTCGCCCTCACTATCTTCCTATCGGATTAAAAGTCCCAAATTAAAAAATAAGATGGCTGTGGTTTCTAGGGTAATAAATTCCGGACGTAAAATGCTGCCCCATTCGGATGTCCGGGAGGGCAGGGCCCAAGCGACCACTGTCATCGAAAGTATCAACTTTCTGAATCACTACTGCAACATCCGCGGTATCAGGTCTAATCTTAATGCTATTCACCAACATCTTGAACAATTACAACCTGATTTTTGTTTCCATCTGAAACACAAGTCTCCTCTGAAAGCTTCCAGTCACCCGACTTACAATTTCCTGAATACCACCTTTACTCTTCGGGATTTCTTTGCAACCTTTCCATGGCGTGAATATTGTTGTAAGTCGTCCTCTTCTTCGGGCATCGCTCTTTCAGTATCTGAAGTCATTCTCATGGGAATGGAGTTATACATTCCCAAAAAACAGTACCGTATAGGTCATTCACGTTCCCAACCCTGGTTCAATAAGGCTTGTGCTGATGCAACATCTTTAAAAAATAAATATTACATTAAATGGAAATCTAATAAATCGGTCGACAGTCATGTAGAATATGTTGGTGCTAGAAATATCTGCAAAAGTGTCATCACTAAAACTAAAAAGTTGTTCGAACAACGAAAATGCAATGAACTAGCTACATCTCCTTTAGGCAGTCGTAAATTTTGGTCTTTAGCTAAAGCCATTAGTAAAAACTTTGGAACATCTTCATTTCCTGACATCTATTGACGGATCGGTAGTTGCTGATTCTGTAGACAAAGCCAATGTTTTTGTGGATTTGTTTGCATCAAACTCGTGTCTCAATGATTCTGGAAAAGATGTGCCCCTAGTCAACTCTTCTTCATACGCTATAAAACCAATTCATTTTCGGTACAAGCTCTTGGAATCGATCATCAGTAGGCTTGATCTCAATAAGGCGACTGGCCCAGACGGTATCCCAGCTATTGTCTTAAATAAATGTTCCCCGAACTAGTACCAGTCCTATCTAAGCTCTATACGATCTCTATGTCTTCTGGGGAATTCCCTTCATCATGGAAGTTAGCAAATGTTCAACCTATTCCCAAAAAAGCGATAAGACCGATCAACTGCTCACGTTCCTTGAAACTAACAAACTCCTTAGTGACCACCAATATGGGTTTAGGCAAAGTCGTTCAACAGGTGATCTTCTTTCTTATGTGACCCAAGTTTGGAACAATACAGTAGAGCAGTCCTGTGAAACAGTTGTAGTCGCTTTAGATATCTCCAAGGCATTTGACCAAGTTTGGCATAAGTGTTTACTTGCCAAACTCACCTCGTTTGGGTTAAATGATACGCTCATCAACTGGGTTTCTAGTTTCCTTGATAAAAGACGAATACGTGTCATAGTTGATGGCTTTTTTTCAAAAGAAGTTAGTACCACAGGGATCCGTTGTAGCGCCTACACTTTTTCTGCTGTACATAAATGACCTTATTTCTTCAACAACTAACCCTATCCATTGCTTTGCTGACGATAGCACTCTTCACTGTAGTTCATCTCAGTCTATTCATACTGATAATCCACCTTCTATGTCAAATCAAGAAATTAAAGCTGAAATGGCAAATTCAATCAACAGAGACATTCAACGTATTCTCGAATGGGGAAGCAATAATCTAGTTAAATTTAATGCTAACAAAACTCAGTGTTGCCTTGTGTCTGCCAAAACAGAACGATCATTTCCTGTTGTAAGTATGAATGGCTCAATTATTAAGTTTTCAGACTCTATTACTCTGTTGGGTATGACTGTATCTTCAAATCTCTCATGGGTTGACCATCTTCTGTCAGCTACCAAAACAGCTGCTCGTAAAATAGGCTTTTTGTACAGATCTAAGCAGTACTTTACCTCTCGACAACTCCTTCTGCTGTATAAGGCCCAAATTCGGCCTCATCTGGAATATAATTCTCACCACTGGGTTAGTGCTCCCCAATACGCTCTCGATATCGTTGATCGTATTCAAAAGAGAGCGATTAGGCTTATAAATGACCCGTCCTTAACTTCTCACATAGAGTCCCTTGAGCATAGAAGGATGGTTTCAGTTCTTTCTTTGTATGATCGTTATTACAACGGCTATTGTGCTGGTGAATTACATTCTTTGAAACCATCTCCGGCTATCTTTGCGAGAAACACTCGGTTCGCTCATTCACATCATCAGTATGCAGTACAAATCTCCACTTGTCGTACCAAACGGACGCAATCCACATTTTTCTACACGGCTTCTAAACTCTGGAATGATCTCCCTAGTTCCTGCTTTCCTCTCACTTATGATATGAGAAAATTTAAGGTAGCTGTTCATAGGCATCTATTGGCAATTCATTATCCCTCTATCCATCCTCCTAAGTGTTCCTGAGTGATTTAGCACGATAGGCCAAATTTAGCCTGTTCAGGTCCACAATCATAAAAAAAAACCTTTCCAAATCTACTGTCACTATCTGTATATAAAATAATATAACGTAGTGATCTACACAATCATTTTTACAAAACCATTATTTGTACGTTAATTCGTCCTAAGACGAACTATGGGACCATAGCAATTTTATGTGTCCATAAGCTCGTCTCACTCTAAAAATAAAATATAAAAATGAATAGCAACTTATTGTCTATGCTAGCGTATTGAAAGAGCTTTCACACTTACCTTGAGTATTTGCTTCCCCCGAAATCACGCACACGAATGGCGATGCGAGCTTAAGCAGCGACCGCGCGGCGCTAGCTCTGGGACAATACCTAGTGGTGGCCATATGAGAGCCGCGCGCTCAGGCGCATCTTTGAGTTGGGGTAAACAGGTAATCGGAAGATTACTTTATAGCATTGTAAAGGATTATTATAGTTAACTTATACCTCTGTAGCTGTACTTAGGTTTACATTCGATTATATATATATATATATATATATATATATATATATATATATATATATATATATATATATATATATATATATATATATATATATATATTGGCAAACTGTAAACTGAGATTTTAAAATCGGTTATATTATTAACTAATAATAAATCTCATTTTTAACATCCAATACAGTGTATTTATTTATGACAGTTATTTATAAGTGGCTTCGATAACCAAATTACAGTCTTGACTCTTTTGACGCATTGAGATCTGTCGGCTAAAAACGATCCTCCGCAATTAACCAAACTTTTCGCACTTTATTCGGGCACTGCCTATTGCTAGCTAATTCGTTTCTTATTGAAAATTGATATAATTAATTTGTAAAACAGATCCAAAATGAAATTTTGTTGACCCGGTCTCGGTTCTGATAATCGTGTACAGTTGTACAATATATTTTTATCATATGACCCACACTCGGACTTTACATGCCAGAATAAGTGCGAACAGACCTTAAACGAAATTCGGCTTTATTTATACGAGTGGATGGGGATTTTTAAGACCTTTAGGATGCTAAATCCCGAGATATTCGAACAATAATTTTATTTAAATTTGACAGCGCGGCTTAAATTTGAAAATAACCTAGAAACATTGACGATGTTTTGTTGGTATTCAAAATTACTAACTATATGAACCAATAACGACATACGTTTTTTAAATCTTAAACCATGCTTTACTAAAAGATGAGTCATTAGACACCTCTCGCCGGCCCGACTATATAATGTATTTTAGCATAACTATGCAAACTCTTTCATACGTTCATAAGGAAAAACAGGCAACATTGTAATAACAAAAACAGTAATTCATGTCAGAATAACGTTGGAAACTTCATTCCAGATGGATATAAATACTACCTGTTAACTTAAAAAAAATTCCAAAGCCACTAGCTTCTATAAAAGGATACATTTTAACCATTTTTTTCATATTTAATTTTTTTTTAAACTTACCTTGTATTATATTAAGAAACTTTATAAAGAAAAGTTATGCAAAATTAAATTTTCTTACAAGATAAGTCTACACTTTTTCTAATAAAATGAAACGTTATTCAGATATTGAAAAAATTTGAACTAACACTTAAATTGTACCTTAGGAATTTTTTTACACAACTAAATTATGCGTTGTATCAAAAAATTGCATAAAACATAATTAATCGATATGTTTAAGGTTTATGTCTGGGTATTCTTATATATTTGGAAAATGCAACTATTTTAGTAATATTTGATAAAAACCAATAACTGACCCTAATAAAACCCCCCTCTTGGTCGTTGGATTCTCTCAAAATCTAATCAGCTCTAAGCCAAATGAAAACAAGCTTAAATACAAAATTTTAAGTACGTTTCGTTCTGGAGTTATCATGGATACTAACATCCATACACACACACACACATCCAGACATCATGGCCGATCTTGACAAAACTTGGCCAAAAGTGGTAAAATGAGTTAATGAGTCAATTTAGCGATAGTGAAAAAAAAGTTGATTGCATAACCTTCTATAGCTACATATGTATATGTAGATTGGAAGGTAAAAACGACATTTGCTGAAAAAAATTCTATCTCGGTCAATTTTGACAGTTACAACTTTGCTTACCACATCCATACACGTAAAATGAGTATTTTCGAACTTATTCGCAAAAAAACATTTTTTTTTACCTTTTCCTTTAGGTGGCGCTTCTGGCTCACCACCTACATACAGAGACTTTTGATATGTTATTTGAGACCCCAAAATACAACTTCCCTCAAAAACTCCCACTGTTTCAGAACTTTCAGGTTTCAGACTAATTTGACTGGACTATATTATAAAACAGTGTAGTAATCTATCTGCACATCTGGCAAACATGCAATGTGTTCTCATAAGGCCCCATACTACACTTGGAGGTTTGGACGGTCTATAACACTAAGAGACGGTTGCACAAAGGTGGGTTAAGCCAAAAACACTTAATTCCTGGGCTTACTAAATTTGGTCAATTATCGACAGATTGCCAGGCAGATCGTCACATCAATCACATTTCTTAATCCCCGAATTAAAATAATCTTCACTTAACTCATCTTTAATGCAACCAGCCCTATGTGATCTACATTACAGTTATAACTATGATTGTTTATTATGGCTGCTAATTTATTAAGAATTTTTAAAACGGGAAAAAACCATATTTATAAGCTACAAACACTCTTATTTAAAACTGAATAAATCAAAATTTATTAAATACTATCCTGAATTTACATACGTACATCATATTATACAATGAAAGTGTTTGTGCAATACAAACGATCCTGAATTTGGTCTTAAAATAAGGAATTATATTACACTCCAAACATAATTTGGATATAACAGACCTTACCCATTACCAAATCCAAAAGGGGTAAACACAATACAATAAATTTCAGTAAACAAAAATCATTAAATTTTAAGTTTACTTATAATTTTAAACAATTATACATCTTGATTGCAAAAAAATATTTTAGTATAATTATATTGCAAAACATTTATATTAACATAATAAAGTAGACAAATATAAGGTGTTCACAATATTTATTTTTAATTATTTTGAAACATTTATGAAAAAAGCAAATGCCATAATATTAATATCAATTGATAAGTGAAACAAAGAAATACATAAATTAAAATACATTAAAACTTAGTAAAAATTCCTAAATTCAGACTTACAGGAAGTAGGTAGGTAATCTTCAAACAATTTGTTGTCCCGTAAAGAGACTTAAACCTACAGATTATACTTTTATACAATTCAAGAAATAATCACAGTTAAGTTATAAAGTGTAATAAAAAAATAAGAAAAAGCTGAAACATTAATCCAATCAGTCTGGACAAAATCATATATCACTAGATATGTACACTGACATTTAAGTTAAAATCCTTAATTGCCCAGTATTAGTAGCATAAATTAAACCTTGTCCTGAAAAAGGAAGCCATCGAATACAATTTAAACTCATGTAATTTGTATCTCGATTTTGCTCTAATTCTCTAAGTACTGGTACACGAGTACCATGAGGTACATCCTTTGGGTTTATTAAGAAAACTCGAGCCATTGTCCATTTATCATTTGGCACAATCGAAACACGTCGTGAAGCGAGTCCGACGACCAAATAACGGCTTAATGGAGAAAGTGAAACTGAAACTGCATTCTGCTCAAAACTTGTAATATAGAGACATTGGCCTAAAGTTTCCCATTGGAGGCTGTATACCCCTATAAAAAATAATTGTATAAATTATGTACTGAATTAAAAAATAATAATAATACCTAATCTATTCGTTACATTTAAGTAACCACCTGATGGTAGAAGTGTGACTAATAAGGTTCCATCTCCTGAAATATCAACACTGGCATCATTATGAATTTTACATTCTCCAACAACTATATTTTTCATAGCTGTAATTAAAATAATTAAACAAATTGATAATTCATATTAAATACATACAATTGGTAATATCGGGAATATTACCAGAGGAAATATCCCATGCTTGTATTCTATGATTTGGAGTAACGGTTAAAATCATATCACCATCGTAGGATTGCTCCCGTTGGGGATCATCAATATCTGTATCAAATGGGTTAATACCCGCATAAAGAGGATGTAAGAATCTTGGCCGGAATAAACTTCCTGTAGGATTAGAGCGTAGTTCTGATAAACGATAGCGTGTGTGAGATATCCTTGAATGCCATGCAGAATTAGAGTCTGATATTGGAACATCATTAATGTGTACGGTAGGTACATTCCACCTATTTTGGGTTGGATGTGAAGTAGGTTCATTATTTACAAGGTTTACATTATTTGATCGATATAAAGTTTGGCGACGATCATTACTTGGTGGATTATTATTATACCAGTCCCGATCATTGTCATCGTCACTAACCAAACCATCCTCATACAAAAACATTGCACTTCGAGGTCTCTCCAAAAGTTCTGCATTGTATGCAGAACCTGGACTACTATTACTAGTGTTTGAAGAAGGTTGATTTGAATTGTATCGTGACACGAGAGCGTTGATAGTTTGGTACCACTCTCGCATAGGCATTTCAGAGGGTGGAACATCACTGTTGGATCTAACTTGATTTGGTGAAAGAGAGATTCTTCTATTCCGATTAATGCTGTGTAAAGTATTGCTAATTTGACCAATTAAATCACGTCTACTACTATTCCCACTCGAGAAAATAGCATTTCGTCTTGCATTATAAGTTTGACCAAGTGCACGTGAAGCATATCGAGCAGTTAAACGCATTAAACGTAAACTACGAGTCAAACTGTGGGACTGTCCACTTAGGCGGCTTTGCAGCATACGACTGCACATTTGATCTATTCTAGCTGAAAGACTTTCACGTTCTGGATCTAAATTCATACCAGTTGGTGGAGGAATAGAATCAACGATGTGTAGTAAAAGAATATCACATAATAAAAATGTTAAATCAATCGCATTTTTTATTTGCGAACGTATATTCTGCGTAATGTGATGATTACTATTCTCTTCCACAAAACGAATTATAATATTTAAATGACATGTTATTGTACCTCTGGCTAAACTTCTTGAAGCTCCATCTACAGTAACAATATTGCTTTCCACATTGGTTGCCTCTACATGTTCAGCTGATTGACCCGAAAGTCTATTCAATCTAGCACGACATGCAGTTAACAATCTAATTGTGTCATTCTCTCTTAATTCAATTCCTGTCAGTGCAGGTTGAGTTTCTGATGGTCGGCCTATAAGCCTTATGTACTCTGTTAATAAAAGTTCTAACTTTCTAATAATATATGAAAAATATTCACAGTTAACACGTGATTGATCTGTAAAAGCTCTTTCATAAATGTCTGATCCAAGTCGAACAGAACTTGGCCTGGCAGAAAATGCGCGTAAATATACACGACGTCTCATTGTTCGTTCACGTGGTGAATAACGACGTGGTAGAAAATTAACTACTGCAAATCTACGATTTTGTCGTTGAATGTGAAGAAGACGAGATGGCGGAAATGATTTCCTGGCAGTTATACGTTGGCGAGATAACTGTGAAGTTACCCCTTCTGTTGATGTACTTGGTTCTATAAATGTAATGAACAGTAAATTATAAAAACTCTATTACTTGCTTTACCTTCATTCGTAGAGGTTTGATTAGTATCAATACTGCTAGGTAACGTAATATCATCCTCAACAGACGAATTACCAGGACTTGAATCACTAATGCGAGTTCCAGCCATCATTTGTCGTACACTTGATACTCCAGTGTTTCGATTTTCATTACCACTAAGATTACTTATGTGTCTACGTACTTCAGTGTACATTTGTCTGATTGTTTGTATTTGTGCCACTTCCAGCATTGCACGGTCAATGCGCTCTATGCTTTCAACTTGAACTCGAAGCAAGCGAGCTTGTCTTTGAATATGAGATATAGTTAGATGAAGTGAAGTCATAAGAGGAGTTAAGTTATCAGATGAAGATGAAAGTGTTCTAGGACTTTCAGGATTACGAGGATAAGTGTGATCCGAAGCTATTGCACTACGATTACTAAATAATTCTTCATGTGGACTTGTGCCATTCAACGATTCAACTGTGTCAGTTCTAAATAAAAAATTTGGTTAGAACATTCATAAATGAGTAAGACTGCTTAGTAAGCAAATTTATATTTTTGTTACATATCACGACTATTGAAACTGACAATACATTTCATTTTAGATAGTTACTTCATAATTCAATCAATAAGAATTGTGTTTAATCAATAAACATCCCGCAAAAAATTATTACAGGTTTTTTTTACTTATAGTATTCCCAAACAAGCTAAGATTTGCCTAATGTGCTAAAGCACTCAGGAACACTGGGAGGGTTTAGGGATATTGTAGGCTGCCGAGAAATGTTTATGGATGGCTACCTTAAATTGACTTAAGTCAAAGTTTGAAGGAAAACAGGAACTGGGTAGTGCATTCCACAATTTGGTCGCCGTATGGAAAAATGTAGATTGAGCCCGTTTAGTGTGATACAATGGAATTTTGAGTGCGTAATTATGGTGTGAATGGGCAAACCGAGTGTTCCTAGCAAAGATGGCGTGCGAAGGTATTAAGGAGTGTATTTCGGAAGCACACTTGCCATGGTAATAGTGATAGAACAAGGAAAGAACCGAAACTATTCTTCTATGCTCAAGAGGCTGTAGGTCAGAAGTCAGAGATGGGTCATTTATAAGCCTTATAGCTCTTTTTGGATGTGGTTTACCATATCAAGGGCGTATTGGGGTGCACTGACCCAGAGGTGGGAATTGTATTCCAGATGAGGTCGAATTTGAGCCTTATATATATTACCAAATTAATCCGTATATGTTACGTTAATGATTCAGGGTATCTGAAAGTTCTCATATTTGTAAAAACGTGTTAGTTCACATTTTGACTACATCGTTTGAATAGTACAAAGAAGTAAACATATTAAATAAAAACAGTAACTTAGAGGTTCGATTAACAAGTAATTATTTGATTATTTATCAAATTATATTGTTAAAACACTTCCATATAAAATAAATTGGATACGCACATAACAATATGGCACTTGTCTTAAAAAGCCAGTAGTTGAAGCTGATTACCAAAGTGCTGCTGTTACTTCTGCAGAGTGTACAGAAGTGGAAAAGGGAGTGCACAATTTAAAATTATTTTGAATTACACATGATGTTTCATAATTCAGGTGTGAATCAACCTTACGGTTTTTTTAAAATTGGAATACTTCTATATTTTAAATTTGGAAAGCCCACATCTTTCTGATTCTTTTAATATAGGGTTTGAATGCAGTACACAGGGTATTTCGAATTGTTTCGTGTTAAAATTGTACTTACATCAAAGCCCTGTAGAACAATATACGTTGTAGAAAAAATTATGTGTTGGCTAGTTGTTTCAGAATATGATCTAGTATCATTGCTTATTATTACTTATTTATTAACTTGCGATTTGTATGCAGGGTGACTCAAACATCAGATGCTTCATTTTCTTTCTTAATTCAATACTCTGTATTTTGTATCGCTAATGCCATCCTCTATTACTCCCCTACAATTTTTTTAGGGCTTTCCTATTATACAAAAAGTAAGTAGTTACCAGTATATTTTCAGATATTTAAGAAGGTGTTTTAAAATCCGTGATTGTGATGTTTATCTAGTAGTTGTTGAGTTTGACAGATGAATTTGACAATTTTACTATTATTAGAGAAGATCTTGACATACACAGAAAAAAATAAATAAACATATTTATTTATTTCAACGTCTTAACTATTTAACCCTCTACCCGTCCACTTTTAATTTGAATCCGAAAAATTGTTAGAAATTTTGATTAGGGATAACCTGAGGGTGAAAAACACGAATCTGACGTTTGCTTTTATATTGCTTTACTTTTGTACCCACCAGGTGTGAATAAACGAACACCGCCTACAGACGGTTATAACGTAATACAGGTGTTTTAATTTAGTTACAAAACCTGATTTATTAAAAATGGTACTACAAAGCACATAAAGAAATTGTTAGGGTCTTTTATGAAACTGAAAGAAACAATTTTTTGCCGGCGTTAGGCATAAATTTAGGTTGCATCATATACAAAAGACTTGGGTATCTGACTGCTTGCAATATTTACATCTTTTGTCAGCTTAATCATGCATGCCAGGATAATGTTCGTATGCATCATATTGGACGCAGTCAATTAACCCTGAAGCTTTTTTCCCAATATTCAATAAACTATACTTTGATACTAGCGTTGAAGGTTTATCAACTTGACTTTTTTCAGTAGACCTGTATTTACAAAGACCAGCAGCAACTGCTTCACGAAAATCAGGTAGTTGCAACAACTCTTCTCCGTCCGTCCATCAAATCAACTCCACCAATATGACTATTGTACTCGCAGATTATTTGTGGACAATCAACGTTAACGTACTTTTTCTGTTTACCGTGCTGCTTTTTTTGGATGCGTTTCGTGCAAATGACTTTATCTGACATAAGTTGAAGCCAGTATAACATTCTTATCTTTCCACAAAACAGTGGAAATATCCACACCATAAACAGATCTCATATATTCAGTAGAATATCATCTTTTAGCTTTTACCAAATTCGTTTCCTATCTAATGGCAACTTACAATTCAGGATCCTGTTGACTCTAACAGTTTCCAATGAATACATACCACGAGCTCATAAATATACTAGTAGGGGTAATGTATACAAATTATCAAAGCACAATATGGTTCACAAAGTTTGCAATTGTTTGTGATAAACAAACCACAATGTTGGAAGTGGCGCCAACATCTGGCATACTTGAAAAAACCACATTATCAGCAGCTCCATTGTAAATTTCAAAACAGTAGGAATATCCACATGAGTCACATAAGACAAACAATTTCATGCCTCATTTATGGGGTTTGTTTGGCAAATATTGGCGGAGATGGTGTCGCATTTATGTGGCACACATCGGCTCATTCACGCATAAACGTAGAGTTTTAGGAACAGAATCAAATCGTTGGTTTAGCATGTCGGAGATATTTCGAATTCGAAATAAAGTCATATCCAGTCTCACCTTTTTTTATTCTTTACTCTTCATCAGCGAAACACAAGTATCTCTTGTTGGTTTAAAACTGTCTACACGTCATTGTGCTTCTGACTGGTTCGAAAGCATTTGTACTCCGATAACTTTCAAGCTGCGGATAATGATATATAGACATGTAAAACAGGATTCCGACATACTGTCGAACTTGCCTGTATTTGTCTTAAACGGTGTGTTTATATTCTTTTGCCGCGCAGCCCTATTCATTTCCTTTAATCAGGACATTTCAACAGTAAAAAAATACAAGAATCAGAGTCTTGAAATATTTGAAGGAACTTTGCAGTGTACTACCTCCACGAAAAGCTAGTTCATTGAAGTGTAAATTAATTTATTTAGTTTGCCATATTATCTTGGAGAATTCTCTGATTTGATATCGATATTGTGTAAAGCTACAAGAAAAAAAATTAGCAAATCTGAAAATAATAAAGTTTAGGGAATACCAATCTCCCCAGTAAAACCTGTGACCTTAGACCGTCTGTATTTGAAATCTATTGTGCCGCCCGTACCAAGGTTAAAGAAGGTTAATACAAAAATATTTTACTATTAGTACATTATAATAGCAAAACAATTGGTTAACTAACAATTAAAAAACATGAACCTAAAGAAGGACAATAATTATTTATCGTAGTAAGGAACACAATTTATAAAAGTTTTACACGCCGAGCTTTATTTTCAGAAAACTTCTTTTATATCATCTCTTTTCAGAGAGGGTGTTCCATTTAAAATAACCGAGATAATCATGGTTGTGAGTTTTGGATCACCTGTACAAAAAGTAAAAGTTACCACAAAAGTGATAAGTTTTAACAAAACCAGACTATCACGACATTATTTTACCCATGAGAGATTAGCCCTCAATTGTTTATTTTAAATAATATAGGGTGAGGCTTTCATTACGATTTTCACATAAAAATGGCCATATCTTTTAAAGTACCCTGTAGAACCTAGTAAAAACCTTTATCATTGGAATAGGAAAAATGAGCCTAATTGAAATTTGACATAATCTACAGGGTGTTCCATTAAAAAAACATAAATTTGATATGCTGGGGCTTTATGAAATACCCCGTATATTATTAAATCATTTTAAAATAATAACTAAATTTTAAGATAATAACTAAAAAGACGCAGGTCATCGCATATGTGGATGATATCGTCGTAATCAGTAAAACAGAAAAAAGGACTGAGGGTAATGATGATACGAAGGAGGCGAGAGAAATAGGACTGCAGATTAATGAGGATAAGATCAAATATATGAAATATGACAGAACGAGTATAAACAAGAGCAGTACTTCAAAGTGAAAGACCACAAACTTGAAAAAATAAACAAATTTAAATACTTAGGCGTAACAATAGAAAGGAATAAGAAACAAGGAGAGAACGAGGAAACCAGTGAAAAGGTACACGTGGAACTAAAAGCTTTTTATGCAAATAAAATGCTGCTGAAAAGTGGAAGACTCAGCAAAAAAACAAAAATTAGAATATACAAAACGTTAATAAGACCAGTGATGATGTACGCAGCTGAGACCATGTGCTTTACAATGAAAGATGCAGAGAGAATGAGAAAGTGTGAAAGGAGAATAGTACGAATAATAATGGGACCAGTACAAGTAGAGGAAGGACATATGGTGGGACGTGACCAAAACGACAGTATAAAAAAGATAACATACTGGAAGCCATGGGAAGCCAAGCGAAAGGTAGACTAAAATTAAGATGGTTAGGCGAAGTAATGGATGACCTACGACAGATGGGAATAGTAAAGTGGAAGGAGGCAAAAATATGAAGAAATGGAAGTGGATAGTGAATAAGGCAAAAACACACCCAAAACTATAAAAAGTGTATTAAAAGTTAAAAACTAATAACAATAATTTTAACATCAAGTGTGGTGATTAGTGAACAAATCCACCCCAAAAATGGATTACTAAAGCTATATGCAGTTAATTCCTATGGGAATGCAACGCCAATGATGATGATGATGATGATGTAACCACCAAATTTGGAACAACTTTGTGTCTGTTTTCTTTACTAATATTGACTTATATGTTGTTGTTTACAAAATAGAACGTTATTGATTTCACATTTAATACTTATGTTTACAAAGCTATATAACCTAAAATAGAATGTTTTGATTTCTAATACATATTACCGATGTATGTACTTATATTTGACATTTTAAAAATATAATTTGTCACATCGGAAGAAAATGGTTCTTAACTACAGAAAGGTTGCCGAGCCCTGATCTCGAAGAATGCTTAATCAGAGAAAATATTCAAGTATACATATTGTACCTTATTTGTTTTCAACAACATCCAATTCAAAACGATGGGTTTTTCACTGAACTACATTTGTCAATTCAGCTTACCTATAATTAAAAATCAATAAAAGATGAAGCTTCGTTGAATATTTTAAGTATTAGATTGAAATGGGCTATGCAATGATACCTCCTCACACAGATACACATTTTGAGCAAAAGGGGATAATGATTTGTGTTCGTGGATTTGATTGATTTTTTATATACTTATAATGTATTGCTATATTTCAACACCGTTGACATGATGATGAAAAGAGGGTGGAAATGCAATGTTCTTTTCTTCACTGTGCAGGAAAGGTTCGATAACATGAGACTATATATCAGCACACTATAATTTAGGCTTCATTCAGAAATTGCAATAATGAAACATTTCACATGTGAAACATCTATTTAATTATGCCCTAAATACCTAAGTAACTTGTTACATTATACCTGTATGTTTGTAAAAGTTGCAAAATATTAGCTTATGTGGTGTTACCAGATTGTGGGACCATATCGACAATGCACGACATACGTGAATACAAAAAAGTTATGTGTAAGAAGGAAGCAAGATAATAACCGTAAGCAGTTACTTAAATCGTCTGCAATGTACGGACGTAACAGCTATGGAGACGTAAGAAGACTGTTTATTTACATCGTAGTTGATCAGCTGATGTGGAGTCCTCTTAAGGTAAGAAACTGAAACATCCGAGTTTTGAGTCATGCTGTACACAAATCGCAAATTACTAAATAAATATCGGTAAGTGTATTGTTCTACAAACGATCATTCAAGTACAATTTGAACACAAAACAATCAATATCTTTTAAAATACCCTATAAATATTCAAACGCTACATTCAAAGAAACAGAAAGATGTGGGCTTTCCAAATTTAAAATAATATAGTGTTCCAATTTAAAAAACTTAGGTGTGATTCATATCTGAATTACAAAACAACCTATATAATTCAAAAAAATTTTAAATTGTACACTGTTATTCCCTCTACCAATTTTTTTTTGAAACTTTGCATCTTGGTACACCATGTAAATACTACACAAAGGGCACTATAAATTAAGCCCAAAAGTTAATTAGCTCAATTATTGTAACTACAGCCTGGCTATTTATTTTGTTGTTATTATCAAAAATCTCTCTCAGGAAGCTTCCCCGAGCCACTGAGATCTCGGTCAACTGCATGTGCTAAATCCAATGCATTATAAATTCATTCGAATTACTCATTGCCATTAATAAACAGCTGAATTAGAACCGTTATAAGTTATCAACTGAATAGAGACATAGTTTTTATAAATTTTTTACCATTACAAATAAGTTGCATCAGACACAATAATCACTTTTGCATACAGAACAAAAAATATTTAAGGAAATAAAAATGGCGGCAAATGCACAGTTAGAAAGTCCTAATATAACGAGTAAATCTACAACTAGTGTTAATTTGTGTGGTGTTTGTGCTTCAAACACTGTTAAACATCATGTTCAATGTACCTACACATAAAAAATATTTCCACAATAGCTGTGTAAGTATGTTAAAAACGTGTTTCACCATAAATTCTGAACAATATAAGGTTGATGGAAAACTGTTAGATATCGGGTGGCCAAGTAAGGATGGACGCCGGCTATATCTCTCGGGAACTGTCAACCTGATTACATTGGAAAATAATACTAACAGGAAAATCGACCAAGAGAAATCGCTGGAAATTATATTCAAGTTTGATTCCTTGGGAACACCAAATAAGAAGATCGGCTCTTTCTCTGAATAAATCGGTCAGTTATCAAGAATGTAGCACAAATCTTTATAATTTTTATTAAAAACCACGTAAGCTAGACACAGTATTCTCTTTTCATAGCAATAAATATTCTCCAGTTGAAATCAAAAACGGAGGTGAGGGCAGTAAAATGTCCAAATTGGTAAATCTAAACTAAGCGCTATAACTTTTAGGGTGTCTTGTAGTTCAAAACTGTAAAAAATCATGTTACAATGTAACGGTACGATTAAAAGGAGATTTCAATATTGTCAGTAAGTTAAAACGTTAATTTAATTCTGACTATTAAGTATCGAAAACAAAGGAAAGATGGAATATATCTGAAAATGTCCCTGATATCTTGCAAATTATAAGCGGTTAATCAACAAAGACGGATAGATTATATGCAAGAATGGTAGAAATCAACTAAATAAGAAAATGCACTTTCTCAACATGTTAACAAATATGTCAAGAAATAATTATTATAAACACGAAGTAAAACATCTTTTTTAAGACTTTTTACATGTTTTTTCAAATGAACGGAGGTCGAGTTTGTTGTTATTTGAAATCATAATATAAACTACATAAAATGTAAAAATTATATTTTCATAGCTTCAGAATTATACCGAGCACATTTAATTGTCATATTTCTTAATGTTAATTAAATAGATTTAGTTCAACGGAATCTTTAATATACAAACGAGTATCGTTAATTATACACGTAAAAACATTTATGAATGCTAATGTTGTTTGCAAAGCTAACACTTAAGAACATGCATTGTTTTGTGTTATTCAATACTTTTGCGCATTTGTTTTCAGACCTACCTAATGTTTTATGGAATGTCGGAGGTCGAATTCTGTTCGTAGAGCCAGATTGCATACTCTTGCATTGAAATACAGTTAATTCAATTTACAATTTACAGCGTCATTAGTATTTCATTTGATTATGGTATTGAACACAACATTCGTCATATAACATCGGTACTTAATAAGCTTAAATTAAAGATACGCAACAGAACACATTAAAGTGGCTATTGTAATTTTATTCTTTGCTTTTCCAAACTTGTAATTATAATGTAATTACATGTCGTTGAGAACCTGCATCTCTTATTAACTACTTGTAAAATATTTATTTACATTTATCTTAGTTCATTCAGTATTAAACGCTATTGCGGCACAATGGCTTTATTCACAATGTCCTTTTTTTCACGTCTATAAATCTAAAGATACGAGTTAACAAATAAATATATTGCGTTATCCATTTTAAAACTTCAGTCAGGAATAATGAAAAATTATGACAGTTTGTCACTAAATTCTAGTACTCTGTACAACATTTATTATTTATTTTATCATATAAGACAAACAATGACTCGTATTTGAAATGTTAACTTTCACCATTTTCATTAACATAATAAATATACTTCCATTTAAATTCGGAAGATTCAATTTAACTAGTGATTGTACACATTTACAATCTAAACTTTCGACAACATTACAGTTATTAGTCAAGCTAAACTGATTTGTTAAAAATTGTAAAAATGTAAAATTGGTTTCAAAGTTGAAAAATTAAAACTAAACATTCAGACTGCATTAATATAACAGTTTGAGAAACGTATAAACAACTGTGTAAAATTAAACTTTCAGTAAAGATAATAGGTATAAAATTAAAATTTTAAACTGTCCTATATTAATAGACAGTATTTTAGATTCTAAAGAATTATATTCAATTTGTACAAAATTAGTTTAAAACTTTAAAATTTTAACAAATATTACTACATGACTGTAAGATACTATATTAAAAATGCATGTAACAAGTTTTACATGAAACTGAAGAAACTGTATATCGATTAGTATAATTTAAAATACACCATTAAAGAAACCCAAAAAGATAAGTATTTTATTAAACAAGACTCAGTTTATAAAAATCGGTTGAGTGAAAAACTTATGGCATTAACCTCCTACCCTCCCATTTAACAAAATACAGAAAAATGCTAAAAAAGAAAATGTTTCTAAGCTTACGTAGTTTATAATAAAACTATTTTGGACATATCTTGATAATACCGATTTAAGAGAAAAAGCCGATTTTTTAATTTGGTGTTAGTGTACTCCCCCTAACGACCATCGCAGGAACTTGAAACTAATTTCCAGCGATTTTTCTTGGCCGATTTACCTATTAGTATTTTTTTTCCGATGTTGTCAGATTGACAGTTCCCGAGATGTAGTCGGCGTCCATTCTTAGTTGGCACCCGGTACATGACGATTCCCCCATTAATGAAAACAAGAATAACTTAATTAAGGAGATTGCTTATCAGAAACAAATTATTAGTAATAAAGTTGAACATGTGAGCTTAAAGAAAATACAGTACTCCTCAAAAAACTACTTGTGCGTAAAAATATGGAAGCAGCAAGCAGCCCCTGGAATCCAAAGAAACAAAAATCCCGTTTTGTCTAGTAATCACACAATGTAAAATTAGGGTATGAATACTGCTATGAAGAAAAGCAAGAGCACTATATAGTATCAGAGGACGATATAAAATGTGACAATGAGTCAATACCTAGTTGACTCTGCAAACATTTTGCTCCGTTTCAGCGTGCGTTTGTACGCGACAATGGCGAAAGTCGAACCGTTTTGTGGTGTTGTGTTTACAGAAGAGAGAAAATTAAAAGCTTTTACGGAACAGACTTTGCAAAATGTATAGAAATCTTGTTCATTAGACAGGCAAATAATTTGAAAATGAATGATGTGCATATTCCTGATGAAGTGAATAACGACCAACAATACCATCGGAAATGCTATTGTCGTTTCACCGTTTTGCCGCCAAAATATCGACCAAAACCGCAAGAAAATATCAAGTAAGTACAATAATACTTGTTCGTTCTTTGCCGTACATTGCAGTATTATTGATATATATATATATATATATATATATATATATATATATATATATATATATATATATATATATTATATTTAAACTCATTACGTACTTTCCATCGTTAAACATTACAAAATTACAACAAACGACAATCGTATAATAATATATATTTACTAATTATTCCAGTATTGTGAACAGTAGGTATCGTGTTCAAGATAAGGAGGCCAGTACAGGGATCTCGAGAACCGTAAAAGATACGAAGTCGGTAAAATGGGAAGAAAGTTGCGCATTTTGGTGCTTAACAAAATGTTTTTGAAATCTAAAAATTTCGATTGGTTCCGGAGATATCCGCAAAACCGAAATTTTGCAAAATCGTTTTAATTTTTACTGGGTTTGTTTCAAGAGGAATTTTAAAATAAGTGGTACTTTCTCATAGCCATTATTCCCCTCTACAAGATGGCGTTATTGAATTTGAAATCCGACGTTTCGTCTTTGACCGACCATCATCAACTTCATTTTTATATTTCTCTGATTTTCTAATATCAAATTGTTGAAGCTTTTCAATTCTGAATTCAACAATGTACCACACTTCACGGTTTAGGTATGTTTTAGACCTTATTTGAGTATTATTAAAAGTTTTACTCGAATCGAAGCTGCCTTGTTAAAATCTCTCATAAATTTAATTATTTCAGTTATTTCAATTTATCGAAAAACACTATAAATAAGTTATTAACAATACTTTTTACAATAGTAAGTATTAACAATAAAGAACAATAAAATTTACTTTTTTTTATTAAAGATTACAAATAAATAAGGCAGATTATCAATAATTATTAATAAGTATTAAACACGCACAGGTATTAACAATAAAAGATATAAAAGATAACAATAAATCTAACATCAAGGAGTCGAATTTTGCATCGATCTTAGTACGTTTCAATGTCTCAGGTATCTATCACATATTTCAGCTATGTCAATTTATCGAAAAATCACTTTTTGAGGTTTACAAATAAATTAGTTATTAACAATAGTTTTTACAATAATAAGTATTTACAACAAAGGATATTACAAAATAACAACGAAACTAGTATCAAAGAGTAGAATTTAAATTCATAGGAAGTGTTGAAATGATTGCCCTCATTCTCTAAACATAAACAGTATCTCATAACTGTAGCTTCTAAAACATTAATCAGCATAACTGGTGTTATACTTTGAAAAGCTAGAAGCATCAATCTTCTGAGTTCTTTTCTGTTTGAAAGTCTTCCTTATAAACATAATTTTCGACATATCCCCAAGTAAAGAAACCTAATGGAGTAACGTCGGGTGAACGTGCTGGCCATGGCGTTTCAGAATACGTGCTTATAAGTTTTCCTGGAAATTTATTTAAAGGTACTCATTAACAGCCCTTGAATTATGTGCAGGCGCACCGTCCTGTTGGAACCAATGGTTGCGAATTTCTGCTAGAGGTAAATAATCCAGGGCTTCTTCCAAGTCATTTTGTAGTAAATTGAGGTAATGCTCAGAGTTTAAATTATGATGGTAAAAAATGGTCCTATAATTCGTGTTCCACAATTCCACATATTGAATCCAGAACGATGTTGATATCTTGTTTCTTTAAGTAAATGTGGGTTGTCTGTGGCCCAGTAATGAATATTTCGTCAATTAAAAT
Source organism: Vesta saturnalis (assembly GCA_036346205.1). Taxonomy (NCBI): domain Eukaryota; kingdom Metazoa; phylum Arthropoda; class Insecta; order Coleoptera; family Lampyridae; genus Vesta; species Vesta saturnalis. The sequence continues at coordinate 588,767 of JARFJB010001722.1, read as the reverse complement.
CCCATTTTTAGTCACCATACTCTCATCAGACCATATTATCTGATAAGGAAAAGCTTCATTTTCATGACATTCTCGTGTGTACCATTCGGAGAATGTTCGACGCCTTTCTGCATCACCGGGCCTAAGTTCTTGACAAATTCTGTATTTGTATGGATGAAATTTTGTTTTTAAAATAAATTGTGCTGTCGATTTCGCCACACCAACGTTTTGTTCAATTTTCCGAGTTGATATTCCGCGGTTCTCAATAAATAATACGTTGTTTATTTTTCTTCATTACAAGGCTTTTGTGGAGAAAGTACAGGTTTCTTAAACGCACCGTATTCTTTAAGATTAACTACTAACTTACTAAATGTCCTTTTATTTGGCTGCCTCCTTTCCGGATATTTATTTAAATACATATGTTCCGCTGCATAACAGTTTCGGTTACTTAAATGAAACAAGTTATCATATCAAATTTCTCTTCATTTGAATAAAGTTCCATATTTCAAACAAAATGCAAGAAAAACGTTTTTAAAGAAAATAATTTCACACTAAATGTCAAATTTAATACATCTCTGGGATGTTCATTTTTTCAAAGCCTGTCTTGGACACGTTGTATTGCATCATAATAATTTTATCAATATCAAAATACGTTTCTTACTTTTAGTACTGACGCGGATCCGACTACTTTAAACGGACAAAATGACGAAGTTCCAATAACTTCAAACATGCAAAATGAGAAAGACAACGCTCCGTCTACTTCAATTGGTCAAAGTGAAGAATTATCTTTGTACATATTACAAAATTTGTATACCACGTCCCAAGTTTATTTTTGTCAGAGTAGGTGTTTTTTAAGCTTTATTATATATCACGAATTTGTTTCAGTTTTGAATCACAAGAGCAGGTAGTTTATAAACCTATACTGCAGTCATCCGCAAATTTACACGTCATCAAGGTAGGAAAATTATATATTTCATTTGAATTTAAGGGCAGTCATTTACTTTCATGAAATCGATTATATTTTTTTACCATTCTTGCAGTCGAGATCAGTGTGAAGAAGAGGAAACCGTCGAAGCTCAAAAGTTAGATACTTCCTATGTTTGTTTATTTTGCAATAGAAACAGAAAGAAATATAAGGGTGCGGAATAATCGTTAAAAACTTGTACTAGTGCTGAAACCATCACTGATTTAGCACAAAGAGCGCAAGAATTAAATGACACTAGCATGATCGAAAAACTGACAGAAATTCAGGCGAATCAAGGATATTATTTTTATCACAAGTACTGCAATAGATCATATTGTTATAAGTTTGAAGCTATGGAGAGGAGTACGGAGGATAAGTATCAATCCCACATTTTAAGAGAATACCATACACTTGCATTCGACACAGTAAGAGACTATGTACTCAATAATATTATAACAAACAATCAATGTGTTCACTGTCTTCTCTGGTGCACTTATACGAGAGTAGCATACGCGAACAAGATCCTGCAAGCTCCAAAGTAAGGATACGGCCATATCGTCTAAAAGAAAACTGATTTGAAAATTTTCCAAACAGTATTAAAATTGAAACATTAAAAGAAAAGGAGGTTGTATTAACCTCTCATGCTGTGCTTTTAAACGTTGATATTCATAAATTGGAAGCAGACGAGATACTGGATCGAGCTTCAGTCGATGGTACATGATATGGAAGTAAAAAAGCTTCCTGATAACATCCATCCAAAAGATTTTGTAGCAGGGTAGAGCGAAGTTCCCCCCAAATTACTATATTTTTTAGAAAAAACAATGAGGCCAAAACTGTCGCACAAAAATATCTTCAAGAACAAGAATATGTAAATCTTTGACGCAGGATTGGATATTTGCTATAAGCAATGAGAGAATAAAGTCGTCTAAGCATATTAATTTAGCACTATATTTAAAATCCAAGACGAATTCCAAGCAGAGTGTTAACGTTGTTAATAAATACGGAGATTGTATTAGCGACACTGTCTTGGAAGGGCTTGTAACTGAAACGACTTTCACTTCAGTGCAAAAAAGTACTGCTTGTCGTGAAGATATTTTACAAACATCAACTTTAGGTGCAGGTGTAGCTTTTAACAATTTTGACAGATTCGTAAATACTCAAACTGGTAAGGACACGCTGCATGCTACAGTAGGCATAATATATCAAGATATTCCGTCCAGTGGTGATGTTATCGAGAAACCTCTTGATAGTAATTTACGTACAGCTACTCCTGATACTGAGTTGAATTCTTTCAAACATACGAGTTTTGGCTGGGTGCTATCACATCTACTGAAAATACCTAAAACTCCCATGTGGGTGGGATATAACAGTTCAATTTTAGGTGACAAAACTACTCAACAGAAGGTTTCTTATCTCGGGACTATCAACGATTCGCCAACACGTATAGAAGTTGTAAAAGAAACTATGTACAGGTCTGAGAGAATTCGACAAGAATTGAATCAACTTTACATTGAAGTGACTTACGATTTAGCCGTAGCCAAAATAGCTTACCAAATTCAGACTGATGACCCAGAAGAGAAATTTGCTAAGTTATTTATTATTTCATATTTATGTAGCATACTTCAAAGCTGTGGGCAAATTCATCGACAACTGTGGTATCAGCAACGTACTGGTGAATTCGGAAGCAATTGCAAGTGGGTCAGTTGGTGGATTTATTGGCTACAAAAATTACAACAGATGCAAAAAAACTACACCCACGACTCGCATTGGCGTTGCAAATATTACATTTCGAGAAATATCTCCAAGATGAAAATATTGTTTTGACTGATGAAATAAAAGAATCTCTGATTAATTTTAACAGTACCGTTGCTGTTAGGCAAAGCATTGAAAGACGTAATTTATTGAAGTTATTTGACAAGTACAATGAGTACACAAAAAAAAAGTCTTGACGGTCAGCACAGATTAACTGGGCAGTTTTATATGATATACGTGCAGTGAATTAACTACTATCTTATACTAGATCTCAGTATCCGCACGGCAGCCTTCGAAATATACATGTGGGTTCTACCGCGGGCTGCAAATCTGTTCTTTTGCTTTCAACCAGCAAAATTATTCTCGATTCACAGTCCTCTATCACAACAAGTTGTTGGCAGTAGAACAGATTCACTCAGGACTGTTACCAAGACTACAGCAAGCGTCCTTTGAGGTGAAAAGAACGGAGAAACTCTAGGATTCCCATTGATTTGACGATGGAACAAACCTCCAATGCTGATGCCGCAAATACCTTGACTGGAATCAGTTTCATAACAAATTCTTATCCTGCGCGTCAACGTTGGGCTTTAAGTCATAGCTTACGCTACACAGGGATAAACTTCGTACTAAAAGAAAGAGGATTGAAAAAATCGCAGGATATCACTGCAGACTTGAAGCCAAGTTACATACGGAAACATATACAATCTCTTGATAATATAATTGCAAACATCAAGCGTAACGTTAATCCCTTAGTTACGGATTTCGACAAAGGTTTATTGTTTAATACATCCAACAGAAAATCGAGTAGCGCAGTTTTTAATTAATATTGAGCAACTAGGAAATTCACAGCGCGAACAATTCATTCAAGAATATGCAGTCGATAAAAAACGTTTTGAGAAATCAATTAAACATAATAAAATTTTGAACTTCACTAGTGTGGTGTCGAAACAGAAAGTGGCAATAGCTGGAAAATCGAAGTGCGTATTGAACGTGATTTGTTCGGAGAGCTATTACAATTCTCCTTAAAAAAAAAATTAGACATCGACAAAATTCTCTCTCATCCATTAACACCAGTTTCTCTTGCGTTCTGCCACATGGATGGTTCTTTGTGCAAAACCGAAAAATCCGTGATGCTTAAAGTTTTTGATAAGGAATGATGAGCCATCATACTACGATACCATGATTTTCACTAGCTTTTTCTTGTTGAATACAATGAAGAATGTGCCAAACACTTTTGGAAGTATATCCACAAAATTTTTTCAAAATTTACTGGCTAATCACGTAAAAACTGTGATCGTTATATTCGACAGCTACCCTACTCCTTCCATAAAGGACTCCAAACATGAAAAGTGAGGAATATGTAGAGAACAGCACTTCAAAATACGGGGGCTGGATCAAGTACGACAAGCCGAATTTGAAAAAGAGTAGGAAAATATTCATTTTAAAGAAGCCTTGATAAGATTTTCAGTACACATTGGGAATGCGATGAAATGGTGCCATATTTAGGCAGTAAAACGTTGTACTTGAGTGGTGAATGTTGTTGGAATTACAAAGTTGTCAATAATAAGATTAGCAAAAACATCATACACAGTTTGTCGTGCCCCAGCCACGAAGAGGCTGACACAAAAATCGTGTTCCATGTATGCCAGCTTGAGGAGAGTACACATGTCATAGTACGGCGCTCAGATACCGATATTCCTGTCATCATGCTAGGAAACTTGAAGAAAATTCAAAATAATGTAATAAGCAGTGATTTATTTGTATCAATGACATATGCAGCCCTAGGCGAGAACATTTGCCTTGCTATAATCGCATTTTATATATTCACAGGATGCGATTACAACCCTGCTTTTTTTTAAAAAAGAAAAAGCAAAGCCTTTCATCATTCTCAAAAAAAATTCAGTTTTCATCGCAATATCTATTGCTATCTGCGACTTATTGAAAGAAAACATTGCCAATGCTATGCCAGTCATCGAAAAATTAGTGTGTACCATGTGGCTTTACAACAATAAAACCAATGAAATGATGCACCTTCATGAAAGAACATAAACTAGGAAAATATGACAACAACTTTACATTGCCTGATAAGAACTTCGACGCATCCCTCTTGCCACCATCATACTCTAAATTAAAACAGCAATTATTGAGGACCATCTACATACTGAGGATTTGGAGTAACGCGCACAAGCAAGTTCCGTCCACATTGCACCCACTGGCTTATGGATGGCAGCCTGCAAATGGCACGATGGCTACCAATCACCCCCGACTATGGAAATGATCACTCAAGACGCCGACAATACTATAGGTGTTTCTTCAAATTATTGGACTTTGTCATGTCATAAAATATTAATAATTTTTAAACAATCAATTATTTATTTTATTGTTCCAGATGTCAATGAACAGCCTAATGACGATCTTTTACCAATCGAACATGAGATTGAAGACTCTGATGATGATGATGGCGAAATATCGACATGTTAAGATGATTTAATAGTTTTTTACTAATAAATAATACAATTTTGTATAGTAAAATTGTTTACCATTAATTTATGTAGTACAGTATTATAATGCATTATAATTAAGCACTAAATAATTATCCATTTATAGTTAAATGAATTTCTGATTATATAGAACTGAAGTTGTTTAAGTCGAGATTGCCCCCATGCATGTTTTTCATGATTAAATCACCAAGAACGATTTCAGGAAACTTGTAATTTAATTGTATACTAATATTTAATGTAATATTTACGAAAAAAAGTATCAGCTGCTCATATGTTGGTGGAAAAATTGTCAGCTAATGCATTAAAGGTCGTGGGCGCCAGCTAACAGAGTGTCTACGCCCGGAACCTTTTGTGATCCCAGCTGACAACTTTTCCACCGACATACGAGCAGCTGACACTTTTTTCGTGAATCATATATAAAATATTAGTATCCACCCAAATTTCAAGTTACCCGGAATCGTTTTGAAAATTCGCATTTTCGGACTCATTCGCACCCATAGCTGACAAGTACCCCACCACCCCCCCGGCTAGCTGACAATGTTCAAGTTTCATTATTGAACATAATTTTCCATTCATAAAAGTTTCGTGCTGCCCGAGACTGATTCCCGTCACGATTTTTTCATGTGTTTGCAACCCCTTAGCAACTACCCCCACCGCCACCTAGCCAGCTGACACCCCAAACGTATCTGCACAATGTGGGTACAATCGAATAAAAATATAAAGAAACTACCCGATAATCGTTGCACTTTTGAACACAGGCTCCAGGACTGCTGGATTGACAAAAACGATCTGCTGCACTTTTATGTTCAAGATTTACTGAAATACGTGGCTTTGACAAAATTGCAGATATTTTAGAAGACACCCACTTTAAGTTTAATATCACTACGAAAAATTAGTTGCTACTGTCACAGATAATGGCTCTAATTTTGTCAAAGCCTTTAAAGAATTTGGCGTAAATATACAAACTAGTACAGACGACGACGAATTCACCACTGAACCTGAGTTTCCAACTGTGGAATTTATTAAAGTAAGTGAAGTATACAAAGGTAATGACGAACCAGAACATATAAATGTGCAACTGCCAAAACATGTTCGTTGTGCCACTCATACTTTAAACTTACTTGCCACAACCCACGTAAAGAATGCCTTGAAATAGATCATTGGGCTTAGGACAAAACACACAACTTGTCTAAGTAAGTATACTGAACTATGAAAAAAGGCACGATCCGATGGAACTCACTTTATTATTCCATAACCTGAATCGTAGAGATGAAAGTTAAATTACCGGATATTTTTAATAAATTAAACATAGCAAATCATGTTAAGGAATCAGAACTGCAATATTTAACAGATAATTTAACAGTTGTAAAACCAATTGTAATTGCCCTGGACATTTTGCAATGGCAAGATAATCTTTTTTTTCGTTATATTCTATCATGCCTTGGTTCAATCTGTACAAAATTTTGCCAACTGTAAACAGAATAAACTGCTCAAACTGCTGGCACAATCCTAAATTTTTGCAAAATAAGACTCGTCGAGAGATTTCAAAAATATTTCGAACTAACAAAACCAGAAGTTCACTGCTTTCACATTTCCACAATTTAAATTAAAGTAGATAACGAATTTTCAAGATTTCGACGAAAACAGAACAGCCCAAGATTGGCATGATTTCAGTGATTTTATAACAAAGCTTGTAGTTAACAGCGATAAAAAAAGACCAATTTGATAAGGTAAATGATTCCAAAATTTCATTACAGAAGCCCGAGTCCAGTGGAGGCTTTTTTTGAATTTGATTATAAATCCAGTGCTAAACTAACGACACAGTTAATGTTAAAAGACGAATATAGTTAGAAGTACTCCAATATTTAAATGACCTGGATACACAGTTACTAAGTTTAAATAAATATCCAACTATTAAATAATTATTTTACAATTATAACACTTGCCTGCCATCATCAGCGCCTGTGGAGGGGTTTTTTTTCTTCGTCCTAGTGACTCCAATTTTTAAAATTTGGTCTTGCTTAAAGCAAACTGCAAACTACAGCTTAAATAGGTTGATATTCACCAGCTTCTCAGAGCTGTTCAGTCATCCTGTTAATTGCGGATGTCGCAGAATACTGTCTTTCGTTTTTTTATGGTCATGACATGAGTACATCTTTAATTTAAAATCGCTTTGGTTTCGTGTACTTAATTAAAGGGCAACCTTTGTTAGGTTAGTTAAGAGTATACAGACTTTCAAACACAGTTCCTAATACTATTATGATTACTTTTGTTTATAATAAACTCAATGTTCCCTATTTGTTCTCTGTTTAAAATTTTATTATCTAATAGTGGGGTATACCGTACGCTACATTTAGGGCCGGTACATCAATGTATAGTTAAATACTTACCTATCAGATAAAGTTACCAGTGAGTTTATACTGACTTTTGAACTAATTTTCACAATCACAGTCTAATCACTACTAACTTTATCTGCTAGTTAAATACATAACTATACATTGATATACCGACTCTTAATGATAAAGATTATACCTTCTGGACAAGTCTTCTACAAGTCTTAGAGAAAGGGAGCCAAACATTTTTTTCTCTTGGGGCAGTAATACAGGACACTATTTCGCGAGTCACCGAAAAAGATAAAAAACGGTTGACACTTCAAATACTAAATACTATGTGGCATATGTCAAATGAATCGTTTCTATCATTAAATGCCGTAGGGTTACCCAATTACAACACGGTACATACACCAACCCAACTATAAAGCTCATCTTCATATATTACTGTCAATATTTGAATTACCTTTGAGTAAGTGAAATACTTTGAAGTAATTGAATTACTTTCGAGTTTTTTAATTATCAGTACATGATTTCAAATCGTGATTTGTCAAAGTATTTGGTAATTGGTAATGTGTATTTAGTAATGTAATTAATTTTACGATTCAGAAAGTAATCGATATTTGAAATCAATTGAAAATTTACCAGTATTTGGTATTGTGTATTTCTGCCAGGTCTGGTGCGGAATTATTTTATGGTTTTCTTTAATACATGCAAAGCATATTTTTACAGCTCAAAATAGAATCACACGTACAATCTTACAGTTACCTATTACATCATCTTGTAAAGAATATTTTAAGACTTTAAATATTTTAATGTGAAGATAAGTTTTTTTACTTTTCTCCGCTAAGAGAAACCGAAATCAAGTATGAAAATTAATTAGTGTTAACCGTCAAATATTGATAAGATAATTGGATTAAGTATTATAAATAATTACACCATAACGCATAATGAATGAGAAAGAAAAACGTTAAAGCTTGTGTATTCAAAATAAAATTTCTCATGATAAGCAAACATAAAGAGTTAAATGATTACACTGTTAATTGTAAATACAAATTTTCTTTTTATATTCCGTAATTAAAGTTTGACGAATAATAATTTATTTTGTAATAGAATACACTCAAAATCTTTTACATTAATATTAGTTAGAGATAAGTACACCAAAGCAATAAAAAATAGAGTTTGAAACCTGATAACTATAATTAACAGAGTCTCAAAACACATGTCAATCACAATTATACTAAAACATAATTTTGCCATCTGCAAGTACCGTTTAGGAATAAATTTAATTCTATAATTATAGACAAGATAAGCCTATTGGATCACTTTTGGTATTAATAATTAAAAATAATATGAAATAATTATTATAACATTATACAAATAAATAACTCTACAATAGAATCGTAATCTACTTTCTAATGTATAAAATAAACTGTCTTTGAACAATGCATCCAACCGCAAACACATGTGCAAGAGGCACCGACTTCTAAAATTTTTAAATTGTAAACCGACAAAAGTGTTAATAATTAGTAAGTAAGCCGTTATATAAAATGAGTATTTTTTTGTAGGAATTGGTAAAATTTTTCTATCAATCGCTCCGTTATTTCATAAATAATAATTTTAGCATATCGAAATAAGCATTAAATCAATTTAATTCTAATTACAACAACGTTTGAAGCTGCCGCCTGACCATAGGACAACTGTTAATATTTTATATGTTATATATGCACGTCGCGCGGCCGTCATTTTATTCTTACTGCATATAGCACAGATTGAAGCTGTGTGAATTTTAAGAGTATGAGATAAAAGAGTAGTTTTAAATTGCTTAATTAGAGTTAACTTAATAGATGGTCGATCTATAATTAAATCAAAGTGTAATTAATTTGTTTCCATACTTGTAGAAAATTTGCTACTGATAACCGCCTAGTTAAATTTAAACCGCTGTAGTTAATCAGATTTAAAGAGCTTGTATTTGAGCATTCATTTGTTCATCATAAATCATTGTTGAACTAGTTTTGTTTGTAAAGGGGACCTGTGACCGATTTAATTTTGTTTTAGGTACATCTTCTACCGTCGAAAACACGCTGAATTATACTTCTCTGTACCACCTGGTGTCAAGCCATTTGGAAACCGAGCAAGTTCCCGATTGGCCCCAAAGACCGCCTGAACAGTAGCTAATCTTTGGGTGGCGCCTGAATCCGTTTCCACTCCTGGAACGAAGAACCGAATATCTGCAACCCGTTCAGGAGTGGTCCTGAAAATAACACAATACATACCGTAAATTATAATTCCGGTTAAATAAAATTTATTTCCCAACGAGTTTAATTTTTGTATTGGTGCTTGTTGAGGGCAGGCTTCAGTTGCCACTACAGAAACTCTTTATATTAAGTGTGCCTTCTGTATACATCTATAAACTAGCTTTATTTGCACATACTAATAAAACTGATTTTGCTACTCACATACAAATAAACAAATAAGACATGACCATAAGAGAACACATTAATCTAAGTACTTTCAAGAGTAACTGTACCTCTAACCAGAAATGAACTAGATTTCGAGCAATTAAGGCATATAGTTCTTAATCAAGTAAAATGAAAAACATTCAAAATTTGTATAAATTTAAAAATTCCTTTGAGTCATTTTTATTACAAAAGTGATATTAGTGCTATTATTCCTTTAGTAAGTCTCAAAATGATCTAAGTAGTCTTAATGTTTTCTAGTCAATATGTGATATTTTAATTATTTTAAATCAAAGAATATACAGGGTGCGGCAGTAGTGCGACGAAGTATGATATGTCCGTTATTAAAGAAGATATCAAACTTCACATTATAAAATTATTTTCGTATTTACAGGGTGTTACATATTACCAGGGTGAACCAAACATACTTTTTTTTAAATGGGACACCCTATATATTATGTCAAATTTAGATTAAGCTCATCTCCGCCATACTTCCAATATAGGGTTTCATTACGTTATAAAGGGTATTTCAAAAGTTATGGTCAATTGTACATGAAAATCATTCTTATTTCAACGTCCTGTATACCCTAGACAGAACAACCTAACAATAATCTTTTCCAGGCGTAACTTTTTGACATTGGTACAGTGTTACGAGAAAGTGCTATGATTTTATTATTGCACCAATTGAATATAGAGCGAGCCAAAAATCGAACACATGATTTTGTCAATTTTTTCAAATGAATCACCCTGTATTTTATTTTAAAAAGTGAAAATACACTTTATGTTCTTTCATTTTTATTAAGCACTTCCTATAGCTAAAATCGTTAATTTCCGAGATATTTTCGGGGATAATATAACTAGTGTTATGATTATCATCGGTGAAGCTCGAGTTAAAACCGATGAAAATTGAACGAGTGAAAAGCACTCGTTCAATTTCCTACAGGTTTTAACAAGTGGTATCATCAATTATTAATAATAACACATGTTATATTTGGTAAGAGAATATAATGAACATTAAAAGAAAATATATTTTTTAAAGTTTACACTTTTAAACGATCTGTCACTTTGATAGTAAATATTACAGTTGCAAGATAAGCAATACAATTAGTTATGTCTTTAAAACTTTTTGTCACTTTGACAGTAAACTATTTTATTCATTGAAATCATGTGACAGTCAACATGCGGTAATAAAATTATCACCGACTTGATAGTCTTTTCTGCGATTTTGTTTTTGTATTTTTACCAATGAAAGTAATCAAAAATGTACCATGTGATATGTGAATTATATTCTCAGTTTAATAACAGATAGAGATTTTTTTAACAAGTTAGCCGTGAACAAATGACAGATAGATACTATTCAGTAATAATTAGAGCTTGTCAATTAACAAACTTCTTTGGGATTGTGTAGTGTTTATTAATTTGTAAACGCTTAAATACTGTTTGAAATAAACTTTCCTGTTGAGGAATTAACAGACATGATATGGGTACTGGGAGAATGTATGAAAAATTGTTTATTAGCACAAAGAATTTACAAAGAGAGATATCCCGCACGAAGACAATCTGAGAAAATAAAGTTGTAAAGGTCAATAGATCGTTTTAATCGTACGGGTTCAGTAGTTTATGAAAAAAAGGAAAGAACAAGACCTGTACTTAACGAGGAAAACGAATTTAACGTGATGCTTGAAGTTACGCATTATCCACATGTTAGTACACGTGAATCTCGCGTCAGCATAATATTAGTGACAGGTCCGTCCGAAGAATACTGCATAAAAATAAGACACATCCATACCATATCCAGTTGCATCAAGAGTTACTCGAAGATGACTATCCCAAAAGGGTTGCTTTTTGTGAATGGGCTCAACAACAAATCCACAATTAGGCAAATTTCTTTGATTTTGTCCTCTTTGGAGACGAAGCCACGTTTCATAAAAATGAAACTGTGAATAGACATAATTTCCATTATTATTCGACAAGTAACCGCCATCTTATAGCATCTCATAGTCAATCTAGGTGGTCTTTGAATGTTTGGGGTGGTATAGCTGGAGATCATGTAATTGGACCACTTTTTTTCGATGGAACAGTGAATGGTCAGGTTTATTTGGACTTTTTAGAAAATCATTTACTATTACTGTTGACAAACGTTCCTCTTAACATTCATCAAAGAATGTGGTTGTTACACAATGGAGCACCTGTACATCACACTAGATTAATTCATAATCATCTCAATACCCATTTTCCTGGAAGATGGGTGGAAAGAGGAGGACCCATTGCATGGCCAGCTCAATCACCAGAGTTAAGAAAAATTGACTTCTTCAAGTGGGCTTATGTGAAAAACTGTGTGTATCAAATACCTCCAACCACACAAAATGATATGAAGAAGAGAATACAAAAAGCATTCCAGAGTATTAATGTAGAAATGGTAAGAAACATCAGTCGAGAATTTGAATATCGACTGCAATGCTGTATTGATGTTTTCGGTGGACATTTTGAACATTTATTATGAAATTAATTAATTTTATAAGAATTTTGTCTTAATAACCGATGTTTTTTGAATTTTTTATAATAATTTGTCACACTTTTATTTGTTCACGGCTAACTTGTTATAATACAAATTTAAAAAAAAAATCTCTTTGTTATTAAATTGAAAATATCTCAGAAATTAACGATTTTAGCTATAGGGAGTGCTTAATAAAAATGAAAGAACATAAAGTGTATTTTCACTTTTTAAAATAAAATACAGTGATTCATTTGAAAAAATTGACAAAAATTGTTAGGTTGTTCTGTCTAGGATATAAAGGATGTTGAAATGGGAATGATTTTTTTGCACAATTGACCATAACTTTTGAAATACTCTGTATAACGTAATGAAACCCTATATTGGAAGTATGGGGGAGACGAGCTTAATCTAAATTCAAATAATATATAGGGTGTCCCATTTAACAAAAAAAGTATGGTTTACCCTGGTAATATGTAACACCCTGTAAATATACGAAAATAATTTTATAATGTGAAGTTTGAAGTTGCCTATAATTTTTGTAAATAACTATTTTTGATATCTCCTTTAACCTTCCTGTGCGATTTATTTTATGACACAAATACACGCGTCGGTCCGAGAGACCGACTTGTAATAACATAAACTTAATATTAAATTTTAAATACAGGTTCAGTTTAAAATAAAACTATGTGATAACAGAACATATATTTTATTACATGGCATAAAAATAAAAATAAAATAACATTCTAAAGTTAAAATGAAACTAATTCTAAATAAAATATATTTCAAAAGGTAATATAAATTGTTCGCGCTCGAAGCAATCCTCACATATCATTTTTGCGTGTTCTAAGCAAAAGTATTTTCCGCAATACTTGCAGTTGTAGTGAGTTTTCCTGTTTTTTTTCGAGGAGCAAAATGTGCAACAACCTGGAGTAACAGTGTTCATTATGGAAACCTCTTTACCAAGATCACATATTTCTCGCAATCTTTCTCTTATCAATTTAGATAAATATAAGTTTGTAGCTCTTTGTTTCAAATGTGCATTCATCATTTCATAGGCTTTTCTATGAAGTCTTTTCTCATTAGTTTGGAATCTTTATTTTTGTCACTATATATTATAAAATAATTTATACCACATACATTGAGCAGACTGTAAAAAATTACCATTGGCCATCTGTTTGTACCCTAGTTATACGTAGCGCATAGCTTATCAACAGTGTCTACTCCACCTTTAGTACTATTATAGCTTAGAATAATGTCGAGTTTGTTAGTTATTACGTCAATGCTAGTGTCGTCATGCATCGTAGATATAAGTAGCACATTTTTTTCTTTTTTGTAGTATAAGACACCAGTGTGCAATTTTCCCAAAATGCCAAAAATGCTAGAGCCGACTTTGCGATTACCATGTAAAAACTCCTGAAGAATTTCTCTTTTGTTCTTCTGTATCGTTCCAACCATGGTCAAGTTGTGTTTTTCAAGTAGTGTCTTTGCAAGGTCAATACTTGTAAACCAATTGTCTGTAGTTACATTTCTCCCCGTCTGTGTTATTACTTTACACATCCTTTCAACAAGATCTAATGGTTTATTTTCCACATAGTATGGTCCTTCGGGTTGTTTGCCAACGTATACTTCCATAGTCATAGTATAAAACATTTTTGCATCTGTTAAGGCAAACACTTTTATACCGCATTTCTTTGGCTTAGAAGGTTTGAACCCGCAGCGTCCTTGAAATGCTTCCAATTTTTCGTCAATGGTAACGTATGGAGATGAGCTGTAATATTTTTCGAAAGAGCTATTCACTTCCTCAAATAATTCTCTAATTGGACTTAATTTATCGAACTTTGTTCTTTCTTTTCGCGTCTCTCGACATCGAATCGCATGCATTTCAGAAGAAATGAAAATCTATTGACACTCATGGCTAAACGAAATATTTCTGCAGAAGAACCATTATTTCTGAATAGGTCCCTTACATTCAAACGACTGTTTTTTCTTACGCCCGCAAATAAAAGCAAACCAATAAGTGCCTCGATTTCAACTTTATCTGTAGGCTTAGCATCTCTTTCACGAGCGTAATTGCTTGATACAGACTCTATGTATTTATTTGTATTTGTAACGATAATATTCAAAACTTTATCACTGAAAAAAAGTTCAAAAATACCTGAAGGTGTATTTACATTTTGCAATCCTTTCACACCACATTTTTCCGTGACTATATTCCTGCGTTGTGTACGTACAGCTTTTGTATGCAGAGATTTGTTCCACTTCGTCTTCTTATCTTTTCCAATAAAATGATTCATCATCTAGGTTCCTCGTCTGAATCAGTTGAACTATATATATATATATATATATATATATATATATATATATATATATATATATATAATATATATATATATATATATATATATATATATATATATATATATCATAAGGAATGAACAATAAATACATAAGGATTACACAAGTAATACAAAATAATTACTTAAGACTTACACAAGAAATAAAGAAGAAATGCACAAAAAATACACAATAAATACATGAGGAACGATCAATAAATACATAAGCACAATTACGTAACGATTATAGAAGATATACAAAAGGAATACACAAGAAATACAGATTATCCTGTCGACACGTTCCCTCGTTTGATACTGCACGCATCCGGTGTTTGCAAAACGTTGTAACAACTTTTGAAAGGCTGTTTCTCGGAGAAGTCTTCGTTCAGGATACCGTCCCAGATAAATCCTTGACGCCAATAACGCATGTGTTAAGCATTCTCCAAGAATGAAAGTCATGTCGATCAACTCTGCGTCGGACAACAACATTTTAATGGAAATGTCTTATAGAAACACTTAAACTGATACACAAGACAGCAAAGCACAACAGAAGCTCGAGAAACTGACGTTTCTTATCAGTTGTTTAAAACAATTGACAAACGTTTTCCAAAGCACCGCGGCAATGCGCAATAAAAACTGAAATTAGATAAAAATGAGAATATCTCGAAAACTATCACTCCAAAATATCGATAATGTTACATCAATCGAAAGGAAATTTAATTTCCTATCCGCTGAAAATATGGGTGGTTCCACTTAAAACAATCAAGTAATCCATGTTTGAAAAAAGTTATTTTCGGAGCAATAGAAATTATTGAATTCTAAAAGCAAGATTTTTGGCAATGAATGAGAATGATGCAGTACCCTTTTCGGAAGTAAAAAACGAAAGCCAGAACTCTCTACCGGTATCCGTCTTCGAAATATTGAAAGTTTTCGGAGGCACTGCAAACGTCATTTTTTCTACAAAAAGTCAAATAACTCAGAAGCAATGCGACGTAGACCCATAGTACGGTTATTAAAGTGACCTTTAAATTCAACGAGGAATTCAAAAATGTAATAATATATAGGTTGTTCTATTTAAAATAACGAAGTTGGCATGAGTTTCCGGTATAACCGGAAGTCCGCCATTTCTGAAAATAATTTTAAAACGTGTAGTTTATGACTGTGGACAACTTTTATATAAGATATTTTTTCGTATTTGTAATAGTAAGAGTTATGGAGCAATCCCGCATAAGTGGGCCACCCTGTATATAGCTAAGATTATATCAAACATAAAATAACACAAAAATGTGGATATTATGATGAAAAAAACAGAATACTTACCGTTCACCAAAATATAACAAATTTACACGCGTCGGACTGTCAGACCGAATATGTAAACAATTATACACGTGTTGTTTTTACAACGATCTCTATGTTACTGCCATAAAACTTACAAAGTTTTGAGAAGGTATCGTGATCATGCGCACTCAAGGGTGTTTATTTTACTCGTAATAAACAAACCAAGAATTCGTCGGTCTATGAGACTGACACGTGTGTATAGAAAGGTTAATAACGGATATATTGTACTTCGACGCACTAATGCCGCACCCTGTAGATTTAAGAGAAACTATAATAATTATTTTTCGGACTTTACCATTATCTTGTACAGATTTTGATGGCAATAAAACGTTATTATTATTATTGTTTAAAAAGAACGCGATGAAACATTGGGAAAAAACTATCTTTGCTTTGCAAATTAATTTCAATCTCCACTTAAATGTGCTGAAATAAAATTTAACTTTTTATTTCAAATTGTGGTTAAAACTTAACGAGATATGAATGTTGCCATTAAACAATTTTGATCAGAACTCCGGAACATGTATATATGTATATCCTGTTCATTACAAATGTTTATATTTCGTTTCTACATAGTTAATTTATACAGTTTTGCCCAGCAGATAATTTTATGTGCAATGAAAAGTTTACATTTAAGCGGAAAACTAATGAATATAAAATATACTAAACAGCCTTATAAAAAAGAAATTAAACAACTGAAGTATTTTCACTTACCTACTCCTTTCAGAAAATGAAGTTTGATTTTGATCCCGTACATAAAAATTAGGATCATTAAACAGAAATCTAGGGTGATCAGGTTCAATTGAACTCCCACTTCCCCTTTGCGACCTTCTAACTTCTAACGATTCTGAATTTTGTGGTAACAAATCCATAGTATTACGTAAATTTCTTAAAATCGAATCTGACTGATGCATAATACTTTCAAGTCGTTCTGAAAAACTACTTAACATATCTGATGTCTCTCCTGGACGATTACTTGCTTGTATATTACGAACGTTATTTAAACTTGATTCTAAGTCTTGTACAATATTTGAATACATATTCCCAATTCCAATATTTTCAGGATTTATTGATGGGAACTCTGGTGGAGGATCGAAAGGGTGGAAATCATTTATATTAGGTGATGGTTCCAATATTTCATCTTCTGAATTTACACGTTCTGAATAATTTATTACTTCATCTGGTGCAAAATTATTCATCCGGCCACTACTTCTCGTAATTGATTCCAAACGACTTTGGGCATTAAGAGAAAGTAAACGATTTTGACGGCGAAAAGGTGGTAAAGGGTTGTTAACACGAGTCGGAAGAAATGCTGATAGTACATGTGAAAAAAATCGCCGCCTAGGTCCACTTGATGGTGTATATACTGTTGAATTTGTAGTGCGAGTATCAGTGTTCATTAATGTTCGAGCACAGGGTTGAGACTGTGTTGTAATAGGTAGTTCAGTTCGTGCACATCCATTAGATTCAGTAACATTAGCAGATTCTTGTTGTACAGGTGGTGTATTTAGGGAAGTGCTACTTTCCGCTTCAGGTTGAGACTCAATATTTCCACCACATTTATTGCAAACATTATCACCCGAAGCTTGAGAATTTTCACCATTATTTGCTATAAAACTACTCAAACAAATTGGTCTTTCTACATTAGGATTTTGACAGATGTTTCCTTTACGGTTACATGAACCAAACGTTGACCACTTTGGACCAGTGTTTGATTTGTTATCCCAATTTGTAGTATCTGCTGGTGAATTGAAGTTTTCTGAAGTACTTGAAGCGTTATTCGAATACAAGCGTTTTTTTACAACGTCATTATCATCTGAGCTACTGTCTGATGAGGTATCAAGAATAGGTTTTCTATTTTGTTTTGAGGTTTTTTTAATAAACCCAGGGTATAATCGTTTCAACTGCATACGCCAAGACTCTCTAGAATCTGACGGTATTTGTGTTGAAGTAGAAGGCATATTAGTATTCTGTGCTGCTGAGCTTGTACCAGCTTCTGCTTCTGAAGTTTCATTGTTTTTATTATCTTTTCCTATATTTTTAAGAGTGTCTTTCAAATTTGTTACGTTTCGATCAAGGCTTTTTTCTGGAGACAAATTTTTAGGTGAGCATTTAATTTTCATTTGAAAAGAACTTTCCGGCCTCGAACAAGTGTTCGATTCCGTTACGGAATTAGTGCTGGTTTGTATACCTAAAGTGCTTCTTAACACTAGACGACATCTTGATGGTGAGGCGTCCATCGCTGTGGAAGCGTTGCTAGATGTAGTAGGCGTTTGTTCATTTTCAGGTTGAATTTGTGAAATTTCTTGCTCAGGAGTATTTGATGGTCCAGGCAATTCAAGTTGTTCTGGCTCCATGGGATCTGTTCCTCTATCAATCTACAATGTAACATTGTATATAATGTAAAAAAATTGTACGTTACTTACAGTAGTAGCTGGACGATATACTTGTAAATAACGATGGACTAATAACTCATATTCGTGTACTAAGTTACGGTAACAAGCTGTTATACGTCGCTCACGTTCAGGTACACTTGATAAAGGTATTCGGTCTGAAGGTGTAGTTGTTGTAATCTAAAAAATACAAAATTAAGTATGGTAAAGTAAAGACAATGTAACAGTAAAAGGTTCCACGCAGGGTAATAAACAGAAAAAAATATATTACAAAACAGTTGCAAGTGGCTAAATACTGTATCCGTTACAGCTTAGAGCTAATGTGACATCTAACCAGAACTATATGTATACTTTAGTAATATTTTTGTCAACATCGGTAAGTCAACATTAAACAATTAAAAGAAAAATCAGCGCATAAGGAGATCTGGCCAAACATAACAAAAATACAGGACACGTCTGCGAAAGCACATAGTAATAAAAACCACGTAGGAACAGCCACCATCAGAAACAAGCAGAAGCAGTCAAGTCACATGTAGAGAACAAAACCAGCCAAACGCAGAAGACAGGACACGTCAAGGACCGCATCCAGTAAACATTACCGCCAAGGACAGAACACCAATAGGAAGAAGAGGACGCATATAGTTACTTTAATAAAACTCAAATCCCCAACCTTTTCCCGGCGGAGTGTGAGGATGCACCGCGGTAAAAATCCGCTCTTCCATACACGAAACATTTCTGTCCCCAAACCCCACGACTCCCTACTAGCACCCATGGTCAAACATGACAAACCCGCCCTAGCTCACTCACCACCTACGTGACGACCCCACTCGATTTAAGAACGCAACTTTACGTTATACCTGACGCCACTAAGTACCACGGACAAACACACCAGTAACAGCACAACCGACGACACCCACGACCTCAACTGGTGCCTGCGCAACCACCCGCTCACACACCTCCTCAAGATCCTCTACCTCCACCTCCAATACGTCATTTTCCACAACCACCGTACCCAATCCTCGATATTGCTTACGCAAAAGGCCCTTATCCATAAAATTCCAGGAGCAATTCCACAAAGCCTTACACCACCTTAACCTTCCCTATCCAAGTTAAAGTTTAACTTTAACCACCTCTACCTAATCCCAAAACCCAAACCAAACTACAACACATGTTTGGAACCCCATCTGTTACCCTCACCCAGCTTTCTGGACCTAGATCATCCACTCACACTCCTAAACCTATTTTCTTGTCTTGCGTCATCCGAAGGGTTGGCCGAGACATTTTCAACGAGGAGATAATCCAGATCATCGACCTTCCACAAGGTTACCAAGGTCATCCGGATTATCTCCAATCCCCAACCGACCTGCTTCCTTCATCCGTGTAATCACCACATCCCAAACCACCCTCGACTGCCTCCTTTTCTACGGTGTATACATGCACAACAGGCATTACACCTGCGAACCTCGCATCCCCAAACCTAACACAAAGTACTTCTCCACTTGCACAGAAGTACGCCATCAAGCAGACGAGAGTCCCACCCGTCTTTATATGTCGTTTCTGTGGCAGCAGCGATAAGACTGCCAATCCCTTTCCACGCCAAAATGTAACAACTGCGGCGGCTCTCACCCTTCTTTCACCTTCGAGCGTGAGAAAAACGAAAGACTCGTTCCTCACCATCCCAAGCCGCCTCCACTCAATCTTTCGACACCCAATCCACCATGTTTCATTTCGTTTTGCCAGCTGTGGAACACTTCCACCGGATCGACAAATTCCATCGTGTAATAACGTATCCTTTCATGTCCATCTCCTAAGCGCGACAGACTGACAGAAGTCCTTGACCGACGGTGTCTACCGTTTGGTCGGGAACGTGTGTCGCATTCCTTACTCTTCTCATAAACCATCTCTAAACTACACCCTAAGTACAATGGGACCATTAATGCACAGTGCGTTAGGCAGAAGCGCCCTCGCATTAAAAACTTGCAGACAAACGACAAAATACAAATACTATCCATAACTGAAACAAAACTCTCCACACGAGGTACCCTTAACATCGCACAATACGAAACAACCTTAAAAACAACCAAGGAACCCGAGACTAATTCACAACAGATATCCTTCCACGCCTTTCCTCCGACCACCGCACTTACAACGCCTTGAGCAACTGTGTCTCTAATATTTTTTTCCTATTATAACCCCCTGGACTCGTCACTCTCTACCGAACTACTCAAGTACATAATCACCTTCCCAAACGCCGTGCTCTTGGGTGACCTTAACACCCGATATACGTAATTCGGAAACACCACAACAAACAGAAACGGTATTATAATAACCAGCTACCTACTACGAATAAGAAAAAGAAACCTATATTTTTCGGACATGAAGGAACTTCTATAATAGACCACATACTATGCTCAAGAACACTAGCACAACACTGACAACAAATGCTACATCGGCACAACTTCCGACCACCTCCCACATTTAGTAAATACTTCCTTCAGACCACAAGCATCCCTGCCACCCCAAACAACAATCGAACGACGAGATTTCAACAACGCAAACTGGAAAGTGTTCCTAAAACACGTGTCCAATAACTTACCAAACTCTCGACATACCACAAGACATAGACATAGCAATACTGGTTCTTACTAACCTTACTAACGTTATAACAGACGCAACTAACACAGCAATACCAACAAAGAAACCACACACCATCCTCTCGATCAAGGAAAAAAAGACGAATTTACCGTCGATTTCTCAGATAAAGAGACCATACACTAAAAACAGAATATAACAACTAAACGCATGCATGACTAGAAACTACAGAGCTACACAAGAAAACTGGATCCCATCTAATCGGCCTTCAGCTGAAAATCACACTTACGACTCCCGAATATCCGTCGTTTGACAACGAGGACAAAGCTCACCTAGAGCAAAACCTTGAGAACAAGAACACAACCCTACTACGAACTAAGCCACGACAACCTCTTCCTAAAACCGATTACATCCGACGAAGTACTAGATATATACACAAAGAAAGAAACTCGGCCCCATGACAAGGCAAATCCAACAGACAACTCCTGCGAAACTTACTCCCAAATGTTATACAGCAACTAACCCAAATATTTAAAGAATGTTTATCGCTATCATATTTCCCAGCGGTATGAAAATTCGCTATCACCGTTATAAAACCTAAACCAAGATCCGACCTCACACAACCTTCCTCCTACAGACCTATATCCATATTCCACGAAACAATAACCTTATCCCCTAGAGGCAGTACGGATTCAGAACCAATCGGACATACCAAGAGCATCTTGTCAAACTCCATACGGAAACATACAAAGCGCTAAATCACAGAACTCCTGTCTAGCAGTTTTCCTAGACATCAAACAAGTCTTCAACAAGGTTTGGCACACAAGGCCATCTCTCTAGACGTACATCTCCTTATTTCGTACCTGACCGATAGGTCCGTATGTGAAGGAAAAACTAGGTGCCACTGCATCCCAGCCATTTTCACCGTCAGCGGGCGTTCCGCAAGGTTCCGCTCTAGCTCCATGCTACACGTAATATACTCACATGCCATACCTAAAAGCACCGACCCTAAGGTACCGGCAGTTAAATTCGCCGATGACACTGCCTTTTGGGCGATTAACCGGAGAAGCAAGATTGCCAACCGAATACTATCACAACTCCACATTATATTCAACGGATCCAAACCATACTTCCCCAAGATTTTTACGAACAAACATTTGTCAATGGTTGTTGGAAAATATTGCGCAAAATCCCTTGTTTGACTGTAAAATAATGTTCACAGACGAAGTTTGCTTGTCAAGACCAATTTGCAATGAATGTCTGAGCTGAAATTGTTAAAAATTATTGAAATGAACCTTTTTTCCTGTCAGAAACAGTAAATGGCCATAATTATCGCAGGTTTCTAGAGGAGAATTTTTCCATATTGCCTGAAGAAGTGACATTTTTTATTAAAAATAGAATTTGGTTCGTGCATTACAGTGCGCAAACTCATTTCAGCATAGAATTGACAGAAATACATTCCATAACCGTAAGTCATGATTTAAACAATCTGGACTTTTTTCTATGGTGGCATCTTAAAACTCTGGTCTACAGCATTCCAGTTAACACTGTAGAAGATCTGAAGAATCGCCTGTCATGTAATAATATAGTACTGAAAGCATTCTTCAAAAAGAGTGCATAAAAATATGAGAACAACTTATCTAATTTTTTTTTTCGTTTCACAAAATTGTTATTAACTTGCAAAAATTAAATTAACTCAAACATTCTATTGAAATTCAAAAAAAAACTATATGATGTATAAAACCAAACTAAACTTTTCTATGTACTAAATAAGGGACTAAGTACTACATATTCCCCCATTTGTTTCATTGTTCTGAATTTATAAAAAGAAAACCTGTATTCTATAAAAAATTTAACTAAACTTCTAAGGCAAATTTCTTTTTTATCATCATCGCTCTCATATTAATGCAACATCTCCACAGATGTTATCTACCTCTGGTGTTTTTACTCTAGGTTCATATGTACCGTCATATCTTTTATTAGTTATATAAGGACTTTCGTAAAGCAATAACAATTTAGCACTTATTTATCTTTGTCTGCAATTTTTAATTTTCTTACAGCGATTAAGCCACCTATGTTAAACACAACTCTTTTCCTTATCTTAGGTTCTGTCCTCTTTTCAAATATAATTATCCTATTTTCATCTAACTTTGCTCTAACTTTACATGATTTTTTATCCATCTTTTGTACAATTCCGAGGCCTTTCTAGGCAAAAGTCCTTTAGTATAATTACAGGTTTTTATATGATTATAAAACTGTTTATTGTAAAATTGACACAATAAAAGAAAACATTTTCTTTGTAAACATCGAAGAATATTGTTCATATAATTAAAATATCAATGACCATATTGAGTAAAAGAGTTCTACCAGATATTTAATCTTAATGGCTTTTGTAGGTTATAACTTATGAGTACTTATATTCAACAAAATACTAATTGCAGCAGGTTTATGTAAATATTTAGAGAATATTTATGTGCAATATCATGTCGGCGGTAAATATTTACATATTGATAACTAAAGATAATCGAATTTGTAGGTTACCCTATTTGAATTTCCAAACAGTTGATACTGCATCATTATGTTTATCTTTATAAATATATACTTTGTATATATTAAATTAAAATGTGAACTGAATTTGTTTACAGATAACCATGGAAAAAAAATTTCCAATTACAATAAACATTTTTGTTAGAAAGTTGAATTTACTTGCAGCTCTGCGATCATGTACAATAAATGGATAAATCGACGTATACCAAAATTTAGTTATTAATGGATTATGAAACTACTTGGTAACCTGTACATATTGCATGACATAAGTCGAGAGAAAGTAGAACTATCAATAAAATATACGTAAACTTATTCCATCAGAAAACTACATATTCCTTTTTCTGATTAACTTCAATGTTTGATATTGATTCGTTTAGTGAACTAAAGAAATATGAATGTACTTATAACTTCTACTAATCTACTAACCGCAAATGAAGCTAACTTATATCCTTTTATCAAATATTTCTGAAACAGCTGTATATTTCAAAGACATAAAAATTCCAACATATAGACCTTAATTATATAGATTAATTATGTTCTATGAATTTTTTTGATACGACACGTATTTTGGCGAGAAATAAAATTATAAGGTGGAATTTAAGTGTTGATTCAAATTTTTTCAATAATGATTATTAATTTTATAAGAAAATGTGTGGACATTTTTTAAAGAAAATTTAATTTTAAATAACTTTTCTTTCTTAAGTTTCTTAATATAAAGCGAAATAAATGTAAACATTAAATAAATATGATGTGAAAAATTGCCAACTACTCGAATTTCAATGTTGCAAACCCATATCTCCTTTTTTACAAAGATATTTTCAATAACTCGACCCAAAAGTGACATACATTCTCAAACACCATTTTGAAGGTGAAAATGGTCAAAATTCGATCTGACCAAATTTTATATATACATACATATATATATATATATATATATATATATATATATATATATATATATATATATATATATATATATATATATATATATATATATATATAATATATATATATACATATATGGTGTCCGACAACCCATCACACGACATTTCATCACGCGACAACTCATCACGGACATTTCATCCCGGCGACAGTTCATCACTCGGGCATTTTATCACTGCAACATTTCATCACATCCTGATTCATCACTCCGACAATTCATCACATACCATACAATTTCATCATTTTCACTATTCCTATGGGATTGAGGATCTTATATTGATAAGGTGCAAATAAACATAAATGAATACTATTTAATAATAATATTTATTAAGTTTTTTATTAAATAATAATACATAAAATGGAGAAAAATGTAATGTATTAAACAAATTAAAACAAATATGACACTGTTTCAAGAAAAATCAATCTATTTTGTGTTTCATAACTATCAATCATATTTTGTAATCTTAGTTTTAAAGATTTGTACTTATTCTTCATCGGTATGCGTTGTCCAGATATGTGTTGCAAATACTGAGTGTGTGCTAATTCGGTTCACATTGAAGGATGTGCACACATAAAAAGTGATTGCAAGCCATTATGCCATCCTTCAACACAATTGGTAGTTCTGGCAAATCCTTCAGCTGCTGCTTCCCGCTGATTCCAGATTTGCTTAGGAAACATAGCTTCTCTTCTTCTTCCTGCACGTAGGTGGCGACCACGAATAAATGTAACTTCAAAATAGGTGAGCAATTCTTCAACATCCTGGTAGCCATCCGGGAAAGTTTCCGACACTTCAATAAACGCATCCTCAACTTCCTCTAACGGGAGCAGTGATAAGGCACATAACATTTTTATACGTGTGGCTACGTTATCTGTATTAATTTCATACATATTCTTAAGGCCAAGCCCTCCAACTTTTCTTAAAACGGCCTGAGAGAAATGAAAAAAACATCCAGATATTTGAGCCGTTGTGAATATTGTTTGGAAGGAGTTCATTGCTGCCATCTCGAAATCGGTGAGAATTCTTGTTGGGGCCGCTTCGGGTATTAAATTTTTCAAAGCCATAAACAACCTTGTGTATATTTCTTGAGATTTTCCTAGTAATAATGCTAGAACGCAAGGCTAAGAAGTACTATGTTCTTGCACGTGAATACTATAAAGTTGGAATAATAACTCTGGAACAACTTTAAAAGTCCCATCAGCTATCCAGCACGTTTTTTGTTCCAAAACCTTAACAGGTCGTGTTTGCGAATATAATTATTCTGTTATTGTCTTCTTGCCAGAATCAAAGAGAATATATGGTGCATACATATTTCAAACCTCATATCTCTGGGGATAGGCATAGAAGTTTCAGTTTTCCTATTTCTTTGTAAAGCTCGTGCAAGAGTCGGTTTCTTTGGCAGGCATACCTTAACTCCATCTGAGAGATTCTCTATCACTTCAGCCATACCAAGATGGGCCATCAACTGTTTCATTTCAGCAATGGCTTTGCTGGCCATGGGTTGAAAAGGCATAATGTCATGTGTGTGATCGTTAGGATGTCGTACAATTCTAGTCCCTCTTGTATGAATAACTGACTTGCATTTTGCAGCTTGATGTTTTCTACAGCACCAGTGTGTAACATTATCAGATGTCAACCGGTGTTTTATATATTCGTAGGACTGGTATATCAGTGATTACTGTAAATACCTATGCTAAAATAAGAATTATACGGAAGAAATTATAGATTTCGACTTATATTTATATGATATTTTAATCTTCCCTAATTTACCATCACATAATTATCTAATTACACTTTGAGAAATCCATACATTAATTCCTAAAAACGTTAATGACTTATTTACAAACCATCTGGGATTTAAATAATCTTGCTAATTAGATTAATTATTCAATTTGTTGAGTTTGATTTTATTGGGTACGAGGATAATGAAATATTAATGTATACATAATACACTATTATTGTAAAGATAATTATAATTATATTGCGAATTAGCACACACTCAGTATTTGCAACATATATCTGGACAACGACCGATGAAGAATAAGTAAAAATCTTTAAAACTAAGATTACAAAATATGATTGATAGTTATGAAACACAAAATAGATTGATTTTTCTTGAAACAGTGTCATATTTGTTTTAATTTGTTTAATACATTACATTTTTCTCCATTTTATTTATTATTATTTAATAAAAAACTTAATAAATATTATTATTAAAGAATACTCATTTATATTAATTTGCACCTTATAAATATAAGATCCTCAATACCATAGGAATAGTGAAAATGATGAAATTGTATGGTAAGTGATGAATCAGGAAATCAGGATGTGATGAAATGTCCTAGTGATGAACTATCGCCGGGATGAAATGTCCGTGATGAGTTGTCGCGTGATGAAGTGTCGTGTGATGGGTTGTCGTGGATATATATATATATATATATATATATATATATATATATATATATATATATATACTTAATATTGGGTCTCCATATTTTCTGAGCTCGGTAAGGGCTGCCGGTCACGTTTTCTTCATCCTTCATCTATTCTCATCCTTATTCTTCCTTCTCGCCCTCACTGTCTTCCTATCGAATTGAAAGTCCAAAATTAAAAATAAAAAAAGATGGCTGTGGTTTCTAGGGTAATAAATGCCGGACGTAAAATCCTGCCCCATTCGGATGTCCGGGAGGGCAGGGCCCAAGCGACCTCGGTCATCGAAAGCACTAACTTTCTGATCCACTATTGCAACATCCGCGGTATCAGGTCTAATCTTAATGCTGTTCACCAACATCGTGAACAATTACAACCTGACATTTTGTTTCTATCTGAAACAAGTCTCCTCTGAAAGCTCTGATTCATCCGACATGCAATTTCCCCAATGCAGGCGTATATGCCTATATCAAGGGCAGCATTGCTTGCAAGAGGATTTCTTCCTTGGAAAATGAATATATCGACGTGATTTAGTTTAAATATTCTGGTCTTAAATTTGTGAAAGTTTACTGTTTCGTTTATAGGTCTCCTAATGACATTAACTTTCAAGACTTCTTTGATTACCTTGGTTTGAAAGTTGAGTATCTTCTGTCTCAGTTTCCATCTTATGGTATCTCAATGTTCATAACTCTAATTGGCTTCAATTCTCATCTACTACTCATACTGTTGCTCATAGTGCAGATTCACTTGCTATTTCTTGTGATCTCACACAAATGATTTCTGAATCCCTGATATCCTAACCATACTCCACAGTATTAGGGCAAATTCAAACAAGATGGAAACCTGTATGCGGCGCCCTCTATCAGTAATAAAAGAACTAAGGTCATATTTGAATTCTGCGTGATAAAAATCCCCTGTACACAAAATTTCGTCCGCTTATTACATCCCTATATCTTTTAAACGAAGGCGTTGCGGACCTAAGTTTATAGGAACTTTTTTTCTTATTTTAGCGTCCTCTATCGCGTGGCACTATGCATGGCACTTTTTTTTATGTCACCCTGTATATACAGGGTGTCACGAGGAACTGTACATACCTCTACCATAAGTAGAGGCACCTTAGGGGATTATCAAATGACCATTAAAAAATGTCTTCTTGTTTTGTTTATTAATATACAGGGTGAGTTTATGGATCTTCACCAAAACAATGTTTCGTCATATCTTTTCAATGATTAAGTCGAATTGTCTAATTTTTTGGTGAAAGTATGTATTCGTGTCTAGCAACTAACTGACATATTCAGAATTAAAAAAATTTTGATTTCATTTCTCCTGGAGATGATTAGATTTTAGGAAAAATTCAGCAGCGGAGACAGGGTTAATTAGGTGCAGTTTTTTTGTTTTTATAAAATATTTCTGAAACAGCTGCATTTTTGAAAGATAATAAATAGATCTTGAACATATCGATAAATCGTTTTCTATGCAAATTTTTAATACGACGGGTAACTTGGCGACAAAAAAATTGGAATTTAAGTGTTTGTTTAATTTTTTCAATATTTGAATAACGATCAACTTTATAGGAAAACGTGTAGACATTTTTAAAATAAAAAAATAAGCCAGCCGTGCAATTTGTTTCTATGATAACGTATTGTTAAATTTGTATAACAGCCTAGACCGTAAGTACAATAACTATCGATGGTAGAATACTGTTATTGAATTATAACATATAGATTACATAAAAAAAATTCTTTTCTTTTAATTTCCAGTTCATAAGTTAGAAGGTAGCGTGTTGTTCCACACAAGGTAATTGCTTTACAATATCACTAAAATCTGCACATAAGATAGTAACATTTTTTTATTTTAAGTCAAAAGTTTATAATGATATAATTTAAATACCCCAAACCTACTTGGGAGTTATCTACTCCAAGCTTACCTGGAACCAACACAAAGATATCATCAGAAAAGCAGAAATTACACTAAAGAAAAAATGGGATGGAAACCAAGTATGGTATACTGGCTATACACTAGAGTAGTCAGACCAGCAATAATATACTTAGCACTGATATGGTGGCCAAAAGCTATTCAGGAAACAACAAAACTAAAACTATGCAATGTACAAACTTGCATCTATAGGAATTACGGGGGCAATAAAATCAACGCCTACCGCCACAATGGCATCTCTGCCGAAACTTCCTTCCTTTGAATTTATTATTGAGGGAGAAACAAGGATGGGACTTCACAGGATTCAAAACTTGCGGAACAAGGCAAGTAAAACGGAACACGAAAAGTTAGTTGAGAGCATTGGGGATCCCATACTCGATATGAGAGAGGACTATACGATACCAAAAAACTTAAAAAACGGAGAAAATCCAGGGAATTCCTGTGGGAAGCCAGGTCTGGTACACTGACGGTTCAAAAACCGAAACAGGTGCTGAAACGGGCGTCTACTGGAGGACTATACACATAGGCGCATCTTTATACTAACAAACAGACAGACAGTCTTAAAGGATCTATCACGTCATAAGGGTCTTCACAACTGGTCTACAAATACTATGAAGAACTCAACGACCTGGCGGGACATAACAACGTCACCCTACTATTGGTTCCAGAGCATTGAATCGAAAGAAACATAGAAACGGGCGAGCTCGCTAGGCCGGGGGCACTAAAACCGCTTTAAAGGAAAGAACCTGTTCTAGGAGTAAGTCAAAATGCTGTCCGCAGATACGTCAACCAATTGATGTCAAAGCAGCATAAGGAATATTAGATTAATAGACTAGGATTAACACACAGCAAGGCTTTCATGGGTATTCCTTGATCAAAAAGATCATCAGAACCACTTCGGTTAAGTAGACAGAATCTTAGAACTCTAACGGGAGCGTGAACAGGACACACACACGGCAGTTAAAGTACACCTTGAAAGGATGGGGAAACTGACAGGAGCGCTCACCTGCAAATTCTGAAGTTAAGAACCCCAAAGCGTTATGCACATTTTGTGCAATTGCAATGCATTGTCTATGAAAAGACAGCGCATTTTCGGATATCCACAAATGGAACCGGAAGATTTCAGAACACTTCCAGTGAGAGACCTGTCTAATATGTTACAGGGACTCAACATAACAGACTGGATGTGAGCAATAAAATTGCCTCACACAATGAGGGTTTATACCAGTTACATGGTATAAAGTTCTGCGCCAAATTAACAAGATCTTTTTCTTTTGACATTTACTTTTGGTCATTTCTAGTAAGATACACCAATTAAAATGAATCCCTGACCTTGTCTACTATCAGGAATGGATAATACATAGATTTATCAAATACAGAATTTACAATAAGGAAGTTAACATCTACATCAAAATAAATGCATCATATAAATGTACTTACTATCACCGATTATATTTGTATAAAGTACGTATTACAACATAACGTGAACATATAATAGAAAACATGCTTACATAACAAGTGTGAATCAGAAAACAAAAATTCATTCAGGAACAATATATCTTGATTTTAAATACTTAGTCACAATGTTTTATAATTAATATACAATCATTTAAATGTGAAAGATAGCTTATTGTAAAAACACATACCACTATATTTATAAATTTATTGTTCATGACATGTTACACTATTTAACATGCATGCATGGGTAGGATGTTAAGCACTAACACATGCACTGGAATGCATAAATATAAATAACAAATAATTGACATGTTTGTGTTCAAATGATCATGTTTATTTATTAATATTAATAAATAAACATGATCATTTAAACTAATATATATTAATAAATAACATGATTTTAAACACCCAGTGCAATGTATGTTATAGTGTTAACATCCCATGCATGATGTTAAATAGTGTATTGTGTATTCAATATTGAATACATAACCTCTAGAAGTTGATGAAATATTTTCGGAAATTATAAATTAATGTACACATTTATTATTTGTTTTTGTACATTAATGCATCAATGAACGATAAACTAATGAATGCAGCTCGTATACTAAATAGCCTCAAATTTTTATATGGATTACTGCACAATTCTGTCGACTGCCTTCATATTTCATCTCGTCTTAATTTTTCTATTCCGTGGCGTACTTGTAGGTATCTGCAAACTTTTTAATATTCAACACCAAAAAGCCCTACTGTACTGTACTGTACTAAGAATGTGAGGTACTGTATCTGGGAAACTATCCAATTAATCAATAAAACCTGGAAAATATTTTCAAGTTTCTGAAATGGCCGCTAGGGGGCGTAACTGCAATCTTGAATCTAAAAAAGTGATGTTTCTGTGAATTCTGCTATATTAACCTAATAAAAAAATAACTGATCTTTGAAGTCGAGGATAATCTGAACTTTTTTTGTTTGGCACTTTTTGACGTATCTATAAGAATAAAGTGGTGGGGGGTATTCAAAGGTTTCCTTAAATAACCCCCTGTATATTCGAAACGGCTAAGCCGATTTTAACAACCTTGGGCGCGTTGAAAAGAGCTTTTCTTGGGCTACAAATGTTAAAATAATTGAAGTTTTGTTAGTTTCACATGTCGCCGCTAGAGGGCTTTGTTCGACATTCCGACAGAAACGGTTAATTTTCGAAAAAAATTAAATGCATTGGAATGACTTTTTTCATGAACAAGTAGCTAAATGATGCCTAAACAAGCTCGCGAAAACCGCATCTCGATATCTTGTTCCTAACCTAAAATATCGGCCAAAGAAAACTTTATACGAAAATACCTTAAATTTTTATTTTTTTAACTATATTTTTCTGGAATTGTTTCTATTATGTAAGTTGTGGCCCTAAAAGGACCGATTTAAAGGAGGAAGGTTTTTAATGCCCCGTAAATGCTCGAAATGCTGACCATCACTCTGTGCATTGCTGAGGCCTCTTATGGGTAGACAAAACTGCAGCTTCAATTTCGGCTCTGAATAGGTTACCTAGAAATTGCGATTTTAAATGTTTGTAAATTTATTCACCAGAATAAAATCACCCTTTTTGAAATTACTACGGGCAAGTAAGCAATGCTAAAAGTTATACGAAAGGCCTATTTTATGTTTGTTAAAATGCATATTCACTATGGATATATACGAAAATACAATTAATAGAAGCAGGCAATGGAAACAGATACCTAAACAAAACATACATAATCCTCAAATTGTCAATAGTTGTCAATACTTTCGCGTTACTTTGAGCAATTTTTGTGCTTTCAAAATGCGTTTTACGAATAATGAAGCTGTTGATATGCTTGCGGTTTATTTTGAATGTCTTCAGAATGCCGCAGTAGCTAAAGAGTTTACGCGGCTCGACATCCAAATCGGCGTCCTTGCGATGTAAGAGTTTTCCCCGATTAGTGGCGAGCTTACGAGCCAATGGTAGTTTTCGGCCTACGTTTCAACGGCAAAGAATTGGAAGAACACAAGAAAATATTAACCGTTGACTGGGCTATATTGGAGGAAATCCTTATGTTAGCACAAGAGCATTATCCACTGAGTTGGGTATATAACCGACAACGGTTCAAAATATTTTGAAGGACAATAGTTAAATTCTATTGGCCATCAAAATATATAGGTATTCGTTTAAACTTTTTTTAATTACTTTAAGAATGCACCCATATCATGTCGTTTTGCATCAGGCCTTGAAGAGGAAGATTTTGATCGAAGCTTAAAAGTTAGGCATGATCCGCGAAAATAGAGAATTTTTATTTCAAATTCTTTGGACCGATGAAGCCACCTTCAGTAGTGACGGAGAGTCAATCTGCACAATATGCATTATTGGTCTGCAGAAAATTCCATTGGTTGCATGAAGTTCAGCGCCAAGGACGTTGGAGTTTAAATGTATGGTGTGGCATACTGGGAGGCAGAATTATTGGGCCATATTTTTCGAGCAACCCCTAAATGGCAATGTATTCTTGACTTTTGGCCAATCAATTACCGTTGTTGTTGGAAGATGTGCCTCTGGAAACAAGGCAAAATTGTTTTGCAGTTGGATGGTTGCCCAGCACATTTTGCTATTAATGTGCGAGCATATTAATGCAGTATTTCAACAGCGGTGGATTGGAAGAGGAAGTCTGTTTCCATGGCCTGCGATCGCCAGACTTAACTTGCCTCGATTTTATTTATGGGCGCTTAAGGACATCGTGTTTCGGACTCAACCTACTACTAGAGAAGATATGAAAAACCGGATTGTAACGCAATACGTAACATAGAAGCTGCAGTTTTGTCTAGTCATGAGAGGTTTCAGCAATGCTGATGGTCAGCATTTCGAGCATTTACGGGGCATTAAAACCTTCCTCCTTTAAATCGGTCCTTTTAGGGCCACAACTTACATAATAGAAACAATTCCAGAAATATAGTTAAAAAAAAAAAATTTAAGGGATTTTCGTAAAACTTTTCTTTGGCCGATATTTTAGGTATAGAACAAGATATCGAGATGCGGTTTTCGAGCTTGTTTAGGCATCATTTAGCTACTTGTTCATGAAAAAAGTCATACCAATGCATTTAATTTTTTCGAAAATTAACCGTTTCTGTCGCGAATTTGTCGAACAAAGCCCTCTACGACGATGGTTTGAAACTAACAAAACTTCAAATATTATAACATTTGTAGCCCAAGAATAGCTCATTTCAACGCGCCCAAGTTTGTTAAAATGTTAGCGTTTCGAAGATACCGGGTTTTTAAGGAAACCTTTGAATACCGCCACTTTATTTTTAGACATACGTCAAAAGTGCCAAACAAAAAGTTCAGATTATCCTCGACTTTAAAGATCAGTTATTTTTTTATTAGGTTAATATAGCAGAAGTCACAGAAACATCACTTTTTTAGATTCAAGATTGCAGTTACGTAGCGGCCATTTCAGAAACTTGAAAATATTTTCCAGGTTTTGTATTGGCCGTTTTAATAACTTTTTTTCGCAAGCCTCTACGATGGATAGTTTCCAGATACAGTACCTCACATTCTTAGTACAGTAAGTTCAGTATTTCTGAATATTAAAATAGTTTATACCTACAAGTACAAATAGAAAATTAAGACGATAAAATATAAAGCAGAATTCAGTAATCCATATAAAAATTTGAGGCTATTTAGCATACGAGCTGCATTCATTAATTTATGTTTTTGTATTGGCCGTTTTAGTCATAATTTTTTTTTGCGCAAGCCTCTACGATGGATAGTTTCCCAGATACAGTACCTCGCATTCTTAGTTGGCCACCCTGTACAATTATCTGTCAACTACAACCTGATCTGTAAACTTGTTGATATAAACTTCAGTTCACTTCCTACTATCCTGGATGCTGTAATAGATAATTGAGCCTAAACATTAAATTTAAGTTATCTTTAATTTTTTCTTTTGTAAAATTAATTTTAGTTCATTCTATGAAATGTATGCATTTAATATAGATAGTGCTCTGTTAGTTTATATTTATGTACACGTATACGCTACTATAGTAGCGCCGGGAAAGGTGTCACATGGCGGAATCGAGAATGGGGATATAATTATTCTGTAAAATGCATCTGTTTCCCTTTATCTTAGTACGAAGTTTCACTTAAAGAAAGATTATATAATATACGTCTGCTGTATATTTTAAATGCTTAAAAACGTATGTCGATTCAAGTCAAAGATGACGCAGTCAGATGTCTTCGTGGCTATTTAACCTCAAATTATTCTTCGTATTTCGTTTCGTATAATCGCATTGTGTTTTGACAGCTTGTCTTAAATTTGAAAATAACCTAGAAACATTGACGATGTTTTGTTGGTATTCAAAATTACTAACTATATGAACCAATACCGACATACGTTTTTAAAATCTTAAACCATGCTTTACTAAAAGATGAGTCATAAGACACCTCTCGCCGGCCCAACCGTATTTCTTATGTATGTGTTCTTTTATTGGATTCTTGTCTGTAGAACATCAATAGTTATTATTATTATTATCTCGAGTGATAACAAGCCTTAACATTCTTACATAAATTGCAGTGCTCACTTTGCTGCACTTGCTCACACCATAAACATATGCTCAAATGTTAAGGCTGAATTACCACTCTAGATATGTTAACTGCTATAAAATGGCACAAGCTTCAAGTCATTGTAAAACTAATATAACATCAATCCTTAATGGTGCAACCGTAATATAACACACATTTACAGTGTGATTGTTGCATCTGGTTTAGATTAGTGAATTCAATGTTGTAAATGATTGATTTTACACAACACAACAAAAAATGTGTTATAGAAAAATGAGTTGTTTTCAAAAAGTTTGATTCACAATATTCAAATAAACTAGCCTTTCCTCCGCAAAATTTTACGTTTAAAATTAAATTTAATGATGATAATAAAACGCATAATAAATTAAATGCAAACGTAAATGGACAACAATATTACCGTCGGCTGCTAGACTTTTTCAAAAAAATTAAAACCTTACAATAAAATTCTGGCTCCGTTATTTCTATCTACACAAGATTACCTTCATATCAAAAAAAATCATCAAAATCTATCAAGCGGTTGTCTCGCAAATCTGTGTGAACTAAATGACCTGTTTATTTCAATATATAAGATTTATTTTTCTGAAACTGTCATTAAAATTTTCTTTATTATCCTAGGTATTTCATTTTTCACTAACCATAAGTTCAAAGAAAAGCAGTAAGCTTAACACATGTAATGTGATGTCAATGTAATCCGCCATACTAGATAAATCAAATTTTAATAAACATTTTGACCTTTGTACTAAAAAGTATTGTATGCACCTCGGCAATATTTTTTAAGACTGCAGTTTGTCTAGACCTCGGTAACTAAACTCCACATTTGCCTTAGAAAATCCACTTTATTGCCTAGATACATAATTACTATGTTTCATTTCAAAATTGTACCATAAAACCATAGTTTTCATAAAATAAAAGAAATTGATTCAGTATGCCAAATTTAAACATTAAAAAAATTGGAAATCTATAATTTTGTGGCATTGAATTTCTTAACTAAACTGTAATAATAATACACCTACCTGTGTAGTTGTGTTAGCAACATAACTTCCAAGTGAACGAGGAACAGATCTACGTCGGTATGGATTAACAGATCGGTCTACAGGAACACAAGGTCGTGTACGATCAGACCTATTTTGTGGTGAGACGACTCTGGATCTATCCCATCTATATTGAGGGGTATTTGCAATTCCGGTAATTAACTTATGTCCTAATTTATCAAATGCTACATATCGAACTTTTTCTTTCGTGTTGCAAGTTGCTGTTTGTGTAAAAGGTTGTGGTTTACTCCAGTCCCAAAAGTACAATTCATTATATGTTGCGATAACTAAAATTCGATCATTGGGATGAAATGCAATTGAAGCTATAACTGTTTGACTATTGGCTGTCCATACTTCACTACCTCCCTATGTATAAACATTAGAAAAAGAAACAAATGGTAATTTTGTACTTACACTCAGGTCCCAAATACGAACTTGTCCTCCCAAACAACCTGATGCCAGTAATTCATTACAAGTAGGATGAAAAGCTATACACCAAGGAGTACGAGGGTGTCCAACAAGCGTTTTAATATTCTTGCCAGTTCTAATATCAGTGACATAAATATTGTGATTTCCATGTGTAGATGCTACCTTTGTACCATCTGGACTAAACACCATAAGAAAAGTTGACCTAGGAGCTCCGGGCATTTCACAACGCTACATATAAAAATTAAGTCGAGGTAAATGTATCTAATGTAACACTTACCATCTCCTTGTATTCCTTTCTAACAAGCACATCTTCTGCAAATGTTTGAAGACCTATATGTGCTTTTTCTTTATTACCGATTTTACAATCTTGTACAGCATTTAAAAAATCTAAACCAACTCCAGGTAATACATTTAAAGCAAACTTTGGATGTTTCAATTGACTAATAACGGCGTCATCATCGTCTGGATTCATATTAACATTGCGATACAAATTAAAGTAAGTGTTGGAAATAGTAAAATGAAAAAGTGTTCAGTAAAATCACAGAAATAATGAAATCTTTGTTTAAACAAACATATTGCTCTTATAAGATATAAGGGATGGGCAAAAACCGAATTACGCGTTATACAACTTTATAATTTAATTTTAGATAATGGTTTAATAGTTTTTATATGAAATGAACTCAATCACAACTTTAATTGCATAATAACTTAAATGATTGCCATAAATTTTGGTATTATTGTAAACACACTCACTGACGTAACACCATATATATGTATAACATATATGTAAGATGGAAAAATGACAGACTGGAAGGATAACCAATACACAGACACAAAAGTTACTACAGTAACTATAGAGTGACGAAGATCAAGTAACGAAACTGCAATAAAGTTACGAACACATTAGAGGGCGATTCGGGTAACCTGAAAGAATAGATGGCACCACTAGAATTACTTGCATGCAGTATAGCGCAGCAGCAAGAACAATTAATGCACAATGATTAATTCTATTTCTATGGTTTCAGTTATGGATTTGACGTATTATTTTTTCTGTATCTAATGAAATTTGAATTATTGACTGTCGTTTCCAAAACGTACATTTCGTTTATTTTTATAAAACAGAGCACTTGTAGACAAAGAAAAGCGCGACGTATCATCAATTACTCAAATTATTCAAGGTCAAAGGTCACAAAATCAGTTTTTTGCAAAAATCTCGTTTTCTATGGCTCAAAGGTCAATTGAGGTGGTTATAAGAAAGAAAGTTCATAAAATTATCCACAAAAATGGCCCTACCCATTTTATACGTACGACAAACCGTTTGCGAAGTACAGAGTGACGAATGTGAACGTCGAACGCTGTATCCGTTTCCCCACCACCATTGAGGTAGTCCATGTTGGGTGTAAAGAAATTACGTTTCGCCCACGTCTTCAAAAATTTCATTGTGGGGTTCTAGGAAGCCTGTATCTGCGTTATCTTCCTCATCTTTGCTGATATTTGTTACAAAAAGATCAATATCGCTCTCTCAGTAGAAATATTATCGCAACAATCAACAGCAGAAACTTCAGGTATTGCATTGAGACATGATTGTCCATGACAGTTACCGCATACAATGGAGCAAGATAAACCAATTTTTCTGCATGCACAATTTGCACCGCGTCCTTTCGTACAATTACGAAAAATGGTATTAAGAATATTATCTGGCGCAGGTGGTAACAATGTAATGGGCTATAAAAAAAGTTATTAAAGATCCAGCACCACTGTTGTTGATCTTCCCAACCATGTTTGGACCTGGTAATATACACGATACAAGTGTTGTTGAGCTGCTGCAGTTGTAGATGGAAGCGATGGTAATTTTACAGCAGTATTGAATCTTTTCAACTTTGCAAAACTTAAATACCGGTAACTATCAAGATACGTTTCCGACTTAGGAGCTACATACAAGGCCAATATACTTTTCACTCCATTCTCAAATATAAGTTGTTGAGAACAATTGTCTTGTTGAAAAGTTACGGCAGCTTGATATAAATCAGAACGATTTTCGAACATTTTTAATGTATTTAGTTTTCCTCTGTTGAATAGAGCAGAAGTGGTATCACATCCGGTTATTGCATGTAGCAATAAAATATGTTGCTTACATCGAGGGTATTTTTAAAAGCTTGAAAAATTATAAAATTGTGTCTTGACTTTTCCTTTGCCTGGTTTCATGAAAAATAATTGTTGCTGTCCGATGAGAAGAACCAAAAGATCGATGTCCTCGCCTACTATGACAATAGTGTTTACAATTGATACTTCTATTGAAGTTTCAATAATTAAAACATCGAAACGTAATTTTTTTACACTCAACATAGACTAGGCCTACTGCGCCTTGTATTTTACTTCAATGGTGGTGCGGAAACGGATATGGCGCTCGACGTTCACATTCGTCACTCTGTACTTCACAAACGGTTCGTCGTACGTGAAAAATGAATATGACCATTTTTGTAGATAATTTCAATAGCTTTATTTCTTGTAACCACCTCAATTGACCTCCGAGGCATAGAAAATGAGATTTTTGCAAAGAAACTGATTTCTGTAACCTTTGACCTTGAATAATTTTTTAAGCCTGGCCGGTATTGTTCTCTATTTTTAATATGTTGTTTAAAAATTTAAATATTGCAGCCACCATTTTTTTTTATTTGGACTGACGGCCTTTCTTAAGCTAAAATGACGGGACTATAATGTTTTCGGTATAAAATGAAATATACTGTTCACAAAACCGAATGTTTTCGCTCCATTTCGTAAAGCCGTGTAAGTGTTGGCATACATTTGTTTGAAACCAAGATAGAGGACTTCAATTCAACTTTCATCCTACAGATAGTAGCACCATGGCTTTAAATTTTGATTTTATTATTTATATGCATTTTATTTCGAACAAGCGGGAATCCAAATTATTTTATCCGGTATGGATATTAAAATAATAGTTTGTATGATGCAAATTTTTTAAACAACGAATTAAAAGTATGTGAAATTTATTCTTGAAAATTAATTGTTGTAGATAAAACCAAAACCATAAAATCAAAATCATCTTCTTAACTTTATCTTTATAGTAGCATTTTCTAACACTTTAAACATACTGTAGGATACACATAACGCACGCATGACGCGAACGCGCACGCAGCACGACGCAAACAACGCACACAACGCACACACACACACACACACACACACACACACACACACACACACACACACACAAACCTTCCCAAAACAATCTGTCCATTTTATTGAATTGAAATACATTTGGTTTATCTTTAAAACACGATGATAAGTACTGTACTTATGTTTTATCTTACCTTGGTTGTGTTATGAAAGTATTCATTACCAATGTGTGAGCTGTTTTTTTTTTGTTTGGGTTTGAATCAGACGTGAAAAGTGTCCGACCAAACAACCGACTGGAGACTGCCGCAAGTTTGCATTGAGACGATACGGTGTCGACGATGTGTTGAGGAGGTACCCTGAATAGTTAATATTCTTATTTTATTAATCCGAACACTTTAAGTTTCTGCAGTCAAAGATTTCCTTTTTATTTTGATTCTATAGGTATACTATATTCCGGATTCTGATTTCAGTTGTACGTTGTACCTTGTACTCTTACAATGTGTATCACTATTGTAACGCACCTCCATACACGATAAGAAACTACCAGTATGCTAAAAATAACCAACGCGGTAGACATCAAAGCGTGTCGTTTCCGTCTATTCAGATATCTAGCGATGAGTCACTCAGCATCTAGAATATTCCTTTTACATTATTCCATCTGTGCGTGTTTGTATATAAAAAGGAACCGATCCAGAGATGATTCATACCGATCTGGTGGCGTAGTGGTGACACGACCTGACTAGCATTCGGGAGGTAATGGGTTCGATTCCCGTTACCGTCTACCTTGTATGAGATTTTTTCAGGGTTTTCCTCATCACATGTAGCGGCATGGTCACTGTATATTACATGTGCGGCTGCTTAGGCGTCAGAACTCTAACGTTCCTTCCGATCCTATCCTGACACAATCCTTAATCCTACCATGCATATATACGTAATGTATGTATGTGCTGAATCCATAATTGTGGTTGAAATAGCTCGAAGCGTCCTTGGCGAGGGAATGAAATACGTAGGCTTTTTCTTTTCGAGATGATTCATTGCGAATTTGGTCGTCGTGCAGCATTGAATATAAATTAGAATTGTATCGATATAAATTAAAAGCTTAAGTGTTTGTATTAAATAAATTACGTAAAGTTTTCATCGTTATTAAAAACGTAACACTATTTTCGTTTTTTAATTTTTAAATTCAATAATGAGTGAACATCGAAAAAAATTAAGTGGTGCGCAGTATAAAAAACTCGCTGATGAAAAACGCAGCAAGAAAATGTTTTGAATAAAACTAAAAGATTAGAACACTATTTAAGTTTTTCAGTTAACAAGCGCCTGCAAAACCTCAATCTGAACAGACTTGGTGTATGCCCGAAAACCCCGATGTTACTTGTAGCATTAGAACTATCTTAGACAATGATGATACTGATGCTGTTTAATTGTGCATTGATTCAACTGAAAGTGTAAGTGCTGCTAGTGGTAATGGTAGTAATTATAGGTTAGAAAAAGATTATATTGATCCTCAGCCAAATACTTCAAAAGATGCTCAAGGTACATTTTCGGTTTTGGGCGAGCAGCAAGAGCAAATGCATATAAGTGACGATCCCGCTGAATGAGTTCAGTTAAATAGTCAAAGCATTGACTATTTATTATCCCAAGAAATCAATCAGCACAAAGGAATGATTCAGCGTTCATTAAATAAAAGTGTGTTTCGTCCAAAATTAACAAATGGTGAAGAATAGTTACAATAGTTTTTAACACACTCTTTTTCAAAACGAAAGTTGTTTTGTATTCCATACCGTCTTTTTGGTGCAGCTTCAAAAATAGCAACAGAAGGTATCAATGACTGGAGATAAATGGAATATTAAATCTTCATGAAGTATCTCGCGAACACACCAAATGCCAATTTTATTATTACATAGAAAAAATAGTACTGGTACGCACAGAATACTTATTACTTAGTGAAAAAATTAGAAGTCAAACTGAGTATTGGAAAAATGTCTGGTAAAGGGTACTTACTGTAGTATTAAAGTTGTCATCTAGAGGTTTAGCTTTTAGGGAAAGCGTGGAAAAGTTTAGGGCTCTGAAAATGGAAATTACATGATGTGTTTAGAACTTTTCTCAGAGTTCGATCCCTTTTTAGCAAAACACATATCAGAATGTGGACATTCTGGCAGTGGCAAAACGTCTCATTTATCGTCAACAATCTGTAATGAATTTATTGAATTGATGTCACGAGGAGCTTTAAATTAAATAATTCTAGAAAGTCATAATTCAAAATATTACAGCATATATATATATATATATATATATATATATATATATATATGCATATATATATATACATATATTAGCTTTCTGACCTCCGTTCGTGGAGGTAGGTATATGTCACGTGCGTTATACGGGTCATGCGACGTTGCCATGTCTTAAGGTCACAGTTGCAGTTTCTTGACCTTTTGAAGGTCACGCGGGTTCAAGGTGACTCAACGTTCATTGGTCTCTGTCTCAAGCTCATTCGGCGTTGCCAGTTTATTGACCTTTTCATACTCTCATATTCTTTAAGGGCACGAGCGTTGTTTGTGTTCACAGAGATAATAGGAGGATGTTCCTCAAGGTCACTATATGGACCCATTTTCTCGTTTTCAAGGTCAAGGTAATTGCATACACACATTACTCGCATATTCTTCAAGGTCATTCGTGAGCGTACGCGTTCTCCGCTTCAAGGTCACACGTTCCCTGCATTGAAGTATATTCCTCAAGGTCATTGAAGTAACTAGATTTGAAAAATCGCTAGAAAAGTTACGATTGGTTTTCAAGGTCACTGAAGCTCTCGTACAGATTGTCCACATCGAAGGTTTCAAGGTCATCACATTCGCTGCGTCCAAGTGCACGGTCACATTACCTGTGTCAAGGTTGTCAAACGGCCCACTGTACACGCCGCCTGCGTATATTCTTCTATGTATCGGGACTTACATTGCCTATGTCAAAGTACAAGGTTTTTCAAGGTCACGTTCCTTGCATCAGCCTTCAAGGCCAGAAAATGTTCAACGTCACCCATCAATTCTTTGGGTGAGTGTTAATTTGACAGGAAATTTTCAAGGGCACCAGGTAATTCTTAGAATTTGGTCGAGGTGTGTGTGTTAATTACAATTCTCAAGGTCAGGGATATTAAACAGTCTTTTCAAGGTATAGGGGATTCTACTTTTCAGAGTCAAGGTCACCAATTCTTG
Organism: Vesta saturnalis; assembly: GCA_036346205.1. Lineage (NCBI taxonomy): Eukaryota > Metazoa > Arthropoda > Insecta > Coleoptera > Lampyridae > Vesta > Vesta saturnalis. The sequence goes on along the minus strand of JARFJB010001722.1, from coordinate 545,933 downwards.
CCTGAGCCAAATTGTTAATTTAGTTATTACAATTATTCTCACTTGCTGGGGTATCATATTACAGATTATTGCCTGTGCTAGTAGTCCAAGTTCATTGACCTTTTAAGGTCATCGATGTCAAGGTTACGCCCCCCCCCAGCAAAGTTCATTGACCTCTGTGGTTCTGAAAAAAAATAAGCTGCTGGCTTGGGGTAGGACATTTCATACACCTTAAGGTCAAAGGTGATACCAAGTTCTTGTGTTGACTAAATTGTAGTAAAAGATTAAGGTTACGTGGGCTCATACTATTGTCCTAAACCACCAGGATGATGTAGTTTTGCTAAGATCCCGATCCGATTCCCAAAGACGGAGAGCCGTTTCCCAAAACAGGGATCTGTTTCGCAACTCAGGTAGCCATTTTCGCCCATTTCAAGGTCACACCTCTGAGAGAATAACAAATGCAAGCCATTGTTCTGGCCGAGTTAGGGTTATAATTCCTCAAAATAGATTGTTATCTAGACACCCCCACCATTTCAGGCTAAATTCTGAGAAATCAATTTTCAAGAACAAAGGCGATGTTCAAGAAATTCAACCGATGCTCCAAGGTCAAAGTTGTTTTGCTCAAGGTCATTATACACATTGCCTACGTATATTCCTCAAGGTCACACAGCAATTCTTGGCTGAGCTAAGGTGTTAATTCTTATAAATCAATTCTCAGGGGTATTAAGGGGACTTTTCAAGGTGTGGGGGATTCTACCTTTCAGGACCACCCAAGCAATTCTTGGCTGAGTCAAGACGTTAATTCTCAAGGTCGGGGGTATCACACAGGTTGTCGTTGTCTATGCTAAAATGTGAGTAAAGGTTCCTGTATTGGCTAAATTGTAATAAAAGATTATGCTTACGGTATGTGGATTCATAATACTACTGTCCTAAACCATCAGGATGATGTAGTTTCCCCGAGAACCGGATCCGGTTCCCAAAGACAGATAACTGTTTCCCAAAACAGGGTTCTGTTACCCAACACAGGTAGCCGTTTCCCCCACTTCACGGTCACACCTCTGACAAAGGCGTTCAAGTAATTCTTGCCTGAGTCAGAGTCATAAATTCTTAGAAATCGCCTGTAGGGCTATCAAATAGATTGTCAATAGCTAAAATGTATTGGTATCAATTTTTAAGGTCATAAGTCCTAGAAATCAACCTGCAAGGGTATCTCAATACATGGCCGCTGAAGGTATATAGGAGGATGCGCTTCAAGGTCACGTATACTATAGGATCCACTTTCTCGTTTTCAAGGCCATTTCGTACACATTGACAAAGGCGATATTCAATCAATTCTGGTCAGGCTCATAATTCATAGAAATCACCTGCACGGGGTATTCAAATAGACTTTTCAAGGTGCGGGAGATTCTACTTTCAGGGTTAGGTCACCAAACTGGTTGAGACATATGTCGAGAAGTCAGATTTAGAAGCGTTCCTAATCAATGACGTCACGTGGCTTTCAAGCAAGCAATTCTTGACAGAGTCAAGGTCATGTGTTAACCTGCAGGGATCGAAAATGTTATTCTGGCCGAGTCGGGGTCATAATTCCTAGAAATCTAAAAATAGATTGTTATCTAGGTCAACAGCCAAAACGTATTGGTATCAATTTTCGCACATTGCCTACGTATATTCCTCAAGGTCATACTACAGATTGTTCACGTCCAAGTACATGGTTTTCGAGGTTAAGGTCATTGTACACATTACCTATATCAAAGTATATGGTTTTGCAAGGTCATCTCATTGTCTGCGTCCAAGTACATGGTTTTCAAGGGCCTCTCGTATACCGTATAAAGTATATTTTTCAAGGCCACCAAGCAATTCCTGGTCAAGTCGAGGTTCTAATTCTCAGAATTCTCAAGGTCAGAGGTATTATATAGACTGCCAAGTTGTAGGTGTAGGGGTTCTATTTTCAGGTAGAGGTCATGTGTCGTGAAATGTTCAAGGTGCAGGGGGCAGCAATGTCACATGGCTTTAAAGCGGGCTATTATTAACTGAGTCGAGGTGTCAATTAAGTTATTGCAATTCTCAAGGTGGTCTGCAGGGATTCCTAGAAATCAATTCCTAATCAATAACCAATCAGTGACTTTTGCATAAGCCTTGCAAGTTATTACAATTCCTAGAAATCTATTCTCAAGGTGAAAGGTGTTATTTCCAGGTACCCCCACCGTTTCAAGTTCAATCCGGAGAAATCAATTTTCAAGGCCAATTAAGACATATTGTCGTCTATGCTAAAAGGTAGGTTAAATAGTTCTTATATTGCCCAAATTAAGCTATTCAAGTTTAGAATTCATTGGTATCTTATTACAATCAGTTCGCGGGCAGATGTTGTTTATACTAATAAGTGTAGGTCAAGGTTAAACGATTCCTTTATTGACGTTTCTTTGGCGTTGTGTGTGTGTGTGTGTGTGCGTGAGAATTTGTCAAGGTCAAGGTCACATCCCATTCAAGGCGAGCGAGACATGTCAAATCGAAATTTGGTGGTCGGCGTTTTGCAATTCCACCCGCAGGCATATGAAGAAGGACATTTTTGTTATGCTAATAAGTAGATCAAGGTTAAATGGTTGTGTGGTTGGAAGTCTCCAAGCAATTTGATTGTCAAAACCATGTGTTAACCTAATGACTATCCCGATCTTACCCGATCATATCCGACCTAATCCGATCAAAATTGTCCAAGGTCACCAAGCAATTTAGTCGAGTCAAGTTGTTAAATCAGTTATTAAATCAATATTCAGGACCAATTCTAAACGGTTCATAGAAACAGGTCGTTGTCGTTGAAGAATGATGTTGTCCATGCTAAAATGTAGGTTAAGTGGTTCCTGTATTGACTAAATTGTTTATAATAATGAAAGAGTATGTGGATTCATAATACTATTGTCCTAACCAGGAGCTGGCCCGCCTCAAGATGTGATAGTTTCCCCCAAGAACTGGATCCGTTTCCCGAATACAGATAGACGTTTCCTGACCTTTTCGGTCTTCTGATTAGACGCTAGACTCTACATGTCGGTGATTAAGTTTAGGATATAGGACCGATCCTGGCCCACAGTACACGAATTGAAGGTTAGTTAATCCGCCGTGCAGCGCTCCCCGCTTCAAGGTCAAGATTCGTCGATTCTTAGAAGTTATTACAATTATGGGAAATCAAGCTAGCTCACATTTACATTTTTCGGGCGCTGAACATGAATCTGAGGTTTGAAACGTCCAAATTTGGTCAATTTTTTAGGATTTGGGCTAAATCTCGATAATTATGCATTTTTTTAAAAAGGCTATGCTTTGCGAAAATCAAATTAAATCTCATACAGTTTCTTTTATACAAAGCAAAGTCATTGTATTTTTTCATTATAACGCATCAATAAAAACAGAATTTTTAGAGAGTTAGCATAAATGCCATTTATTGATAGAAAATCATTCACGTTTCTTTCATTTACAGGTAAATTAGATCTTTTCAGGGTCTAGGGATCTGCATTAAAACCGACTAATCTGTAACTAAATCGAATTTTTTGCTAATTTAGGGGTCATTCAGATTTACATAACTTTTACGCAAACAAATAGCTAACTACATTTTTTTTATAAACGTTATTTGACTAACGGAAACATTACACAAATACACACACAATCCTTTCTTTATATTTTAGTACATCTAATTTAAATCTATACACTGTTCCTCTTTTCTAGTCAAAGACAACGAGTCCATATTTTCTAATATATGTATAACGCAATTTATTAAACTCTGTCACTGTTTGTTCTTTTCCAATAAATCTCCTCAAAGTAGCAGCAGCACTAGCAAAGGCACAAACTGCGACTGACCTGCATGCAGTGATTCTCACGAACGGTCCGGAGGTGCCCTCTTTGAGTAGGTACTCTACGGACCGGCGACTAGATGTGATATCTCGGATACGTATTTAGTATCGATTTTTTATTAATCATTCCTGTCCTAAACCTATCTGCTACATATTACGTACCGCTTCATGGTACATGTTTACCATACTATTGCTGCACAATCATAGCATTGCTGTCGTTGTATAGGGAATGTTAAAATCCAAACTATCGCGCAGGACTCACCACTCCAACAAATCCATGCCATTCTGGGTTTCTTCAGATGCTTACATCTTGTAAAGGCCTTACCTATCATCCGCAAAGTAGCAGCAGCACTAGCATAGGCTCAAACTGCGACTGACCTGTGTATGTGATCCTCACGCACGATCCCGAGGTCTTGTCCTTTTTGGGTAGGAACTCTACGGAACGGCGACGAGGTGGGATGCCTCGGATAAGTATTTAATATCGATTTTTATTAATCAGTACTGTCCCAAACCTAACTCCTACCGATTCCGTACCGCTTCACGGTACAGATTTAGCATCCTATTGTTGCACAATCATAGCTTTTCCGTAGTTGTGCAGGGAATGGTAAAATCCAACTTAAGTCAGAAGTAATTTAAGTAAAATATGATTGGTGTGCACATTTGCCGATTACGTCCATCTGTCAAAAATGAATCATATTTCTCAATTCGGTGATTAAAATAAGTAGTGATTAGGGGCCGGTTCTGGTGGTGGTGGTGAGAAATGTAAGCTTTTGGATCTCTTCAAGGTCAAACTTTTGGGGGGAAATTTAAATTTTTGGAGCTCGCTAAAAATAAAAATTGCAATGCCATCATTATTATCATCATCATCATCATATTACAAGGTCACTCTGTGGTCAAACGTTTTGGCGGGAAATTTGTATGTCAAGGTCAAAAACTAAAAATAGAAATTGCAATGTCATCATCATATTACAATTCTAAGAAGTCTAAAAGTAGGCTGGTCAAGGTCAAAGATTATTGACCTGTAGGGGTATCGTATGACATTTCTTAGAAGTATAAAAATAGAATCGATTCGTGGAAACAAGAAAAATGCGGGTTGTTGTCTATGCTAAAAAGTAGACCAAGGTCAAATGGTGCTTATATTGACTAAATTGAGTCCAGGTGAAGTAATTTTCTAAACTAAAAGTAGGTGGGTTTAACAAGTTTAAACATGTTGTGAGAGGTACCCAACTCAAGGACACATTTTTGTGATATAAACCACAGCGAGGTGTGTTGAGATCAGTCAGTTAGCAACTTGTAATTGTTAAACATAGAATTAGCAGGGTTAAACCAAAGCATCTATTGCAAACTTGTTAAAGTGCATGTGACCTCGAGATATCAAAAAAGTATAAAGTGATTAATGTGGCAGTAATTAATACTAAGTATGGAGAACGTATAGTGCTGGAAACGGATGATTTTAAATGTATATTACCTCAACGCTTTTATGAGTATTTGAAAGAAGAAACTCGAATGAAAGAATTTAAAACGCAGCTAAACACGAGGGATGTCTTCATGAGTAATTTGGGTGCAGTCGGGAAAACAACAAACATAACATTTTGTTTTTAATAGTAGTGCCACAACGTCACCACATGATTTAACTAAAATCATTTCTTAAACAGAGTTTAGTCCTAGTATGATTTGTTTTTCTCAATTTAGGTATAAATACCCCGTTTTATCCATCCAGGTAAACAATGTTAGTTAAGAAGCGAAAGGCTGCAGGTGGTGGTGGTTTAGTGAATGCTCTAATCAATAAACTTCCGTTTGAATTGCATTTACTTGGTTACCGGTATTGCGGTCCTGGTACTAAGTTAGAAAAACGACTCGCACGCGGTGACCCCGGTATTAATCAATTAGATGCTCAGTGCAAACTTCACGATATTAGTTAGAGAGATTACAGAGATTTAGATAGTAGACATAAAGCGTACAAAATTTTACAAAAAAAAGCTTGGGAACGCTTTAAATCATCAGGCGTAACATTAGGTGAACGAACTGCAGCTTTAGCAGTCAGTACCGCCATGAAAACAAAGAGAAAATTAGGAATGGGGTGTAAACGTCGATCTAATCTGAAGAAGAAGAAAAAATGCAATGGCGGAAATTTATTGCATTTACGAAAAACAATAGCTAAAAAAATTAATCCTAACGGAAATTTCACAGACACAATAAAGTCAGCGCTTTAAACGGCAAAACGAGTGGTAAAAAGTTTAGGAGAAAAGAAGAATATTAAAGTTCCTAGAGTAATTCCCCTACCTAAACAAGGAGGGTTTTTACCATTTCTTATTCCGTTAATCGTAGAATTATCAGCAATCGGTGCTTTAGCTGGCGGTGCATCAGGAATCGCTAAAGCAGTCAATGATGCTAAAAATACTAAAAAATTGCAAGAAGAGACATCGCGCCAAAATCGCATGCTTAATCGATCGCTATAGGTTCCGTGAATAAGAAAGGCGGTGCACTGTATCCAAAACCAAACAAATCTGGTGGTGGTGCATTATACTTAAAACGGTTTCCAAAAAACTGAATAGATTACCCGAAAGACCGTTAACGAATATTGATTTAAAGAGATACACCAAAAATGTACCCTACTTTAGAGATATTTTAATGAGAGATAGCATGCCTAAATTACCACGGAAAAATGAATCTGGGATTATTAACTAAAGATAGCCAAAGAGGACAAGGTACACATTGTTGTATATATATATATATATATATATATATATATATATATATATATATATATATATATATATATAAATTGAAATGAATGGATTGGCTTTAATAATAATTTAATAATTTCAATATGGGGATAGGGTTCAGGGAATTTAGTTGAAGTTAAAAATTTTGTATCTGTAAATGTGTATAAGAAATATCCTTTATGTAATTGAATTGAAAGTATAAAAGTAATTCTGAATATAATTTGCTATCAAACGCATGCGTTGTAATGAACTTAAGTGAAATTAGCAACTGTCAAAGATGTCAAATGATTAATTTAGAAAGTTTAATGTTTAGATCAAAATGAGAATTTAGAAAAAGAAAAGAAATTAATATCGTTACAGGTGTTTACACAAGTAAATATTTAAAATTCTTAACCAAAAACATATATGTAACAAATATAAATTGCAGGAAAATATCAATGAATAGGGTTATAAAATTTGACTCACATATACTGTCCTCACGGTTGATTGATGTCTTCGGATACTCCAGTTGGATGTAGGCAATGTCCACTTGATTACGGTTGTTACCATCAGCCAATACTGCTAACTCGAATCTCGGTTGTCGAAGACACCAACTTCCAAACTTGAAGATGTTTTCTCCAAAATCGGCAAACTCCAATCACTTATTTAATTTCGGTAACTTTTTATTTAAATAGTTTTAAGCTTAATGAGTGATATCGTTTTTAAAATTATTTTAAATAACCAAAATTTTGTTGATAACACTTTTATTTTAGCTACCGATTCAATTTTTGTTTAAAAGAATTTGTCCGAAGAAATGAAACAACTTTGTCCAAATAAAAATGGTTTTTAATTTGGTATAAACGGAAATAATTTAAATTGGATGACACAAAAGCAAATCTTTACAAAATCGTGACACAAATTAACACGAACAAAATTATTTTTTTAAAAACGACAGGTATCGGAGGCCGAATTATTTATTTCAAACCGTCGATACAAAAACAAGTGCTCTCGAAAATTCTTCGTAACGTAAAACTTCTTGACGAAAATAAATTAGGTTATGTACTCACAAATTTCACAACACTGTTTTAACCTTTTACACTTTTGAACAAATTCTAGAGAGTGATTTCCTGAGCGCTTGCTTTTATATGTTTCTGGTTGTTACAAAAAATTCATTTTTTTTACAGCCATATTGCAAAAGTAACCATGGCTGTGATTGGTGGATCTAGATTACAAATTGGACACAAATGGAAATTTGGCCGTAACTTTCTTATACATGAACGGAATTGAAAATTAAAAACGGAAATGAAAACTACGTAAAATTTTGAATAAAAAGACACCTAACAAGCTATAATTCCTAACATTAATATACGAAGTAACCTACTCTAACTAAAATAAGCTTATAACTATTTACACTTACAATCTATACTAAAATTAATTGCAAAAATGGAATCCTGAGAACATTTTACACAAGAATACATGTCTTTAGTGTTGGAAATATTTAATTTAAAGAAATTTAAAAGCTTTTGTAATTTTGTCTAAAATTCACCTCAGATTTAGCATAATTTTGCGGAGAAAAGCGCTGTATCCTTATAAAAACATTGTCATATTAAGAAAGAGCATCTATTATTTGCTTTAAGAGCAAAATCTAAGTCTAATAAAGTGGAAAAAGTATAAAATTATGTAAAAAAACTAAAAATTACAACGTAACCAAACTTAAATCTAAAAATGAAAATAATTTATATTTAAAAATGTTTTTAACACTTAAAATGTTATGTTTAAGGTTTGTACTTATTGTCTTTATTATTCTCACTAATTATTTGCAATGCATATTGTCATATAATGTTGCATTGAAAAAGTTTCATCGTCTAACACTCTTTTTAAATGTTTCACTATAAAAATGTACGGCACTATAAATGTCTGTATACCAAAATGTTCTAAATGTTATTCTTATTGTGAATCTTGTATTATAATTTTTGTCACTAATTCGCTTCCAAAAATATGTGCGAAAATTGTTTAAACTGTCCATATTATAACCCTTTTACTAAATTTTTGTATTTCCTGCATTCAAAAACTAAACATACACTATCCCTAACCTAATCCTAACTATATAGTCCATGTTTAAACACCTGTAAAGTGTTCACTTGCCAAATTACCCTTGAAAAATTGAATTTTATTGCAAAAATTGCAATACTAAAATGACTTTACGAAAATGGTTATATTTAACTTTCTTGACAATTTTGTTAGCAGCAAATTGCTTTTTATGATGAAACCAAACTAAGTAAATGATATTCAGACTAATTTATATCAATCAAATTTATTTTAGTCACATCGTGAATCAGATTTATATAAAATAGTGTCTCGCACATGTATCGAGCTAGAAATCACCCCTTTTTATTACCCAAATGTCATGTAAGCTGTCCGATACTTCTATTACCTCTTTCTGAACATCTCATATATATATATATATATATATATATATATATATATATATATATATATATATATATATATATATATATATATATATATATAATCAGCACAACATCAAATTTTCTCAGTTATGCCAATAACGTTCAGTTTAGAAGGTGTTGGTAACGCAGCTAGCTGCAACCTCTATCCACCAATAGAGCTAGATTTGGGGAAGAAATACGTTATTGGATTGGTTGCATTTTACGGCTGCAACAGCATTAAAAACATTTATACAGGCAACGAAAGATTTTATTTTAGAACAAATCCATCTCATTTGCAAGTGATTAATAGTCCACACGGTGCATATGAGTTAGATGAAATTAGCGATTATCTAAAATCTAAAATACCCACAAAAAAGTTTATCATTAGAGCAAACAACAATACACTTAAGTGTGAGATAAATAGTTCATTTGAGATCGATTTTGCTAAAGAAAATTGCATTGGCCGCATGTTAGGGTTTGAGTCTAAAATATTAGAACCAAATATTTTACATACATCTACGTTAGACATCCATATACTTAAACATACTAATCTACACGTAGAGTGCAACATTATAAAGGGATCTTATCGAAACGGGAAACTTGCTAAAGTATTATATGAGATTGATGTTTCAGTTCCACCAGACTATCGTCTAGATAAAAGTCCAAGCAATACTCAATATTTAGAAGTAAACACTGACATAATTAGTAATATAACAATTAATTTGACTAATCAAAAGGGTGAATTAATAGACTTTGGTGAAAGTGAACCATTCACAGTACGATTAGAACTAAAAGAACCGGGGTCTGAGAATTAATCCAGGACCAATTCCATCTTTCAAAAATTCATATAAAAGACATCATCCCTACAGTAAGTCATTAATTAGTCATCAACCTTCATTCCGGTTAACATCTGCAGAGAAATACTTTTTAACGTCAATTGGTTTAAAAGTTCTCACCCACAATGGCAGAATCGTTAACCGTCTTTCAAAACGTACATTTTGATAATACTATAATTAAATCAGATATTCACACTTATCTTCGGTATAGATCTTCTAAATATGGACCTTCCGAAGAAATACGCATCTTAATTCAAAGCCAAGATCTAATTACGGCTACTTATGATAGTTTTCTGTACATAGAAGGTAAACTTGAGCTCAAAAAAGAAGATAAAGGAAAAGCATGCAGCTTAACCAAAAATTTCCCGAACTTTATTTTCGAAGAAATTCTTTATGGGTTAGGTGGTCAAAGAGTGGATGTTTGCAGAAATCCAGGTGTAATATCTACACTTAAGGGATATATTTCTTATACGGCAAGCAAAAGCAAAGCACTTAGCCATTTAGGATGGTCACCAAAGAATGAAGAACCATTACAAGTAGAATTCGATGAGCAAAATGGTGAAAAATCTTTTACAGTATGCATACCATTGAACCACATATTTGGAATGTTGGAGGATTATCGTCAGGTAATCGTGAATATGCGCCAAGAGTTGGTTTTAATTCGATCTAGAAGCGATACAAACTGTTACTATGGTGAAGTTTATGCTGCAACAACCTTAAATAAAATTCAATGGAAAGTACCACACTTAACACTTAGTGATGCTGCGAAACTTAACTTGTTTCAAGGAATCAATAAAAATTCTTGGGAGTTATATTAATTACCTTCCTTAAAACAGGCAACCTCAGACATATGGCCAATAAACATCAACTCAACCACGTTGGATAATTGTTGCATACCAACAAGGTAAAAGGTACTCAAAGTCAGCAAGGGCCGGAAATTTTGATCACATTAACATCAGAAATCATAAAGTACGTCTGAATTCTCAGTATTATACATATGAAACAATGCATTTGAACTTCAATGCTACCAATACATACCTGCCTATCGCAATTTTTTGAAATTTCGATGTGATTTACTATGGTGAAGATGATAAAGATGTATTATTCAACTATCCCGAATTCAAATCAAGTCGAGTATTTGTAATGGACTGCTCTAAACAAAATGAATCCTTAAAAAACTCAACAGTGTACATCAAATTGGAAATGGAGTCTCTTACACCTTTCAATAATGGAATAGTTGTCTATGATCTTATTCTGCATGATGCTATTGTGCAGTACAGTCCACTCACTGAGGAAGTGAAAAGTTATAGTCATTGTAAAATAGTATATAAATAAAAATGTTGTAATTATGCGTTTAGTTTTATTTCATCCACTAACGATGAAAGTAGTTGCTCAAAAACAAAAACTCTCAATTCAAAATCATGACTTTGATGAAAAGTATATTACTTCAAAACATGGTGATTTACTTCCTAATAGTAAAACAAACTCAATGATCAGTCTGATTACCGAGAAAAATGGCTTGAAATTTAAACATACATACGTATACTCTACGTCATTGAATCAAAACAAGTATAAACTTTTACAGGAAATCTTACCTTCAATGAGGGATATAGGTTACTTTACCTTCAGTGATAATCAAGATGTGATTGATCCTAATTGTGCAAAATCAAACTTTAATTTTATCTTCGACGATATCGCTTGTGAAAAGCAAAATAACATAAGGGCATATTTTTCTATGGGTATGCATAACGATATTGACTGTTTCTATTTGGATCAAACTTATACTAAAATGCCAAAGCAATTAATTCGTGACAATGCAAATCTAATTATATTATTTGAGCAAGATGAATTAAACCTAAAACATGTGTATGAGGATCATATAAGTCCCACCATAAGCATGAAATTATTTCGGGACATATGTTCAAAGTGCTGGGTAGATCCGTTTGGTTCATGGTCAACAAGGATGCTGAAGTTAATAATGGTCGCTATAGGAAAAGACTTGATGAATATATAATACCTTAAACTGCTTATAGTAGTTCAGTAGGTACGGATCTGTTTAGGTATTAACAGCTATCTGTTCGAGGTAAACCGGTGTCTGTTCAGTAAACCCGCTTTGCTACAATGGATAACAAGGAAATGATATTAAAGAAAAAAAATTTTCAGGCTCGTAAAATAATACAGCAGAAGTATAACAGTATTAAAACTGCTCGCATTGATAATGGAAGGACATTTGAAAGTACTTATTAACACCCAATAGAGCCTCTAACTGAAATAGTAAATAAAATCAATCCAGATAAAAACACCTAAAAATGAGCCCATTGTTAAGCCTAAAAAACCACCCCTATTCATATTTCCGAGAAAGCACGCTACTACCCCCACTAGCCCGCTACCTCAAGTTCAACGGACTCCAGGCTTCATTGCATTGGGTGATTCAAGAAAGGGTGCTACTGCCCACTAGTTCAGCTTCCGTTTTTTCAAACAAATCCTCTCCAGATCTTCATACACCATCTTTCTTAGATACATCTGTTGTAGGATAGATTAATACTGAGGAAGAAGAAGAACCTCTTGGTGTCACAGATGATTCTACTACCCGTAATAAACCCATCGTAGAATAATTTCTCGAGCAGTATCATGAATTACCTCGTATATACGTTAAACGTATTATGATGAGGGATCCTGAAGTGCTATTGATCATACTTATGGAGTCTACTATGATACCAGAACTGACAAATGGACAATTGGTAATACTCCCGTTATAATTAAAGGAAACGATATGATTATTAAAGGTGTCACGTATAAAGAGACTCCAGGTTTATATGATCTGCTTATTATGAATGAACCCAATTTAAATCTAGTAAATTCAAAAGATAGAAATGATTATAGAAGTATTTTAGAAGCTACTAATGTTGCAAGGCGAGATTATGACGTAAGTGGCCAAATTCGAGGGAGCCGCAGCAAAAAGTATATACAAATAATCAAACCCTTGCTACCATCATCATCACCCACAACCAAGGGAGGCGGAGCTATGTTTTTTAAAGAATTAACTAACAGGCCGATTGAATATAAATATTGGAATAATGTACATGAACTAATTCGTGATCTAGAGGTATTGTGGGCAGAAAAATTGACAGGGAATACAGGTGTCGTGAATGACATAATATCAATTGTAGAAGAACTGTATGAGGATGGGTACATTGAAAAACCAAACAGCCGTTTTTTAAATAGTATAAATGAGAATTCATTGATGTCGACATATCATAACTTAAATAACCCTTGACAAATTTGAACGTTCACATGTCCAGTATCAATTTAAGAAATTAACCCCTTAGTTTAAACTTATTGATGATAATCAATTTGATATCGAGAATAGGAGACTCAGCAACGTTGCCAGCCCCAAAGATCCTCAAAATGTCATCACTAAGCAATACTATTTATCAACAAGATTCAATTTGGATGGAAACCGTTTGACATAGTTGGCGGACCCGGAAGAAGATGGTGTTGCTATAAGTAAAGGATATCTTGATTTTTAACTACAAGCAGTTCAGCAAGCTTTTAAAGGAAACTCTAACGCTTATCTAGTGTTGGAGCAAAAACTATATCAACTTAAAGAAATTGTGGATAAATTAGTACCATGTCCAAATTACAACTCGTCAACGAATTGCACAAACCCGCAAATTATAAATGAAGGCGCACAATAATTAGAGGTGTTGATGACCTTTGGCAAGCAGATTTGGCCAAACAAAATAAGGGCTATAAGTGTATATTAGTGGTTATCGACTGTTTTTCGAAATATTTGTGGACTAAAGGATTAAAAACGAAAACAGGTCAAGAAGTTACCAAGGCCATGCAAACAATCTTCAAAAAAGGACGGAAACCTACCAATTTGCAGACAGATGCAGGAAAAGAATTCTGCAATGAGCAGAAGTAAACTAATGCGGTGTTATGAAGTCAATCATTACTCCACCTATAGCACAAAGAAGGCTGCAATTGCGGAACGTGTTATCAGGGCCATTAAGGGTGCTCTATATAAGTCATTCAGCCTAGAAGGTAAACATAAATGGATTGATACAATTGATACCATAACTATGGATTATAACAATCGTAAGCATAGAACTATCGGAATGAAGCCCAAAGATGTCGGTAATCATACAAATCTAGAGGCTTACACTCACATAAAAATATTCGATAGGAATCGATATTCTGTGGGTGACATAGCATGAATCAGTAAATTTAAAAGTATTTTCGCCAAAGGATTCACACCCAATTGGTCTAGTGAACTATTTAAGATTGTGAAAGTTCGCATTACTAACCCCACTACGTACATGCTGGAAGACATGAAGGGAAAACCTGTACTGGGAGGGTTTTATGAATATGAATTACAGAAAACAAAGTACCCTGATGTGTATCTACTAGAAAAAGTGCTTCGTTTCAAGAATAATAAGTTATTCGTAAAGTGGTGGGGATTGGATGAAAGATCATGGATCAATAAGGATGATATTGTTTTATAACATTTAACTTGTTATTTGTGAAATAAATTACTTATATTAGTTATACAGCTTGTATAAAAGGTCAAAAGTTAATGAATTGTAGCCTTTATCGGTACACAATTTTATAAAACTTATAATGGTATTGTCTAATTTAATTTTTTTATCAAATAATGTCTTAATAATAACTTCATTTGCACACTTTGAGTTTATAACACACCAGTAAAAACACTCATCAGGAATAACAATATATTGTAATATATTCAGTACAAATTAATAGCTTTCGGGGGAAGACTTCCCCATCAAAGAACGGTTCAGGTATTTTCTGTAGATTTGAACACTACTGTACCATAGTTCTTCCTGCAATTTGTTTTCAAGACTGTTCATAATGATAAAATTGTTTTCTGAAACAGAAGATGAATAAAATGCTATATAAAGTTAAATCCCCAAGGTCTATTATCAGTGAAATTGAAATTTACTAACTATTTATCATCACAAGGATTAAGTACTACTTTATTCTGTTTGATCTTATTAGATGCTGACAACGCCTTATTACGTCACCATCAAACAAAACATGTTTATAATCATTTATCGTGATCTGTTTGACGCATGGGCGGGTAGAACCCTTTGATTTTTTTACAACTTTTTCATCAATCATGTAAGCATACATTTTTTGCACGAAGTCCTATAAATTCCAACATAATTGCGCCATGATTTTCATCTTTCATTAAGCCAGGGCCTTTTTTATTTACTAATGGAATTCCAAAGATATTGTTGGGGCTATAATCAGATGAATCTAATTTATCAATGTCCTCTTTAATGCATTCATAGATATCGGGAAAATTGTATAAAAAAGTTTTTGAAACGTCTAAAACACTGAATCCTGCATGTATAGGTTTATTGAAATATACTTCTAGCTTATTCATTTGAATGATAAGCATATCATTGTCAAATATTGTACAACTATGAAAATTTGGTTTTGCTATGTAAGCACGAGCACCATAGCGACCTTCCCATTTCGTTACTAAACGTATATCCTTATGTTTACGTACATTTTCCATCAGCTTCAAAGTCTTCAACTCGATAACTTTAATTTGAAGGTGCATAAAATTGCAGACTAGAAGGACATTCACCTTTAGCATCGTTTGCCTTAGCATTACTTTAACCTTTCGTGCAAAACTATTGTATGCATTTTGTAAAAAAATAACCTACCATTAAAACATGAATCTAGATAGTGCCAACATAATTTGCGTGTACGCTATTTGACACCATTGATAATTCCACTACCTGTGTTATCTGAAGCGTTCTTTAACTGTTTAAGCCTAACAAGATAGCCCTTTAACAATAACAAATTACTTTCGAGTTTAAGCAAATTTTCACTTGCCTCTAGATAAATTTTGTTTTGTATTATATCTTGCAATAGCTTAACATTAGTGTTAATTATATGGATGTGCTTTACAAATTCATTTTTGGTTTTCAAGAATGGAATAAGTCTTGTTAAATTAATAATATCACTACTACTTGGTGTAACCTTACTCATAGTTACCTTCAAAACTGTATCCAACAATGCAAAAATATAAAGCACACACTGCCCATTATGCAGTAATGCAGCAAATATTTTATTTATTATAACTGATAATTAAAAATTAATAATTTAAGTAACTATAGAAGTACTTTAGGTTTACAATTACAATTACAATTCTAGTCACGAGTGCAATATACTGACTGGTATAAAAATGCTCTTTATTGGCTTATATAGTCATATAAACCTACATTCAAGGTCAAATATCACAAACTTGTTATAACTTGTATTTGACTTTATGCAGCATTCAGAAACTCGTCTTATATGAAAATGAAATTCGATACTTTCACACGCTTTAGTTCATTACCTTTAGATTGCGTTGCAATAGTATTCGCAAGAACTTTAGTTCAGACAGACGCACATTGCGCTTTGTTCATTATTATTACTGGTCCTTACTGAGAATATCTATTAACACCTATCATTAATCTTGCTGATATTGCATAAAATACTTTCACGCGCTTTAGTTCATTGCCTTTAAATTACGTGGCAATTGTATTCGCAAGAGTATCAGTTCAGACACTGCACTTTTTTATTATCTTCAGTGGGCGTTTACTGGAAATATTTATTAACTTAACCTTGCTGACATCATATGAAATACTTTCTCATGCTTAGATTATGCTACACCCATTACAGATCATCACCCTTCGTTTGCATAGGTCAGTTAATTCTACTAACCACTTCCACTTAGCAATTTTGATAAAGTTAACACATTACATGTGTATAGTGTTAAAGTTTTATGTGAATACTCATCCATTGCCTAGTAGTCACGATGGCTTCAACAAGCAAAAAAACTAAACTATCAATGAAAAAAAGGTAAATATTCTGCAAGATATATTGGTGCAACCATGTTCTAGTTACCAGCCCGCACAACCACTCCCGACACTTTTAAATGAAAATATTCCTGTCATATCTATCAGAGACAGTGATGTGGAGGAGGATTTTTCACGATATTTTGGACAGTAAGTATACGTTACTTAAGTGCGTTTTCATTTACTGATTTATGTATTGACTAACACATTAATAATGTAATTTATTATTTTTCTAGTATTACACCGGCAACAACAGTTGTTGCCACACCGCAACAACCACTATTACCACCGTCACTTCGCCAATTCCAATATGGAGGGAAGAATCTATCCCTCATACAACGGGATGATGACCAGGAGGGCCTTGCAACATCTCCACCAACACATCTTACGCAAGGCCCTTCGACATTGCAAGAATTTAGGGCGAAGAGCGTGAGATGGTTACATCAAATTTTGGCAGAATACACAAACAGTGAAAAGTCGGGAGTCGCTCGCATTGTGCAACTAGCTGTGGAGTTAGCTGAGGCTAACCATCAGTTAGAAAAAATTAGAATAAGTATAGCAAAAACAGAAAACGTGCTGCGCACGTTAGAGGGCTTAGATGTAAATATTTAAATTATTGTGTATAGTGTAGTTTAGTTAATTTACATTAGATGTGTGAATAGTTTTAAATTAGTATATGTTAGTAAGAAGTTTTTGCATAATTTGTTTAGTATGGTATTTTTTTTGTAGAATTTATTGTTATGTGTTTTTTTATGTTTTAATAAATAAATAAATGTTGAACTTGTTTGGTTTATTATTTATCCTAAAAATTTTACTACAGCTAAAAAAACATCCTTGTATTATTATTATTGGAAATATACATACACATAATTCATATTTTGAGTTTTCTTGAAAACAGTGCATAGGCACATCGAAATTTTACTACAGCTAAAAAAAAATGTGAGTGATAGTTCAATTTGCGCTAGAAAAGTGAAATGATCTACGTTAAGGAAAAAGTTGAAAACATCTGGAAGGCCGACTTACTCATGTACTCATGTATAAATTTCTGCATCAAAGTAAAGCAGTCATTTTTTGCAAATTTTAAGTGCATGTTGCGATACAAATTTATTTATTTTAAAATATCATGCATATAAAGAAAGTGTGAAAATATAGTACAGTTAAAAGTGAAAAAAAGCCTGCGTTAAATAAACGTCAAAACGGTTCCCAAAAGCATGTAAATCTGAAAACTTTACGCCATGCATTTATGCAATACAAATGACACAATTGCATTCATACATTTGCAAATCCCCTTTCAAAATTGTAATGTACAGGCTGTCCCAAATTCGAGGGCAAGCATGGGGATCTCGCTTATTATAAGAGATAGGACATAGGTTTAAATTCGACACTTTTGCTAAATTCGATGCCGAGTAATAATCTGAAAAGAAATTTGAGCTAACTCGAATGGATTTGGTTTTATGCTCAAAAAACTAAAAATTTCGATTTTTGTTTTTCGCGTTTGGCTACCTTATTATTAGGAATTTTCAAAATTCGATTAAACATTATTAAGGCAACTTTTACGCACAATACTAATACGGTATTAAAAATATTATGCGACGTTTTGTTTATTCTGAACCATCGTCAGGTTTATTTTTTCTTATCGGGGTTAAGACATATTTTTATGGCGTTGGATGGAGAATGTTATGCTGATTTTAGCAATATATAACTTCATGGTTTGATGGACTGCGTGTTAGTGCTTTAAAATTTGCAAGTTGCTTTAGAATGTTTCCAAATTCAGAAAAACGAGACATGATAAGGATATTTTATAGCTGCAATAGAAATAGTGTCAGAGCAGAACAAAGATAGAGGAATATCCGGAGCGGCAATAACCAAACCAGAGATATTTTTTAAAATTAGACCAAAATTTGCGAGAATTTGGATGTTTTCAGAAACCTCGAAATGCATATGGTAGCAGACTAGACAGAGATGCCGAAGAAGAAATATTACATCAGGTACTATTTGTTAGTATTATACTAATTATAAGAATTTCCACTCACTTCACTGCTAATTTCAGCAGACATTTTTTTTGGAGAGTTATGACTTTATGTTATCCATCTTAGGTTCAAGAAAATCCTTCAACATCTACCAGAGAAATAGAGCAAACTATTGAAGTGCCAAAAACGACAGTTAGGCGAGTGTTGAAGCAACACCGTTATAAACCATTTAAGTTACACGTTAGTCAAACTCTTCGGCCTGGGGACGATATGAGACGGTTGGATTTTTGTAACCAACTTAATACCAAAATGCTGGAAAATCGCAACTTTCTCAATCAAATAATTTGGACGGATGAGTGCAATTTTTCTACTAATGGAATGTTTAATCGTAATAACGAGCACTACTGGTCCGTTGAAAATCCACGAATTAACAGGCAAATGCGAGGACAAGGCCATCGGTCCTTTAATGTGTGGGTTGAAATCTGGAAGGATAGGCTCCTTGGACCAATTATTTACGAAGGTATCCAACCTAACGTCTCAACGCTACCTCGCATTTATAACACACGAAATATCAGACCTTTTGGATGATTTTCCGCTAAACGAAAGATGGACTCTCTGGTGGCAAATGGTCGGATCTCCTCCTCATAATGCAGCGATAATAAATGAATATCTTAACGGCGAATTTCCTGATAAATGGATGGGAAATAGGGGACCACTTAGGTGGCCAGCAAGAAGTCCAGATTTAACCCCTTTAGATTACTTCCTCTGGGGCTATTTAAAAAATATGATTTATAAGACGCCACCGCAAACTCCAGAATAGGGTTGTTAATGAACTTCGTTAAATTCCCAGGCGAACCATTCAAAAAAGCGTAAACAATTGTAGAAGAAGAATTCGTTACTGTATTCAAGAAGGAGGAAACTTGTTCGAACATTTATTATAATAATTTTTGTTTGTTTGTCTGTGTAATTATTTTGTTGTTACCTATTGATAAATTTGCGTTGTCGCTATTATGACCGTGTTACATAGACCAGATAGACCTACTTGTTTGAGTTGTTTGTTAATGTTTTTTTTTAAATTGTTTAACTGTTTTTATATTTTTTTGGATGTTCTAACGAGTTTAACAAATTAAATAAGTAGAACTACTGTAATTATTCCTTACTGGATCCAAGAAGGCGGAATTTTGTTCTTCGTGTTTTTCTCATTATTTTAGTTAGCAGTCGATCAAACCATAAAGTGTTATATATTGCTAAAATCAGCATAACATTCTCCATCCAACGACATAAAAATATATCTTAACCCCCATAAGAAAAAATAAACCTGATGATAGTTCAGAATAAACGAAACGTCACATAATATTTTTAATACCGTATTAGTATTGTGCGTAAAAAGGTACCTTAATAATGTTTAATCGAATTTTGAAAATTCCTAATAATAAGGTGGCCAAACGCGAAAAACGAAAATCGAAATTTTTAGTTTTTTGAGCATAAAACCATATCCATTCGAGTTAGCTCAAATTTCTTTTCAGATTATTACTCGGCATCGAATTTAGCAAAAGTGTCGAATTTAAACCTATATCCTATCTCTTATAATAAGCGAGATCCCCATGCTTGCCCTCGAATTTGGGACAGCCTGTACATTGGTGACTGAGATAAATATAGAATGTTCGCATTCACACGTGCGTATAATGCTTTCAAAGCAAAATAACTGCGTTCGTTATCCTACAATTCTTGAAGCAGTCATATCCACGCTCCATCGAAAATTGTAAATTTGAGTCCTAATCAAACTAAAATAAAAAACAAGTCATGTTTTAAGTGCTGTTTGTTGTTTCAAAATTGAATTGGTTAATTTAAGGAGCATTTTGATACATTTATACAAGAAATGGATAAATTGCATGCAGATGTTTCTTCTGAGCTTACGTAAGTACAAAAAATTGTGTTTTAAGTGCTCTTTGTTGTTTCAAAATGGAATTTGTTAATTTAAAAATCATTTTTTCATATTTTGATAAATTTATACATGAAATGGATAAATTGCTACTTATAAAACACAACTGCGTTGAAAAAAATTTGTTTTTCTGAGAATTAGGTGCAAATTTTAAATTTTCAGGAGCGCGTCTTTTGTAGGACTTTATTTATTATTTATTACATATAAATACAATAACCCATTTAAACACTACAACATATTAATACCAAATATGTTTAAACGTTATCTTTATTTTCAAACTCGAAGCTGCCTCATTCTTCTATTTATTTCATACACCCCTAAATCTACTTTTAATTCTTCAAATTTTTCGTATCAACACCTCTAACCTCTTCTTTCGCTCAACAATAGTTAATACTTGTTCTTTTCTTGCGCTTCTCATCTTGCATGCTATCATTTTCGTCATTTCTGCTAAAACTTAATCGTGCACCCAACGAAGCCTTTTATTATTAATCCGCATCCTTCAAAACCGCTACCCTAGACAAAAATTTCTTCTTCTTTCCATGAACTTATTCTATTTTTATACTTCTAAGAAATATCATACGATACCCCTACAGGTCAATAATCTTTGACTTTGACCACTCTATTTTTAGACTTCTAAGAATAGTAATATGATGATTGCAATTTCTATTTTTAGCTTTTGACCTTGACATACAAATTTCCCGCCAAAGACGTTTGACCGCAGTGTGCCCTTGTAATATAATGATGATGATGACATTGCAATTTCTATTTTTAGCGAGCTCCAAAAATTTAAATTTCCCGCTAAAAGTTTGACCTTGAAGAGATCAAAACGCTTACATTTCTCACCACCAGAGGGTGAGTAACCTTGAATTGGTCCAGAATTGGCCCTTAGTCACTACTAAAATAATCTAGACCAATAAATTAACCACCTTTAGATGATAGCTCGTATGAGGACAGTTTGAATTTTAATGGTTTAGCCACAGATTAAAATTATTCCACAAACGAGTGGTAGCGCTATTTTAAGGTTCGCTATAGTATGCCTGTAGTAGATAAATAATATAAAAAATAATGTGAACCTTTCCGTAAAGAGAGTCAGCTAAAAATTGCTGCCTACCTACGGGAAAAAAATGCCTGATTGTATATATATAGTTAGGAAAGTTAGAACGAAGCTCTCTTCGAGTAGTCTTCTTGTTGTATCCATATGGATCAATCGACAAGGCAGCTTCTAAGGTGGGGCTCCAAATATACTAAATATGTAAGTCTTTAATTAATTATATACCTGGTTTTCATTTATATTATTCCCTTCATCCAACTCCTGTAATTATGAATTGAAATTAGGAAGAAATCTAATCCCATCTTTCTCCTTATCTGTGTTATGCAAAAAGACCCTACAAAAACTCATAACAACACACGTCTCAAAGCTATTGCAAAATATGAAGGGGTGTATGTGTCTCTTAGTTTCTTGCAAATTTTACAATAATGCTACCGTATTTATTTGTCACCATGTATTCTTTTCGTGAAAAATCAAAATCAAGTTTTTAACGGATGTATGCATTATTGAAACCATATAGATCGGTTTCAACTTATATATATATATATATATATATATATATATATATATATATATATATATATATATATATATATATATACGGACAAATGATATTTAATACTCATTTGCATTGATGAGCTTAAAAATTATACGTCATTTTCTTTAATACGTTATATGAGATTTGGTGTTATTGCCATCCTATAAAATAGTTATTAAATTATACTAGACAAAAGGAGAAAATTTTGTCAGGTTGGATTATACAAAATCGGAAAATGACATTATCATGTGAGAAAAGTGGATTTCACACAAATCATTAGTGGTTCTTTAATAAATGTTTGGAATTTCGCTAAAGAGATGTTAATTATTTGTCACAAACAGATTTATTATGGTGCGTGTATCAGATTATTAAAATGTTTTGTTTGAAACACTATCGATCGGGGCTCCTAGCGGATACACAGCGGGGTTGGTTCCTGCCTCTAAGAACTGATGTTATCGGTACACCAGAAAAAAGGTATAGAAGAATGTGCAATGATTCCCTTCTGGGCAATCTATACATCGGTTTCAGACGCACGGCCCTGAACGGTTTTAGTGAAAGAAGTGTCCATAGTTTGGTAAAGTATTATTAAGATATTTGTGTAATTAAAATTAATTTGAACAAAGACGGCAATTAGAAATTAAACCCAAGGACACACGTTTATTATCAATTAGCCCAATACTCAATTCTTTCACTTTTATTATTATTTATTAACGGTTCATGTTGCTTATAAAATTTGATAAATGTGTGCTCCCTTTTAGAAACCCAAAATAATTTTTCTTGCGTGCAAAGTGTCATTACAATAACGTTCGGTTAGTGGTAGTTTTGCCACCGTTTTAACTAAATTTTAGCTCTATTGCCCGAGCGACTATTTATTAATCAAAATTGAATTACATAAATACAGTCAACTTTACCTTATACTACAACTGAAATTTCAAAATACTCTGAAAACTTGTTGACTGAAAATAATCCAGAATCAAGAGCATACTCTTCAAGCCACTTCCCTATATAGCTTAGCCTAGGGGTGGTGAGATGCAGGTCGGAAAGAGCGTTTGTATTAATTAAAATAAATTAATAAGAGGTGCTTAATTGCATCCATAGTATGAAATTAATATTCCTTAAATCAAAAATCATTAATCAGTGTAATAAAATTTCTAACTTCTGTAGCACAGAAACCTAACTATTGAACAAATTATCTTAATTTACATTCACAGTAGATAGAGAATGAATTGAATTTATTTTGCAAATTCTCCTGTAAGCCTTTGTTAAAGACATCGCCGTCTTAATAAATGCAGAGTGTTCCTATGATCCTGAAAACCAGTCTTTGAACTCTCCAGTAAACTTCAAAGAGCCGTCCTGAATACCTTCACGTCCAATAAGATTTATCCTGATCGGCCTTTTATTTACAGAAAACCATAGTAATTTAGCAGTACCGCATAAATCATTTTCCTAAAAGGAGGCCCAAGTTTCGGGTAAAGTATAATTCTACAAGACCCCAAAAGCGGCCTAAATGTCTCTTAAATGAAACTAAACTCGTTCCACTTTCAAACAGCTCCAGTTAAATATAAAACATCACTAACCCATTACAACATACTTAAACTATATTAATTCTTTATTATACGTTTTGTTATGAACGAATAAGCTCACAAGTATATTTGTAATTAAAAATTATTATTAATTTTATTAAATACATAAATAAAAAATTTACCTCGAGTAGGATTTGAACCTACGACCTATACTTTGCTAGAGTACCACGCTAACCGACTGCGCTATCGAGATTCAAGCCCCAATCGATGTAAATTTTGTCTTTATGTATGTAGAACTGATGTAAATTCTACATACATATTTATTTATGTATTTAATAAAATTAATAACAATTTTTGTATTAATTCTTTAATTACCCTGAATATAATTAGCATAATTAATAATATAACTTATCAGAGTAGTTACCATTGAGTAATTATCCCAAATAAAATACGTTAAGGGCGTCTTTAAAAATAACATAGTGTTTACACAAAAATATCGATTTTATTTTCCACTAGCAATTCTGACGCGCTTTGCTACGTCCTATTCACGGTGTATCAATAATTCCACACTTTAGCAAAAAGGCAGATAACGCAAAAGCACTCATCCTACCCAATACCACTTATTTATCAAATTTTATTAAAATCGGTCCACCCCTTTTTCGAAATATAGATGCCGCCATTTTCTTTCAAATAAAGATATAGTTAAGTAAGAACACACCACGTACCCAAAAGCACCTATGTACCATACTTCACTAAAATTGGTTCAACCCATTCCCGGTATTTTTATTACCTTCCCCCCAATTTTCCTAGATACAAAAATACATAATTCAAAAACACCCCCCTTACCAAAAGCCTTTATACACCAAATATATAGTACCTAGAGCAAAAGCCAAATACGAAGACACCTGCGCAGAAACCGAATATTGCATTAAAAAGAAATGGAATAATGATATGAGTGAGAAGTAGATATTATGTTCCGTCCACAAAATGTAGTGTTGTTTATTGTTTTCTAACCTCATTTTTCGTACACGTTTTTTTCAAAACTCCTTCCGTTTCAGCACCTTTTATTTACAAGTAAGTTGCATTTGTAATCCACAGTAATATGTATTAATATAATATATTGATTTAGTTCGTTGTTTATAATGGTTGATACGAGTACATCGTCTGATAGTACATCAAACATTCCAGCAAAGAAGCGGCGTGTCTTATCGCAAGATGCCCGCTAAATTATTTGGAATGTTTATCAGTTTCATAAAAATATGAATGAAGCTATGTCATTATTGTAAGATTAACATCTGTCAGTTTTTTCACGATTACATTTCTTTACAGTTAACGTTCTTGATATCGTTGTGAAAGCAACTGGAGTATCTAAAAGTACCGTCGTTAGAATTATTAGAGAAGGGAGTGCAATTCAACGTGGTGAAATAGAATCGTTCAAGACTTCTAATAAAACAATGAAAACCGCACCAAGATCATCTGTCGATAATTGTGGGGAACAAGTCATTCGACGCATTGTACACAATTTTCATGTCACGGAGAATCGACGACCAACCGTCAATGCTATCTATAATATTATTAAAGATGACGAATCCATTGGTTTCTCTGGGAAGGAAACGTCTTTAAGAAGATTATTAAATAAAATAGGTTTTAAATGGACGAAAACCGTTGACAATCGTAAATGTTTAATGGAACGATACGATATTCGATCTTTACGTTGTGCTTATATACGAGCAATAACAAAGTATCGAAGAGCAGGGCGACCCATTGTGTATACAGATGAAACATATATACACATGCAAGGCATACAACGCCACATTCCTGAGTAGATGATTCCAACGAAGGATTAAAATGTCCAATCGGTAAAGGTCAACGTCTTATAATAGTACATGCTGGTGGTGAAATGAGATTTATCAATAATGCCCTCGTTAGTTTTTAAATCGGGCTCAAAAACAGGTGATTATCACGACGATATGAACTTTATTAATTATAAACGATGGATTGAGCACCAGTTATAACCGAATTTGCTCGAAAAGTCAGTTATTGTTATGGATAATGCAAGTTATCACAACACGTTGGCAGTTAAACATCCAACTTTTAGCATTAAAAACATGGAAATGATAACTTGGTTACAAGAACGAGGGATCGTACATGATGAATCCCAAACAAAAGTGGAACTGTATGATTTAATAAAATGTAATAAACCGAGCTACACGGAATATTCAATTGATGCTATATTTGCGAAACATGGTCACTCTGTATGTCGACTAACTCCATACCACACGGAGCTAAATCCAATAGAAAAAATATGGGCCATTGTAAAAGCTTAGGTGGCATCGAGAAACACAACTTTTAAATTAGCCGATGTTGAAAAACTAACTCCTGAAAAGTGTTCGATGGATTTGGAGAGCCACTGGCAAGAAGTGTGCCGTCATGTTAAAGAAATTGAAGAGGAATACATTAATAAAGAACATATTATGGATGTCGTTTGTGAGGAATTGATTATACGTAGGAGTGGAGACTCGTCGGATGAATCTGATTTTATATCAGATTATGATAACGAAGAAATAAATGTAGAGTAATTGTGTAATATTTTATTGTATTTATATTGTTAATTTCACATTGCACATGTGTTGTTCATGTTCTTAGACATGTTCCGAAGGTACTTTAACTTCTTAAGCACTTTTCAAACACTTAGTCTATGATCTACCAACATAACGCCTTCGTACCATAACCCTTTTTATAGTTCGCAGAGTTTTTATGCATTGTACCAATTATTATAAATGTTCTACACATTAGGATTATTGTACTTCATGTAATCAATGTCTGTTATGTGTTTAATTGCTTAATTATATTGATTTATATGTGAAATTTCTTATTTACCTTTAACACACTAATATGTATCGTGTTGACCTTTTTAACATGCTACTGCCATAGCTCAATGCTTTTATGAATACAACATCATTGTGCAAACCCCATAAAAGCTGTTTCGTTGTATAAAAACCATCTGTTTATATTCGCATACTATATTTTCCTAACAAATTATATAACTTCTTCAACTTTATTTGAACTTGCATACTACCTAATATTTGAATTCGATAAAACTCTATTACACCTATGTATAAACATCGCAGTATAAAACTGTTTAGACACGAATTATTTACCCTTAGAACTGTGATTAATAATTAAAATGCGAGTAAATTTATGAACAAGTAACATAACCTTATATTTCACTTTTCACAATTAAATAAATGTTTTTTTTGTTTAAATTGTCCTAATTATAAAATACCTATAAACATCATAATTAAGAGTTATTAACTAAAAAATTTACAAAACGTAACTTTTACTTTTCTTAAAAAAACTAATATTTTCCGGTTGAATAGTACACGGTCACGTGATTTTTTCGCGCAGCTTGGTGTTTTCGTATTTGGCGTTTAGTCTAACAACAACGTGATTAAAATGAAATAGCAGGTTTTAACGTATTTTGGATGCGAAATACCTAAAATAAGATAGTATTTAAAATACTTGTGTGAAATTTCAATAAACCAAGATGGTAAAATAATTGGCTCCATTTTAGCCAAAGAGAATTTCAATTATTTCATGCAATTAGATATTAGTAAAATTCATCCAAAATCTAAAATGTACTAAATTTTTATACTATTTTAATGTAATCTTAATTTACGTTTTTCGTACCCACGGTGGTTTACTTCTCGGTCACGACTCATAGGGCACGAGGGCACTCGTTTTATGAAATAAAAAATTATATGAAGTATATAATTGTTATGTCAAAGATATACACAGGTATGTCATAAATAAAGTAACGGTTAATAATTTGTGAGGTATGTACCTCAACTTTAAAATTTTGTATGTTGAGAAGAACAGAACATACTAATTTCGAACGCGCGCGCCATCTGTACGCAGTGGTCCAAAAGTAACCTAGCGATAATTTTGCGAGGAGTTTAAACAAACATACATCTGGCAGCATTGAAATATATTTTTGACAGAGCAAACTTGCCGTCAAATTTAAAATTTAAATGTCAAATGCTACGTATTTAATTATTCAGTCATTTAATTGCACATTTGAATAATAGTAGCTGTGGTTATGATTAGATAAGAAAGCTAAGCAATCACTTATTTGTATTGTGCAATACATAATTGTGGCAAACCAAAATCTCCCTTCATTCTACTTGTGTATTTCCATCCTCCCAAACGGAATAATTAAAAAAAACAATATAAAACTGGTGAACCTTCGCTGTAACAGTTTCTGTACTTTGCTCCGTATTTAGATGGGACTATTAACGGAAGGTAGCCCATTGTCTTGGGAAGAAACGAAAAAACTAGCAGAACATGTAAGAGAGCATGGTGTTATACAATTTATTAATTTATACAAGCGTCTAAGAGATCGTCAAGGTGATGTTTTGAAATGGGGTGATGAAGTTGAGTATATTATAGTTAATTTTGATCATGAGAAAAAAACTGCCAAGTTAAGTCTACGTAGTCATGAGGTGCTTTCTGTACTTAATGAGAAGGAATTAGCTGATCCGAAAGGTGTTAAGTCTTTATGGAGACCTGAATATGGAGCATACATGATTGAAGGAACACCAGGACAACCGTATGGAGGTTTATTAGCACATTTTAATATTGTAGAAGCTAATATGAGGTATCGAAGAGAAGAAGTAACCCAGTTATTAAAACCTGGTGAAGTAATTTTATCTATGACTAATTTTCCAAGGTGAGATAATGTTATGTAATAATTTTAATAAGTATGTAAGTATTAATTTATGAGATATGCTCTTTTTAAAGATTAGGATGTGAAGATTTCACATATCCAAGTACTAAACCAACACCAGATGAGGGTGCTACTAGATCTTTGTTTTTTCCTGATGATGTTATATTTCCTCATCCTCGTTTTAAGAATTTATCACGTAATATCCGTGAAAGAAGAGGAGAAAAAGTTGCTATAAATTTACCTAGTAAGTAATTATCAGTAGTGATACCTTTAAATGATAAGAGTTATCACTGAAAAGTGGCATTCTGCGTATTGTCCTACTTAATAAAAACAAATGTATTTTGTTATAATCAGGAATCGTTCTCTATTAATTGTTAGGAAATATGAAGATAGTTAAATCAGATTAAACTAAACACACGGTTTAGTGGATTGTTTTTAATAATAAAATTCATGGAATATTAGATTAGAAAACTTAATGCCATTTTATACAGGTGAAATCATAGAATTTTATATTCTATGGGTGTAATTGTGTTGTATAGCTGTTGGTTTTACAGAAAACTATAAAAAATAAAAGTTACAGATAAATTTATAATCAATTGATAAAGAAACTAATGACGTTTTAGTAATGAAATAGTTTAAAAATGCTTTGAAAATAAATGCATATAAATTACTTATTTAAATCAAAACAATTGAATTAATCAATTTCTGATTTATTTTTTGTTTTAATTGTGTGTTTTCTATGCTCAGCATTTTTTAGCAAGTCATTAAAATATTTTATGTCGACTTATTCTTAATGTAAGTTTCAAGTACATGCAGAGACAGCTATGGTTATTAGCATTACCTGATACCAGAATTTTACTTTGTCTAAAAAAATTCCACCTTTAAGGCTCCTCATTGAAAACTTCTATAGTTTCACATATAGCTGCATGTACAGCGTGAGTTTTTTCATTTTAAGCATTGGCATCTCGGAAACTACAAGAGATAAAGATTCGGTTAAATGGAAAAAGAGTTGCAGTTGTTCGAAAAAGTTCAAGGCTTACTATATATTTCAAAAAAACTAAAATTTTGTATTTTATTTAATTCTAAATAACTCTGTTATTATCGATTTAAGAAAAAAAATGTAGAGGAAAAAATTGTAGTGTTTTATGTTTATCTACTGGCATCGCCACTTTTGTTCTATCTGTTGTTCGAAAGTTATGATAAAAACTTTTGTTTTTTTAAATGGAAGGTATAGTAGGTTGTGCCTTTATCAGATGTGCATTTTTTTAAGGTTTGTAACAATATCAGACATGATGTATTTATTTTTAAAAATCGCAAAGATATAACGATTTTATTATTGATTTACAGTTGGCCATGGAAAAAATGAATTAATTATTATGGTTTTTGGAAGTTTTACACCCTTGCCATAATAAATACAGTTTCTTTTTTCATTTCAAACTTCGATGAGCGAAAACAAGTTTGGTGATTTTTTCTTTTAAATGTTGTAGAATCGTTATTATTAGGAATACAACAAAATGACACGAATAAGAATTTTAGACATTTTAATGCATAACATGTTGTACATACTAATTTCCTGCTTGCTTGAGTTAGAACAAGCTTAGATTTTTTAAGTAGCAGTAATAGTTGGCTTTAACATTTTTAAAAAGAACAAATTTGTCTCTTTATAACGATATAGGACTATTGTATTATTGAGAGTAGCAAAAACAGAATGTAACATGGAAAAACATTTTTATCCGGTTAAGGTAATTACTCAATTTATTATAACATTTCACCTAAAAATTAGGGCCTCAAATAGAACAAGAACGCAAAGAAACTAGGAATTATTAAGTTTAAATTTCGACTTTGAAGTAATTGCATGTAAAAAAATTAACCTATCAGCAAATGTCAAATGTCCACCATTATTATTTACACACAATGGACTTAACGGCTTACAGTAATTTTCCTACGATTTAAATTGCGAAAGGTATGTATCACAGCATCATGTAGTTCTTCTTTTGTCACATAAGTTCGCTGATAACCTAAATCTTTTAGAGTACCAAAAAGAAAAAAATCTGGCGATCTTGGCGCCCAAGGGATCGGCCCGTACCAACCTATCCAAGAATTTGTAAAGAATTCGTTTAGATACTTTCTCACTTGCAGTCGGTGGTGCGGCGGAGCACCGTCGTGTTCAAACCAACATAAATTACGTCTTGTTTCCAAATCTAAGATATCCAACATATCTAGAAATTTATTTTGTAGAAACTCAAGATAACACTGGCATGTCAAATTTTCGTCGTAAATGAATAATTCCGCACCAAACATTGAATCCAAATTTTCTTTCAGGCCCTCTTTCACAAAGTATCCTAGGATTTTCCTGCATCCACAAATATTCATTGCGCCTATTGAACATACCGTTAGTAAATTTGGTTTCATCAGTCCACAAAATTTGATTTTGAAACTCTAGATCAGTGTTTCTCAAACTTTGTTGTCTGGTGGCACACTGAAATTATTAAACAAAATTCACGGCATCCCTATTAGCTTTTTTTTTGCTTTTTGACAGTTAGTATAGATATGAAGGATGAGGTTTTTGAATAAAATAAGTTTTTTTAAAGTAAGTAAGTAAGTTCATTTCCAAACAACACAAAAACGTTCAAAACAAAAGTTATTATAAATAAAGGTATCTGATGTAAAATGTGAACTTAATGTGAAGTATGCGCCGGACGGTATTTGCATATTTCGTTGATATTAGGTATGTTTTTAAAAGACATACCCTCATCTCATTTTCAAGGAACTTTAGTATTTCTCTCTTTTTTGTTTTAATACTTACGAATGCAGAGAATCCCACTTCACAGAGATACCATGTAGAAAACTACAATAAAATATTAAGGCTGTGGAGTACCCTGTTTTATATTACTTTAAAAACGCATTTTTTCCTTACATATACTATTTAGAAAGTTTCTCGACTACTAATTAATCATATTAATGCTATTACTTTGTTATGAATGATGAAAGAAAGTAATCTGATAAATCGATGCGGACTTACGTTTTTAGATATTTTTAAGCACAATTATTGAAGTAGAACGCTGAATTTCTGAATGTAGGTACATACATATGTACGCTAGGGTATGACAGATTTTCAAAATGATTGGTGGTAATTAAGTATGGTTATTGTTGAATTCAATTTTTAAAATCCGTAATTAATAAAGAAATGTTACTATAACTTTTTTCCCTGTGTATCAAAATAATTCAAATTTTGTCATAACCTGCTATGAGCGATTACGAATACGACGGTGCATTGAAAAAGTTGCAGTGATCAAAACCGTCCTTAAAAATGTCTAAAATATTAATGTGTAAATCAATCCATTAAAATTTAGAAAGAAACAACAAACGAAAAAAGAAGATGAAAGCTTAAGAAAGCGCAGACTGTTAGAGGATTACCGACACTTGACAATAATCCTTTATATTGTTTAGTATACCTGGTGTTTCTAGGGAATCCATATTTACAAATCGAATTAAAAGATTCTTATTGATATGTTTTTAAACATTCTTTATCATGTAATAGAAATTACTAATATTAAGAATTATATCATTCTAATGTTTCGTCTTATTATGGTTTGGTTACTATTTCTTTTACCCGTATTAAGATCGAAACTCTTATAATGATATAATTATTAATATTAGTAATTTTTATTACACAATTTGGCATTCATTAATTACCTCAACTTATTTTTAATAATCCAAAATACTGTGCCATATTGCGATGCTACAAGCTTGCGAATTATGACATAAATAAGTCGGTTCTAAAATGCATTTCAGGTTATTATATAATACAAAGAATTATAAAATAAATAATACGTAATTGACTAACCCCCTCGCCCTACCTGTATACCTGAACATTTAAAGTTTTTGTTTAGTTTGCTATACTGTTGCAATAGAAATATCCCATTATTGAGTGATTTGAAATTGTGCGATTTGTAATATTTGTTAGTTGTTATTTGTTTTGGTTTGTTATAATAGTTATTGTACTGTTGCATTATTTGTTGTTATATCTTTATAAAATGCGAAGGTGATAATGTTCCAGAGGACGCACATGTGGAGTATTTTCGAAAGTAAGTATTTCTATTACTTCTAGGTAAAGGTATAATTTATATTAATTTCTGTTATCTTGTCGTTAGTTTACCGAATGAAATTTTACCTCCTCTGGAAACAGAAGCAGACATAAATTTGGATTTGAATGCAATATTATTTGGTGACCGTATAGTGAACATCGGGTATTTTATAGAAGAATGTAAACGTTTAGGGCGTCACGACATGGTATGCACTATGGGAAAAATGAAATACCAAAAAGAAATTAGAAAAGGAGTGAGTTGTTGCTTTTATTACTTTTGTGATGCTTGTTAGAAATGTTTAAAAATACATTCTCATCCACGAAATAAACGAACTGGGGTAAACAAAATGATTGCTTGGGGAGCAAATGCAATTGGCATCGGATATTCTCAAACTCAAGAATATCTGAGTTGTCTACATATTCCTATGATGACTAGCAACTACTTTAGAAAAATGGAACATTTGGTAGGTCATGAGTGGGAAAAAGTATTGCAACAACAAATATCTCAAGCAGGCACGGAGGAAAGACAACTAGTTCTCGATGTGGGAAACGTTGAGGAAGACATTCCGTTTGTGACAGTAATCATCGATAGTGGTTGGGCTAAACGGTCTTATGGCCACGGTTATAGTTCATTATCTGGAGTAGCAGTTATAATTGGTAAAAACACCGGAAAATTGCTGTTTTTGGGGATTCGAAACAAATATTGTAGCATATGTGCGTCTCAAAAACATTCGGTGGTAAAAAAACACGTGTGTTTTAAAAACTTTTGTGGACCCCCTACAGGTATGGAACAAGACATTATAGTTGATGGTTTTAATAGTAGTGTTGCACAGCATGGTGTTCGTTACAAGTACGTGATAGGTGACGGCGATTCAAGTGTGTATGCACGAATAACAGAACTTGTACCTTATGGCCGTTTCGTAATCAAACTTGAGTGTGCTAATCATATCACAAGGTGCTACACTTCTCAATTACATAAAATTACAACAAAGACATCACACGAAGTAGAAACACGACGGATTCTGAAACAGCATATTCCTCGTCTTAGCGTCGCCGTTCGGTCAGCGATAAGTAACAATACAAAATCAGGTTCAAATGCACAACAACTACGCGAAGATTTAAAAAATGGACCCTATCATGTTTTCGGGTATCATGCAAATTGTCGCACGGAATACTGCAAGCGAAAAAACACCGATGAAGTCAATTTGCTACCTCTATTAAAACAAACGCAGATGTTTTCTGATATATGCTCTGCATTAGAGTATGTTGTCAGTAGAGCGCATCGTCTGATTACCAACAGTACTACGAATTATGCAGAACGTTACATGTCTCTTGTATGTAAATTTACTGGTGGAAAACGAATAAATTATTGCCAGAGGGGTTCATACCATAGACGTTGTGTAGGAACCGGGCTGTCGTATAATAATTGCCCTTCTTGGCATTCATCGGTTGTGAACGATCACAGTCACAATTATTTTTCGGCCTTTTGTAAAAAAAAAGCTTAAACGTAATACTGCCAGAAAAGTGACTAAGAGGAAAAGATATTGTAATCTCAAGGTAACGTGCAATGGCGATATGGAATACGGTCCGGATGCTGCAAAACCGGATATGGAACCTGAAGCATTTCAATCAAGAAAGCGACAAATTTTACTAGATCTTGAACGTGAGATACCTAATATAAGTCACATAGAAAAAATTACAAGAGGTCAGCATGAAAATCTTCAATGGAGATCTGCAAGAAGAAATCGTCTGACAGCTTCAAACTTTGGCAAAGTCTGTAAAAGGCTTCCAACCACTTCAAGCCATTGTGCTGTACTAGATTTGCTGTACAAAGGAAACAAGGACTTGAAAACTTCGGCAATAATCTATGGTCGCTTGAATGAGAAAAAGGCAATGGAACTGTATGAAGTTCAAACGAAAAGAAGGTTTCGCCGTGTGGATTATTTATTGCAGAAGAGCACCCTTTTCTAGCAGCTTCCCCTGACGGATTACTTCAAGATGGAGGTATTATCGAAGTAAAATATTTATATACACATCGCGATGACACCGTAGACCACGTTATAGAAACAGCTCCTAATAAAATTTGTATATACTATGAAAACGGATATCTACAATTGAAACAAAACACAACTACTTCTTCCAAGTGTAAGGACAATTGCATATAGCAAATAAGTTATATTGCGACTTCATTGTTTTACAAACCGCGATTTGAAAATTATTCGAATAGAAAAAATACGACTTTTGGTTAGAAACTATGCTACCTAAATTAAAAGAGTTTTACTATGAATGTATGTTACCGGAAATAGCAGTCCACGTGTGCCTCGTGGTATGAAGATCAGAGATTCGCCGAGTATTACCGCCGCTCAAGAAAATAAAGAAGCAAAACTAAAAAAAAACTCGCATTACAACAATGATATTACGATACGTGTATTACTTGCTTAGTTTAGTGGTGCTCAATTCACTGGTACATTTTAATTTGTACCTACTATTGGTTTCAAAAAGCAAGACGCCTGAGTTTAGAATATTATAATTTTTGTATTTGTAAGTGAACCTCTTCAAATTTTGATAAGAATGGACCTTTTATCAGTACATGCAAACTTTTTTAAAAATGCACTATTAAATGACCTCTGCTAAAACAAAACTGTGAAATTTTTTTTATGTAATAAAATAATAAGACTTTGTATAATTCGTATTATATGTATTACTAATAAGGTTTGTACAATATTACAAATAAATAATAGCTACCCAATGTAAACAGTTAAATTTAATCTCATAATGATAAATAATATACTTATACCTACTAAAATATGAATTGAAATAATGTACTTACAATAAGAATAACAAGTCAATCTTAATATTCTATTACATTTAAAAAAAAATCAGTCATGTACAGAAATCTCAATTTTGTTTTAGAAGGGATCAGTGGCGTATAATCTCGTAGTTACTCGCCTCTCGATTTTACCGTTGACTGAGAAATGATTTTATACTCAATGATTGTACTGATAAAAAGTTCATTATTGGTTAAAATTTCATAATTATATTTTCAGCTAAAAATAATGAAGTTGCATGACTTCAAAGTCTCCGTATGTAAAATATGTACAAAAACCGATAATAGGTTAGCGTATCTTTAGTGTTATGTTGTAATACTTTAATTGTAGTTTATATAATAAATAAACGGCATTAATTTATTTACTTACAATAAAAATGTAATACAGTCGATAAACAAACCTCTTCAATAAAAACAATTCCTAGGTAAAAATATGTCTTTTGTTAAAACTTGCTTGTGAATGAACAATGGGGTACCTGCCAAAGGCACATTATCCTCAGATAATTTTTGAGCTACGTAAACTTTCATGTGATGGACTTAAAAATAAACTAAATGGACAAATAATGCAATTTGGGTGGCCTATGTACGAATAAGAACTGTTAGAGATTTAAGTACGGTACCCCACAGCCTTAAGTGCTTTGAACCCTATATTGGGATATTCTATCATAATTGTTCCAAAATGAATTCAGACTCATTTTTGAATGCTTCCATCTTACCGTACGATCGTTACGTATATCAATTCTTCGACTTCTGCAATACTGAACTCACTTATTTCTGATGTTGTCTCTACAAAAGGATTTCGAGTCCAGTTGTACAAATCAACTGATATGTCAGGGAAATAATGGTTAATTTATTCTTCTAACGCCGTTAAATGACTAAATATTTGTTTGTAAATCTGTATTATTATATTTTCCTTTGGCAGCTTGAATAAACATTGCTACATTATTTGCTTTTACTTTTATCTTCCACATTTTTCATTTCTCCTTTGCATGCTTGAGTTTAACTTGTTCAGGTGATCAAATATGTCTGTTACATAAGCTAGTTTGGAGGGGTACGGACGTTTTGCCCCCACCGTTAAGCCCCCAACATTTTGCTCCCATCGTTTTACCACCGCCGTTTCGCTACAGGTGCCGTTTCGGCCCTGACCGTTTCGTCCCCAGTACACATACCATAGGTATATTTTTGCATTAAGTAGTAATAGGAATAATAATAACACAAGGGGCGAACAATTACCAATAAAATTCCACACGTTCATCATTGTTTTCAAATATTTCTAAAGAAAGCTAGTACAGTGAAACCTCTTTAATCTGAACCTACTTTTAATATCTCATTACAAAGGGATTAATGGCAGGCTGCCTCCATTATTATTAATATTCCTTTGGTTAATGTGATTAATGTAATTAGTGTCACATTATGTATAGAAATTGTTTTCTATTTAAGATAATTTATTTTAGTTAAGAAAAATATTATTAATTAATAATAATTATTTTAATATTTTGTAATATGTATTATTTAATAAAGATTATTTTGAAAATCACGTGACTCTCAATTTTTGTCCAATTATTTTCATAATTTCACATCGGGAGCGAAACGGCTGGTGGTGAAACGGTATAGGGACGAAACGTACCGGGGCAAAACGGCGGGGACTAAATAGAGGGGGCTAAACGGCAGGGGCGAAACGTCATATAACCAGTTTGGAACACCAAGAATCATTTTGTAATAAACAAAATTTTGGTTTGTTTTCATGTTGAAAAAATATTAATATTTCTTCTTTAAGTTCAAAAACACGATTTAATACGCGATCTTTCGAAATCCACCTCACTTCGGTATGAAGAAGCAGGTTCTTGTGATGAGATTGCATCTCTTCACAAAGTTTTCAAATATACACGATTTTAATGGTCTAGCTTTGATATAATTTACCATTTTAATGATTTCTTTTAATGCTCTTCTGAGTTTGCGACCAATGATTCACGATTAATGAAGCCGTGAGTTGTTACAATGTTCTCGTTTTCCTTTTTAGCGTATGAAATAAATATAGTTCAAATCATTGAAGGGGCACCATTTGTACATACACCTATGCAAGATTTCCACGGTAGACCATTTGTATTAAAATATGTTTATTATATCAAAAACATCTTTCCAGTCGTAGTTTTTTCGAATTACTTGCAGCATAAAAATTCTTCCAAAATTTCATCTTCAATAAATCGAGTGAAGACAAATGAGTATGCTTTACCACCGATATCAGTTGACTCATTCAATTGCAAACTTGATTAAACTGAAATATTTTAATACTTTAATTCAATTATTTGAAGTAATTTTGATTTAATTATTTAAAAATTTCGCGGCACACTTGTGGCGTTCTTGCGGCACCCTAAGGTGCCGTGGCACACGCTTTGACAACCCGTGCTCTAGATTCTGTTGAATCATATTAATGTACCAGTTACTAAACGCAATCATTGCAGCTTGGTCTCCTGCATGCAATGTCTGTCTTACTGATGGGTGATATGTGTGAAATTTGTGTTTCTTCAAAACTCTCATGACTGGTTTGCGACACACCAACTGCAGCTGAAATTTGTCGAGTCGAAGTAGAACGATTCTGATTAACGTAGGCCAATACATTTATTTGGATATCTCCTTTATTGATGTTTTCGTCCCTCTTTGGTTTCGAAAAGGAACCAAACTGCTTCAGATTTCTGTATAAATTGTTGAACGTCGGTAGAGATGGTGGACGCCGATTTTCATACAATTGTTGGTACCGTCCGGCACCAAGAACACTATTTTTATTACACGCTATGAAACATTCCAACATATTAAGTTTGTCGCGGTTAGAAAACACCTTTAATTTAATTTACGAAGTTACAAAATTGCCCAATTTCAACTAAAACAATGAGCACCAGTCTTTGTTTATGTTTTTTCATGGCACTCTCAATAATACGAAAATTTCTGTATCGTGTTTATTCATCAAAGTAAATGTAGCAAACCTTATATCGTTATAAAGAAAAAAATTTGTTTTTTTTTAAATGTCAAAGCCAACTATTACTGCTACTTGAAAAAATCGAGCAGGAAATTAGTATGTACATGTTACGCATTAAAATATCTAAAATTTTTAATCGTGTCATTTTGTTGTGAACTTGTTTTCGCTCATCAAAGTTTGAAATGAAAAAAAAACTATATTTATTATGGCAAGGGTGTAAAACTGCCAAAAACCATAATTAATTCATTTTTTCCATGGCCAACTGTAAATCAATAATAAAATCGTTATAACTTTATTATTTTTGAAAATAAATACATCATGTCTGATATTGTTACAAAGCTTAAAAAAATGCACATATGATAAAGGCACAGCCTACTACACATTCCATTAAAAAAAACAAAAGTTTGTCATAACTTTCGAATAACAAGAGATAGAACAAAAGTGGCGACGTCAGTAGATAAAGTATACAAAACACTACCATTTTTTCTTCTACATTTTATTTAGAATTAAATAAAATGTACAATTTTAGTTTTTTTGAAATATCTAGAAAACCATGAACTTTTTCCAACAACTGAAAGTGTTGTAAATTTAGGTTCATTTAACTGCAACTCTTTCCCCATTTAACCTAATCCCTATCTCTTGTAGTTTCCAAGATGCCAATGCTTAAAATGAAAAAAAATTTACCCTGTATATTGTACTGTTTGTATTATAATGGATGTAGCATGTCTTTAGGTTCATTAGTAAGCTTACTAATCTATCAGTGGAAGTTTCTGATCTTATATGCAGGTGAAATTGCCCTAGGAATTTTTTTTTCTTCAAGATCACTTTTCTGACATTGAGAAATTTCAGAAATACTTATAAATTGAATTTCAAAAGGTGTCTTCAAATTTTGCTACTGAGGAGAAAAGCATAACTATTGTCCTCGCCAGGCATGTTTCCCGCTACGTCATCATATACAATCATGTGGTGTAATATGAAAAATATGAGTCAAAATTATTTGTGTTATAATAAATTCTGATTACAAAATATACCCCGAGATGGGGGTATTCTAAAACACAATTATTTATTTATTGTGATATATTTTGTAAAAATTAGAGAACGTTGATTATCCTAATGATAAAGGTTGAAAAACAATATCCTTAAAATCTAATCGGTGTTTGGTACATTATTTTTACTGCCTGGAGGTTATAACCTACAAACAATGCAATTTTTAACAAAATGTAAACATTTAATAATTGCAGCGGAATTATAAAACAAGAAATTGATGGTGTTGTAAGTTTCTGGTAAACAACCATACAATTGATACCTAATTTATAGATTAAACAATTTACATGGAACAACTATTGAGCTGCAGTGTTTACCCCTCGCAAGTCGACTACGTTTCATAATCGTAATTTCTTATTGTTTTTACCAATTCAGTAGCAATGATAGCCCACAATAAGATTGTAACATTAATACACAAAATGCATCTTTAAGTTACGTGCCTAAATAAAATGCAACTTCTATTCGTACGAATGATTCGTGGAACATAAATTCTATGGAAATGTGTGAATTAACATATTGAGAAGCATTTTACCACAAAATATATTGTACTTACATTATTGAAATACATTACTAATAGAAATTGTATTAAATATGAACTAACACACTTGTATTATTAATTGTGCATTGTAGAATCATGCTTTTTAAAGTGTAAAACTTTCTAATTGGAGACACTATCTACATCCGAGCTTTCAGAATAGTTTCCGATGTTAATAACCAGTTGGTCAACTGTCATGTCCCAACATTTCTTCCCGTTTATACCATTCCTTTATTGTTTCTTCAGTATATCACACACAATTATCCCATACGGTTTCATCACTTTGCTGTATTGTTCCACATAGAAATTATGTTCTCATCTTTATAGCCATCTCGCCCAATATGCTTGTCATATCTCACTCAGTGATACGGTGGTAATCTTATTACTTCGTGTCTGTAGCTTCTTATTATTTCATCTACTTCGTACCTTTTTTGAATTTGAAGTGACTTAATTAGACCATACAGCTCGGTTTTGAAGTGTGTGGGATTGTGACTGATGTGATGCTGTGTTAACCAGGAAACCATATTGCCTTTTGTCCAGGATGAAGTTGGTAGCTTTTTAACTAACATTGAATGGTACAGTGCATTATTCAATTATAATTAGCGAAGGCTCTTCCAAATGTGTTAGCAAATGTTCAATAGGCCATTTTTTAAACATGTCCCCATTTATTTCACCATGATAATCTTCCTTTAACGATCTTGCAAATAACAGAGCAGCACCTTGTACAAATACTCTGGCGGATCCGGCATGAATAACAATAAATCTCTTGCCAGCGTAGCCTTGAGGTTTTCGTACACTTCTAATGTCTTCATCCTGCCATGATTTTCCTGGATTTCCTTTGGAGTAGATCCACGTTTCATCCATAAATACTACTTGCCGACGATTAGGTGAATTGATCTCTTTAATGAATTGTTTAAAAAATTTAATTTGCATTTCTGCAATATAACTTTTTTCCAATAAAGCTTTGAATTTGAATCCTAGCGACTGGATTGCACGATGAAGACTTCTGTCACTTATTAATATGTGACTGTTACGAATTTCTGCAATTAAACTTGCAACTGTGACATGTTTTTCTGTAAATCAATTAGTATGTCAAACGTGTAAAAGATTGTGATGTAATATTACTCACTTTGTGCATACATATTGTATAACGTATTCCTTATGCCTATTTTGTATGTTTCAGGTGGATCGTCAGATTTTGTTTTCTTACGTGGTTGTTTTTACCCGGACTTGTTAAAACTGGGTTAGATGCAACTCGAGACTTGATATTTCTCACCGTCTTCTCAGGTATACCCAAGGCGCTTGCTACACGCTGTAATTTCGTGATTGTAATGAATGAATGTATAAATATTTAATGTCATACTTACTTGTTGGACGGCAGATACTGATATCAGGGGACCCCCATTTTCTTTAAAGTGTTTAATAAATGATGATTAAAAGACGTAAATGTAGAAAATGAGGAAACACTCAAAGGGTAGTCAAACAAATGAAGGTTATATAGTATTAGCCAAATGAGAATTAAAGCATATGCATATAAAACCATATGATTTCGCGTTTATAGGTTTACTCTTATACTACATTTGCTTATTCAATACCGTAGGTCGATTTCATCAAATGCACTACGAATGTTCACCATCCTTATTTAATTCACTGTTTTATATGAGAACACAGTATAAAAACAAATTGGATAGCTATATTGATAAATTAATGACGTAGCGGTAAACATTCCTGGCGACGACAATATATGTTATACAAATAGATACACGATATTCTCTACTTTGTACGTTAAACACTCTAGTTATGATAAATTGTAATTTATAAATGTAGCAAAATTTAACTGGGAACATGTACACCTTCCTTCAATACTAAAAAACTTTATTTGTGCAAGCAAACGACTCACATAAGTAAACTCAGAAAGGTACATACATGTGATCGCATTATTTTTAGTCATTGATTCATATTATAGGTGCGATAAGATTTCTAAGTTCATTCATCTTTTGTTTCTCTCCTTTAGAGGCTTGCCTCATAACACTTCTTTTTCAACATAGTGCAACATATGGCACAAGTTGATTGCAGATACATAAGGATAGTGTGTAATATCAATTATAGAGATTTGCCTCTTTAGTTTATATTTGCAGCAGTAAGGTGAATAACACGAGTATACAAACCAAAGTAAAATTAATATGATATTGAATAACGAGTGACGGCGACTGATAATGACTAACATACTACTTAAATTAAATATCCGATTAAGAGATTTATTGGTGAGGGACTGCCTTATCTTAATAGTCACCATCTACATCAAGTAATAGGTGAATATTGAGATATTTAAGTATAATAGTAAGAATCCACAAATTTTGTGGATGATACATTCATCAGGGTTTATAAATAATAACATTTAAAATTACCATATGCAATAAATTTTGATTTCTTATACTACAAGTTACTTTTGGACTATTTTTATTTGTTTACCAGGTCAGTTGATTGGCACTTTCAAGTGTATTTGCAGAACCCGTTATAATTCACAATATATCTAGAATCTTCGAAAAAGTATTTTAAGCATCATTTGCACTAATTAATTTTGTTGAAGTGTAATCCTTACTGATGATGATGATAACTGTAACTTTTATAACAAAAAGTTTAAAGATTGTAATTTAAAAAGATAAGTAGTTTTAATCATGATCCAAAATTGTGTGTTTACACATTCATATTAATTGTAACAAAACTATAAATGTGGAACATATACAATTTTTACAATTTATACAAATGCATTTTATAGGTAATAAAAAAAGGTGAGTTATTTGAACCATGCACTATGCATATTAAACTTGTCAAGTGTTTATTTTAATATTTAATTAATGTAGGTAAATCATATACGTTCAATGTATAACTTTTATTTTAACGATCCTTTAGTTGTACTGCTAATATTTACAAATAATCATATTTCACAAATACTCAATAAAAAAGTTGAGTCAACCATCTCAAAAAGCCTTCTCACCTATTATTTTTGTCGATTCAATCAAATTCTTATGTCAAATTTTAAGTTTTTTAGTTATTGCAGATGAAAGAAAATCATATTAACCCCTCTTATACTTTACCCTGCAGCTCTACCAGTACCAAAAATCACTGGTTTCTGAACATTTAGATTTTAAAAAGTATGCCAAATTTGAATACAATTGCTTTTCAAGTTTTTAAGTTATTTTTTGACCCATTATAATGCTTTATCTGATTAAACAAGATTGATACATATCTATTTTTTGTATTTGCCCCCTAGATTTGGGAGTTATTTTTACAAATGTGATATATTTTTCACTAACGTCAAATTTGATTAATTTATTTTCACATGATTGATATATGTTGCCTTTTGTTTTAAGTATTAAAAATGAGATTTTTAAATATCCGTTTCCATAGCAATGTACAGATCAGTTTGAAAGTTTGCGATTGATTAATATTGTCACTTTAAAAATTTCAAAATACTTAAAAAATTAGATAACAAGATAATTTGTATAAAAAAAAACCTTTCATAGTTTGATAAATAATAAAGTTCCTCGTGCAAAGCTTTAGTTGAAACGGGAAAAATATTTGATGTAAGTGATAATGAAATAGTTTAATATATTAAATTAATATTTTTTCAGGTTTCTGTAAAGAGAATCAATAAATTTGTGAACGGACAGACAAATTTTGCTAAATTAGGTTAACCAACAACTACTAGTGACGATATATTCGAAAATTGTTTTTCGCAAGGATTTACAACATCTCATTTGGCAATACAATTCAAAATCTGAACATCTTACGTTCGACAAACTTTTGGCCGATAGTCGCGAACATTTGGATTTTTAGGGTAGTAGATCAAGTTTATTCAAAATTATAAAATCGATGGGGTACAAGCACAAAATTTTTAACGGAAGTAAACAACTATGCGAAAAAAACCAGCCGTTGAATTAAAAATCACTTTTCTCAGGAAGTTCATCCAATTTCTAAATTCAAGTGAGAATGTGATATTCGTGTTTTTGGATGAAACGTGAATTTACCAAAATGGGAGTAATATTCGTCGTTGGGTGCATGACACTGATTTGAAAAGTAATCCTTCCACAATTAGGGGAGGGTGGCCCAAAATGATCTCCCTAAGCTAGAAATGTCTGTAAAAAGCAAAGTATGCAAGAAAAGAAATTCAAATATATTTTTTTGGAATGTCGGTAGACTACCAACTTTTTGGTATAATAGGTAAGCAATTTTTTGAGGGCAGTAATGTAAATGTTTGCAAAAGGACCGTTTTAGCCTGATAGGTTGGGCAAAATGATCCCCTAAAGTAATGCAAAATGATCCTTGTTCTAGATGCATTCTAAGAGTTTTTTCGTAATAAAACAACCAATTAACGACAACCAAAATTACTTTATTTAGCT
Organism: Vesta saturnalis; assembly: GCA_036346205.1. Taxonomy (NCBI): domain Eukaryota; kingdom Metazoa; phylum Arthropoda; class Insecta; order Coleoptera; family Lampyridae; genus Vesta; species Vesta saturnalis. Next base: position 501,635 of record JARFJB010001722.1, on the reverse strand, counting down.
AAACCAGAAGACATTCATTAAAAAGAAACGTAAATCGCTGTGTAATAAAACAGCTAATAATAAGATATCAAAAAACGACAAAATATAAAAAAGTCTGCATTAAAACGCAAAACAAGATTACATTACAAGTTATCTACTAACTGTTTGCGCACTTTGTTCACCTTGGCATTGTCAATACAATAGTCACGGCAATATGGATCGCTGGCATTATCGTCGATTCCCGCACACTAATCATGTGTGCCCAACGATAGCACATTGAGCACTGCACCCACCCTCCTCTTGAATGAGACTGTAGAAATGTGTCGGTACCAATAACGAATTCTGTATCATCTTCCACTTCGGATTCCTCCGAAAGTTTCCTCGTCATTTTTGTCCTGTTTTCTTCTTTTGTTATTCGTATATTTTTTTATTTGGGACTTTTTTTTTCTGCCAGTTTATTCTTGTTTTTTTCGGTCTTCTATTGTTCCTCTAACAATTGATCTTTATACGGAGTGCTTGTCAAGACTACTGTGCCACCAGACTTCCTTGATTTTGAGCTACGTTCTTGTGTCATTTTAGGGAGAATGAACATCATTTGGCAGTACGTTAAAACCACTTGATGCCCTCGATACCGAGGGTTCATTAATCGATGCTAAGGATTGTGTAAAAGTAGCTGGTAAAGCGTCATTTTGCTCATTGCTTTCAATATTTTTTTCATTGACATCCTCCTGGTCACGAGCGGCGATATTTTCATCATAGACTTCTTCATTTTGTTCAAGGGCCGCATTTTCCTCATGGACGTTGTCATTCCGAGGGTCGTTTTGCTCAGTCACTTCAGTAGCTGCGAAATCAATGTCAGTGAAAACATCTGAGTCGTACGGAAAAATTCCCGTCTTCTTGAATCCGTTAATTGCATTAAGTGGTGTGCAGGCCTGCATGTAAGACTCATTGAAGATTTGTGAGATTTGGAAAACTGTTACTACCCTTCCGGTGTGATTAGTAAGTCACTTTTCCAATGCTTTATCGTGGTAGTGATTGAGCGGATACATGAAACTCACGTCTAACGGCTGCAGTTTGTGGGTGGTGTGTGGCGGTAGACATAAAATGGTCACAAAATTACTTCTGGCTTTTTCGGTGACACTCAAGTTTTTTGTGTGCGAAAGGTGGCCATCGAGAAACAGAAGTGCAGGATCCTCTTGTGAAGGCTTAATAAAGGAAAGAAAATGGTCAAACCACATCTCAAAAACCTCAACTTTCATCCAACCAGAATCGTTGCAATAGAATGCTGTTCCCGGTGGTGCACCATCTTTCAACTCTTCTTTCATTCGCTTACGGGCAAAAATAACCATAGGTGGAACATAAGAACCACATGCAGACATACAAATTATGCCAGTAGTGGACACACCTCGTTCTGCGGATACAACTCTGCCAACTTGTTTTCTACCTCTTTGAGCTAGAACTTTACAATTTTAACCTGAGACCGTACTCAAAGATGTTTCGTCAACATTAAATATCCTGTGTGCTAGAAATTTTGTTTTGTCATACACTGTCTTTAGCAACGTGAAAAATTTGGTCACGACAGGCCGGTTAAAATCACGAGCGCGGGCCGCTGATGTTGACTCAAGTGATCTTAGTGAAAGTTGAGGGTGCCTCTTGCGAAAACCGGTCAACCAATCTTTCCCAGCTAGACATGTTTCCTTGATCAATATTATTTTTGTCTGCAAGCTGAATCTAACATCTTTAGTGGTGAGACCGTACATTCTGCTTTCCATGCCAAGTATATGCGCAACCAATTCCTCTTCCTGTTCCTTAGTGAAAACCAGTCTTTTGCTTCCCAGTTTCTTAACAGCATTAACAGCTAACTTGTTCGTTCCTTTATAGCGTCTCTTTAAACTCATCAGCGGAACACCAAAGTTTCTGGCCGCAGTTTTGTAACCTAAGCCACGACGGACCTCTTCTATTGCTTGTTGCATTTTATCTTCGTCCCATAACTGCCTCTCAGTTTTTCTTTTATATTTTTGAACCATGTTATTATCTGCAACAAACAAAAGTAAAACAATTTAGTATTTGTTAAGAATATTTGAATATTTGTTGAAATATTTTCCTTTTGTTGTCTTAAATTTTTACAGTGAGAAAAATCATTTTACCCAACCCAGTAAGGGATCATTTTGTCCTTAAAGTGTACATATTGCATTAGGTTAAAGTAACTTGATGTCGGCTCTGTTTAATATTTTCGTAAACTCGTCAAACAGTAGGCAAAACTATGTGTTTTCATAAAATATATTGCAACTTAATGTTCCTATTACTATAACAATACTGCTACAATAGTTTAAAAGCACTTACCTTAGATCAGGCTGCTTAAAAACACGTTTTCACAAATATTTTTATAGAACGATGTTACAGCGTTCACCTTCAATGGTCGAGTAAACATGGCGACTCGACTGACCGTAGTCAGCCGCTCGAACCATGGAGGGTAGCACTGGTATTAAAAATAAAAGGGAGGATCATCATTCCCGCCGGGATCATTTTGGGCCACTTTCCCCTAAGTCTGAAGGCAAACGTTTTACAATATTACAAGCAGGTTTATGTTTGGCTTCTTAGAGGGGTGCTATTACTTATTGGACTCACAAAATAATGACTGTGGCTATCACAAGACAATGACTGCAGAACTTTCAAAATTGGGTGGTTAATCAATTAATTCCTGCTTTGGATAGGCTGTAATCAAAATGTGTGGTGGTAATGGACAATGCACCGTATCACTCGGTGCAGTTAAACAAACTACCAACTTTTTCTAGCAAGAAATCTCAAATGCAGGATTTTTTGATTAACCTCAATGTGAAAATTAACGACAATTTAACAAAAAAACAATTGTGGGAGTTGATTAAACCATTTTGAGAATATCATACTAAACGGTTTGTAATTGACGACATTGTAAAAAAGCATGGTCATGAAGTCCTTAGTTTACCCCCATACCATTGTCAATACCATCCAATTGAGTTGGCATGGGGTTACCATTGTAAATACAATCCAATTGAGTTGGCATGGGGTTATTGCAAGACCTATAATAAGCACATAAATTCGCAACCTAAATCAAAAGATATGGTTGCAAATTTATGGCGGCTTGTGCTTTCAAAATGCACGTCCGGCATGTGGCAAGATTATTTAAATCATTGCGAAAAAATAATTTTGGAAGACTGGACAAAACTAATGGGGTCAATGTCTGTTGAAAATGCTCCATCATTAATTATTTCTGTCCAGGAATCAAGTTCAGATTCAGAACTTTCTTCTGAAAATGATGAACCTAATTCAGATGTAGAAATAGTGGAGATGGAATACAGACTTGGACTGAGGCACTTTTGACTCAAAAATCACTTGAAAGAATCTCGACTCATGTTTCAATTGGCAGTTATTAAATATTTTTAAACTACCTGAAGGACAGTAAACAACAAAGCAGTTCCTTTATTTATTTGTGCTTAGTTTTAATATTGTTAAAAATAATTTTTTTATAGTTGTATCAAATTATTTTGTGAAATTTAATAAAAATCTTTTATTTCACCCAAGAATAAATTGATGGGTAAGTTATAATACGGCGGAACCCTAATTGACTCAAAATTCAATCGGCTCCTTCCATTATTATACAGTGATCCGTGGTTACTATTCATTTCAATTAAATGTGGCAAGTGTTAAATTAATTTTGACATAAGTTATTTCAGAAAAATTGACATTTTCATAATACTTTTGATCAATTTTGTACTCACACCTTATAAGATGAAACCGTTAACGATGCGTAATATGTGAACACAAATTATATACCCGAGAAGGATACAAACTTGTTTTTGAATTTTTTATACTAATTTTTAGTCTCGTTATCTAGCTGTCTTAATTTCTAATTCCAATCTCTCAGAAGAACTGTTTTTTTTTCTACATTTTTGAAAACTACTACCATTAGCTAGGAAGTTGGTTTAATTAAAGAAAAACGATTTATTTCTGACTTTCACTGAGTTGCTTATTTTGTCTTTGAATCATTAGAAATACCCAATTTTCATCATTCTCGCTTTAATTTTTCGAGGTTATATCAAATGATGTTAAGAAACGGTGTCTTGCTATCACCACTATAAGATCAGACTCGCAAAACTATTCTCTGACGTCAAAGCCAAATTTATCTATGAGCGCCAAACCCTCGGGAGTCCGCGGCGCCCACTGGGTCGCGTTGGTAGTTGATTTTTTGGATATATAATTTAAAAAAAATTATGCACGTGTATAACTATTAAATACTATAATGAAACGTGGTATCTATATGGTTATAAAATTTTTATATTGGGGGCCCCAAATATTTGTATTATGTGTATATGTAACGTGGTATCTATATGGTTAGATCAGACTCGCAAAACTATTCTCTGACGTCAAAGCCAAATTTATCTATGAGCGCCAAGCCCCCGAGTCCGCGGCGCCCACTGGGCCGCGTTGGTAGTTGATTTTTTGGATATATAATTTAAAAAAAATTATGCACGTGTGTAACTATTAAATACTATAATGAAACGTGGTATCTATATGATCATAACATTTCTATATTGGGGGCCCCAAATATTTATATTACGTGTGTATGTAACATGTGGTATCTATATGGTTATAACATGTTTATGCCCCATTTGCGAATCCGCCCGGGACCCCAGGTCCTAAATCCGGCCCTGCCTGACGTTTCTTCTCCCAGAAAACCTCGTATATTTAATTTTTGTGTATGGGCCAGAAAAACGATGCTTCATGTATTCAATTTTGAACTTTCCTACGCGCGAAGCACCCATCAGTATTTTTTTCGTCCAAATAATCGATCTCGAGTTTTCATTTACACATTTGAAAACCATCTAGACCATTTTTGACTTGACATTTGTGTGATTTTAATGAAACTATATTTAGAGTTGCTTTTAAAATATCTCGGTTCTATAAAATTTTGGTTAAAATCTATTTACAAATAAAGGTACTTTATAGAAGGCACTAAAGCACAGTTTGTAAATCTCGAGAACTACTAACTTTACTGAAAAAAATGAAGAGACCTCTATTAAAGATAATTAAACAAATTTCTTTAACAAAGTTTTTTGTAGAATAATTACCAAGTCCCAAAAAATCAAAAAAGTCCCTACAATAACTTTTGTCTATATTGGAAACACAACCAACACTGTAAGCACTTTTTAAAAGGTAGTTCAATTTCAGATAACTTTTTCTTATACAGTTTTTAATATAAATCGAAATAAACGCCTTATGTAAGTAGCCATGTGAAAACGCACAAAAATTATTTGACAAACGATTTCATTTTCGTTTGTCAGTATTTGATTAATATAAATTTAAATAGAATTGAGTATTTTGTATAAAAGTTAATCAAACCAAAGACTATGTATATTGTATTATACAGTGCGTCCCAGAAGTAATGTCTAAATTCGTTTAAAGTTAAGCGGTGTGTTTTGGGAAAACGTTCATACCCGGCGACTTATTTTTAATGCATTTTGATTTATGGTAAATTTACGTATACAGGGTGGTCCAAGAATAAGTTACGCCCTCCAACTTAATTTTTTCAAATAAAACATTTTCTATTTCATTTTCGGATTCTTCTTCAAAGTATTTTACGATTGAACATTTCAGTAACTAAGTCCTTATCAGGTGTACAACAAAGAAAGGCGACAAACTATTACGAGACAAGTAAATTTTCTTCACAAATATAAAAAGACCACTTACAAAATAATAGTATCCAAGGTGATCAATAAACAGTAGATAAATGTTTTCCTTGGTTATACACCTGATACGGTTTTAGTTACTGAAATGTTCAATCGTAAAATTCTCGAGATCTGTTGAGTTTAGGTTACGACATGTTACGTGAAACATACTTAGAATTGGAAGCAGAATTCGAAAATGAAATAAAAAATATGCTTCATTTGAGAAAATGAAGTTGGTGGTAGTAACTTGTTTTTGGACCACCCTGTATACATAAATTTACTATGAAAAAAACATTGAGAGGTCGAAACGTTTTCCCAAAAAACACACCGCTTAACTTTAAACGAATTTAGATATTACTTCTGGACGCTTTGTATAAAAATAAATGTGTTTGTGCAATACAAAAAATTGCATACGTGTGTACGTTTAATTGATAACGTGTTTTGTACATTTAATATAAGAGAAAATATGGATAAGTTAAATATATCCGTATCGCGACTAATTAACTCTTACCTCTATTTGTTAAGATATCACAAAGTAAACATTGCAAAGTGATGTGCTGGCCACATTTGATTTTGTGCCAAATGTTTCTGAAATGCAGATTTCATTTTTCTGAACACCATATAACAGGTGTACAAAAGTTACTCATCAATTTTCTAATTTAACAGACTTGTCTATGGGCGTTTTCAATATCCTCGGGCTGTGAATTCCAATAAACATTGTGTATTTCTATCAAAATCAATGAATTTGGGAAGATCTGGTACTTTTAATAAATTAAACAGAACATCTAGAAAATTAAAAATAAATAATTTATCAAATCCATTAGCAAACCTATTTCTGCTATATTTTGTTATTAACTTACACCTGAAGTTCCTCATGGCAAAATTACGAGGTGGATTGTCTGCAGTAGGAGGATAAGGGTGTGTTCCCCTATTACACTAGCTTTACGGTCGAATAAGGATAATTAGAAAAATATAGAAACTCGTAAGTTGAGTGAATGCATGTTTTGGCTCCATGTTGATAATGGTGCTCAATTGACGTCTTTCGATTTTCTCTTCCACAAATAAATAACTGTCACACTGCTGGTGGTGCGCGTTACGGATTCTCTGAACGCTGTTAGAGAACTATCTTCAGTTTCGCACAAGCCAGCTTACGCATAGCGGACAGCATTCGGAGAAATACCGTGCTTCAGAAAGAGGCATTTATCTCGATTCGTTACAATTTACATCTATTAACAACTGACAATACAAATAATAAAAAAAAATTATTAATGCAGCAAAATTATTCGAATTTGAATATTTACAGAACACTTACAAACATTTCTTAATTATTAGAGGTGCTTTTACCGAAATTTAACAAAAATCGCGCTAAACGCGGTTTTATAGCCAAGTTAATAAAGGTTTTGTGTCGCAACTAAGCTGAATTTTTGCAGGTTGCTAGTATACAAAGTAAACACTAAAAAACGATTAAAGTCCCGACCCCCGCCCTATTATTTGGTTAAGTATCTTAGTCTTGCAGTTAAATAAGTAAGGAATAGTATAGTATTTTTAATACCTTATTACTTCCTGCACAACGAATACTATTAATATTTACTATTTTTCTTGTTTTTAGTTGTTTATAAAGGGTCATTTTCTAACATTTCGTCGGTTTGGTCCGAAGTATTGCAACAATGCATTCCACTGCAGTGCCCACACATACATGTGGAATCGAACCCAGCTTTACGACATCTACAGTTTGTAACAATGTTTTACGATTGCAATATATGAGTAGGAGTTCATTTGGAGCAGAAGGATTCGTCATGGGCTTAGGTTTCAGTCTATTTGATGTATATTTCGAACCCCACTCTTCTGTTGCAAGTTTATAACCTAACCAAGTTTGAATCTGATGGTAAGCACTCAACAGATGTAGATGAGTAGCATCTGAAGTTGATGAGACTTTTGCTAAATCAAAATTTGACTTGAGAGACATTTTTGTGGTTAATTGCTTAAACTTAAACAATCTGGCTTCATTGAGGGTTTTGAACTTTGATAAATTGTACGTACTTAGAATAAACTGTTCTCCACTTTCTTTTGTAATGTCTTGTTTTGTGAAAATCTCAGCCTGAGATTTAGCTTCAGTTGATTTACGTATCAAGTCGATTGCTTTTAACTTACCTAGCCCATAGAAAGCAGATGTCGTGTCGCAACCAGTCATGGAATGAGCAAAAAGCAGTGAAGTTTGCTGCTCGACATGTTGATGTGTAAGAAAATCGACAACGTATATTTTGAACACTGAAGATGAAGGCTTTAAGTAGAGAAGATTAGCGTCATCCTGGGGAGCTAATGCTACAAGTAAAACCAAGAGATCTGTATCAGTTCCCACTACAACAGTAGTATTATTAGTTTGCACATATTTAATTGCCTGGTCGACAACGACAGTGTCGGCGTCATCTTCCGCAGAAAAAACGCTAATATCTTGGGCAACACACCTTGTAGCTTGTTGCGTTGTGCAAACTGTATTTTCATCAAACAAAATTGAACCAGAAAATTTCTTTGAGACTCTTCTCTCTTGTTCTGGCTGCTTTGTGGTTGGAAAGTTGGGATACCCGTCGAACAACTCTGGCACTTTATTTCCATATTTACGAAGAATATAGCTTAAATAAGATCATTTCCTTAAAAGTGCTGTTTTTTCCAAACCACTGCATGTAACAAATATCCTCCATCATCATCGTAGTGACGTCTCGTCAAATAGCGAGGGTGGGTGAGGCGCTAATTCGAACTCAAAATAAGATTTCAATGTAACAGGGCTGTCAGATGTGTATCATTGGATTGAATATTTGCTGGGAGTTTATTGAAACTTCTTTATACTCCACTTTGATAGACTTGAAACTCGCCTGTGTTGACCAAAACTCTTCTTCCCTTCTTATAGTGAAGAGACCTTTCGTTACAAAGAGCTCGTACTCTGTCTCAGTCAGCTTTGATTTGAGTTTGTTCATATCTTGGACATATATATATATATATATATATATATATATATATATATATATATATATATATATATATATATATATGAGCGACTTTTCCGCAAAGAATGTGTCCTGCAGCATGAAAGTAACGAAGCATATCAGTGGTAGTGCCTGAGTGCGATTTTCAGTGTCCCATTCTCCCTGCTAGGATAACATTTAACATTAGGTCAATTTGCTGAATTAGATTTAGCCAAAGCTTTGATGTGCTGACCGACTTCTTTACATTGATGTGGTCTGTCAATTTTCACACGGAACATTGAACGGCTTTGTCATCACACGCACTTACTTGTGAAATGTCACTGCGAGAAAGTTTATCGTTAACTGTTTGCACGACATTACAAAACACTCTTTCACGTACCGGTACATCTTCTGTCACTTTTTCAACAATAGCAGCATAAGTTAATATGTATGCTCTCACAGCTCTAGGAAAGGTATGTCCGGTAATCATATGTTTCACCCTTTCCTTACCGTAGACAGTTTCCCATAATGACTCTATTCCACTACCTTCCATTATACGACCAATACATCCTAAGTAGACATAAGTAAGTGAAAACCTCCTAACCTTACAATAATCTTTGACAAATCAGATTGATGTTCAGAGCCAGCAATGATTTCCATAGCCTTTAAGTATGGCGGCTGGTCAAAGGTTACAATGCAGGTTTGCTTGTTTTTACTGCACTGTTCAGCTGCAAACACAATGCTGTATACACTGATGATGGGCTGTTTGGATCAATATCTATAAAAGGAATAGCCAAGATGTATGGAGTGCCATGACCTTTTAATGTTCTTGGTGAAACACATAACACTATTCCAACCTGGTTGAGTGTTACATCCACTTACCCATAGCATAAGTCGATGAATAAAAGATACTGTGTTTGCATTTGTTTTCCTTAACGATATAACATCTGAAAAGTCTTCCATAACAATGCTAACAAGCCACTGGTTTTTCGCTTGACACACGATCATTTACGAATTTCTTCTGAGGTGATGGAGACATGTGACAATAGAGTGATATATGCAATTCCTCCCCTGCAAGAAATGTATTTAAGTCGCCGTTGTCAAAAACGTACTGTGTACAGGAATTAGATTTTGACTGGGGGGGGGGGCTGTCTAATTAAAGAATTATGTATCTGTTACTTTCATAGTATCAACAACATACTCTCAGCGCAGGCAGTATTCAAATATAGAGACAAAGAAGTTTGTATTGACGACCTTGGTCTTACAGCTGAAATTAATGGTTAAATACACGTTTTCTACTTATGTCAGGGGACAAGTTTCAAGTTATTTTTTTAGTCACTGTAGGCGTAAATAGTGCCAATATTTCAGGAATCAAACTATTTGATACAATACTCACTTTCTTTTCACTTGAGTCGTAATTCATTTTTTGAATATCTTCTTTAACGATTTGTCCTACTGTTCCAACAGTTTTTTTTTGCGTTCTGCTTCAGTACTTGTTTCTCTGTTTTTGTACCATGAATCAAACACATTGTGACTACATAAAATACTTTCCCTTCCAGATAAATTATGCACTACTAGCCGATTTTTGAAAAAAATTTGATGATTTGGGTTCGGTATGTAGAAGGAAGTTTTGGATCAAAAACAGTATTTTTTCCACATAACAAACAGTCATGCTTGAAATCAAACATGTTTTCTAATTCTCTGAAACAGTGCCGCGATACAGAAGGTTCTCAACTTTGCGCTGTTTATACCTTTAGTTACAGTTACTCCGGCATCTTTGACTTCCTGATTACATACTATACATATACTGTTCAAATAATTCATTATTAATTACTTTTAATAATAAAGTGACTAACTGTAAAGTTTTTAAATAACAGATCAGATTTAACAAGTTTTTACCAGTTTTAAGGGTTTCCTTACATCTTGCTTCTGTCGTTCATTCATGATAATAGGACAACTATCGGCATTTCACTACACTTGGCACAACCCAACAGTATTTCTGTACAAAAAATGAAACTTCATAACGAAATACAAAATCCCAACGAACCGCACAATGCAATGGTTCACCGAACACTAAATTGTCACGGCCCACTATTATCGAACAAGCAGTATTCAACAAACAACGCTCTCTGTGAAGCCATCATTTTAACGGTAAGCATTAGTAGACCCATCATTTTAAAGCTGATTAAATTATCTATAAGTTTTGTTCAAAACATTTTATCCCATGACGCAAGGATGAAAAGTAGTTCGTGGAAGTTACTATTTGTTTTTTGCAGTGATATTTTTTGTATATTTGTAAAGTATTACGGCGAAATTAAGTTATCTACATAAAACGTGTATATAACATAATTTGTTTAGAATATTGTTAGGAGTAAAATATAAAAAAATCACGTCAGTAACTTCCTTAGTTTTCGAGCTGTACGCACTTAACCAGAGTACTGCTCTTGCAAGGAGGGGGAGCAAGATGGGTGGGGGTCGGGACTTTTTCGTTTTTTAGTGTTTATTTTGTATACTAACAACCTGCAAAAATTCAGCTTTCCCTTAATTAGTTGCGACAAAGCGTATTTTTTTACCTTGATCGACTGGGGTATTATGTAAACCACCCAGTAAATTAAATTCATCAAGTGTTCCGTACTTACATTTATCGTTAATGAACAAGAAATCTCAGATTATTACCATAGCTTTACTTATTGTATAAACTTACAAATAATATGAATGTGGAGTAACGCTAGTTTTAAACTTGTTAAGCACGTTTCACTGCAGGTCTTAAGGGGGGGTGTAATGAATTTTTTGTCAAAAAATTTTTTGGAAACATGTTATTTGTAATTTACATTGTGTATAAATGTTATGGTTATCGGAGGTATGCAAGTTCATTAAAAAACACTAAACGTCAAACTCTGCATACACACCACCACGCCCCTTTTCCTGGCATCTTCTCAATGGAATTTCTGTTATTATAACAGCTTTTTTCTTGTTATCTCCATGAATGTGGTCGTCATTTTTCATTCCTCCATGCTAGTAGTTTCTCTGCAATCCGCTAGGTGTCAGTCAAACTCACTTGTTTTGAATTTAGTAGCCCTCTAAAGGTTTTGAAAAAGTTGTGTGTAATAGTAAGAAAGTTGTGTAAATGAGCAGAAATATATCATGAGTGGTGGTAAACGTGGTTTTAAAAAACTTAAATTTCATGGAAACTGTGTCATGTGTGTGACATTGCTAAAGAGTCAATGGCTAAAGCAGTGGAAACAGTTGTAGAAGAAAGGCAGATGGGATACTGGAAAGGAAATACAGGTTGGTACAAATACTGAAAATGCCACTAATTTATGCGTTTCTGTAGATGGGACTTGGATCAAGAGGGGATATACCTCTTTATATGGTGTTGCATCAATAATTGGCATTGATTCTGGTAAAGTAGACATAATGTCTAAGTACTGTCACAGTTATGCAACTAGAGGGAAATGTGAAAATGAAATAGATGAAATATTGTGGCAAGAAAAGCATGCAGCATCATGCTCTAAAAATTACACTGGCTCAAGCGGGGCTACTGAGTCTGCAGCTGTAGTGAAGACGCTTGGCAGATCTTTAGAGCAATATGGAGTGAGATATACAAAGTATCTTGGAGATGGGGACTATTCTGCTTTAAAAACTGTTGTACAGAGGCAAACCATATGAAATTGGAGTTGAAAAGTTGGAATGTGTTGGTCACATCCAGAAGAGAGTTGGTGGCAGGTTTCGTCGTTTATTGAAAGAAAAGGTCAAATTCTTGAGGATCGAAAATATTTAGTAGGAACAGGCAGACTTACACTAAAAGAAATAGATTCTCTTCAACTGCATTATGGGAAAGCCATAAGAGAAAATACTAACAAGTTGGAGACAATGAAACGAGGTGTGAGATTTTCATAAATTGTCCACCAATGTGTTCAAAAGAAGGGCGGTGTAAATACAACACAAACAGGAAAACATATAAACCTAAGCACTCACTTCCACGATCAGTCATGGATGCCATCAAGCCAGCGTTCAAATTCTTAGCACAACCTGATTTGCTACGAAAATGCGTACATGGCAAAACCCATAATAACAATGAAAGGTTCAACAATTTAGTTTCGATCCGATGCTCAAAAAGAACATTTTGTGGGTGTAATGTACTCAGAATTGGTGTTTATGATGCTGTTTTGAGCTTCAATGAGGGAAATAATTGAAGAATTGCTGTCCTGAAGAGACTTGGTGTGAATCCAGGAGTGTTCACCATAAATAAAGTAAAAAAATTATATTCGTCTTGTAGTGATAGCTTCATACAGTAAAAATTTCAAAGGAACTGCATCATTAGAATTCCTGTTTTGGCTTTCATGAAAAAAGGGCATAACTGTTAAATATCTTATAATATTAATGTATATGCCTTACATCTAAATATCTCATTATATTTTTTTCATTTATTACAGTTATTTATTTACACACAGGATTTCATGCCTTTAACTCAAGAAATTTGGTTGCAATGATTTTTTAAAGGGAAAATTGCATTTCGATTACACCCCCTCAATATGTGTATTTGTTAGATCCTTTCAGAATAAAGATGAGTTTTTACTTTATCTTAACCACATCTATTCTGTAATATAAGAAAAAGAAAGCAGCGCACTACACCTAGAATACGTTTTGAGACTAATTCAATTATGAAACCAAACAACAAACTTCGAAGTTAAGGTTTAGGGGAGGGAGGAAAACAAAAACATTGTACACTTATTTAAAATTACTTGTAATTTTGCATGATTTAAGAGATTTAAACTATTTGTGAGATTTGAAAACAATTTTAAGCATTTTGAATTATAAATACTTATCTTTTGGGTGTAAATCGTATGTTTAAATGTAGATTTTGCAAAGCTGCATACTTTTCGACAGCAAATGCAAAAGAGAAACGTTTTACTAATAAATATTAACAAATTTATAAAATAATAATATAGGGAGTCTGACCAAAATGCCCAACTTCACAAAAGAACCACAACTGTCAACCTTGATATCGATCACAACGCTCAACTTGACCTTAACACTATCATTGTGATATTCGACTATAACCCCGAACTATACATTTAACCACACGCCCAGCATTACCATAACCTCCAATTTTAAAAATGGTCAGAACGCCCAGATACGACCATAACCCCCAACTTTAAAAATGACCACAACGGCAAACCTGACCGCAGCGCCCAACTTGACCTCAACCTCCAATTTGAAGAATGAGCACAACGCCCAACTTGATCACACCCCCCACTTGGAAAGTGACAACTTTATCATGAAATACAATTAGGTAGTTTATTTCATCTTTTAAGGTCATGTCTTCCATCTCCCAATAACCTTCTCATGACGTTATTTGAAATTTAACTTCCAAACTGGGCAATGTAAACTATATGACAAATAAATTGATTAGGTTAACCAAGAGATATCAAAATAGTTATGTATGAACCAATTTTGTTAATTGAACGTTCAGCCGAATTCGAACTAACCTTTATCATTAGATTGTGATACGTGTGTTGCTGCTGTTGAAAAGGATCAAGCCATACTTACGGGTTATTACTAAATTCAATTTTATGAATTCAAGCCGATTTGTATAATTTTGGATTGTGCTGGCTTCTAGATTCATAGTGTTTAGTATTATGGTGTTGGAAAGACTATAAAGCGGAACGTGATATTTTTTACTATACATACATGGGGGGGGGGGGGGAACTACATTATCTCCATTTTTAAATTCGACAATACTGTTGGTGCGAAGTGTTATCAAATCGTTCTACAGGGGTCAAACTTTTTCGTGATACCAGATCCGTGATTTTTCAGTTTTTCTCAGAATTATGAATCGCCAAAAAATCTCTTCTTCGAATATCAGAAAGAGTAAAAGACAGTGCCACACAGGATGTGGAAAATTGTATTTGTTACAGCATAATTGAAGAATGCGCCAAAAGTATGCCTATTTTTAGGTTTATTAATGAAGTTAATCAACATTTGTAAGATAAATAGAAATAAATAAATTGTTTAAAAGATGCGTGAAGAATGTTCAGTTGAAATGTACACTACCATATTTTCTCAAAAATAAATGTGCTCGTTACGCCATATTACAAAGAAATTATAATCATGTCTATCCTATAGAATTTACAATAAATATTCTAACAAAACATACCTCCAATTATTGAAACCTGCAAAACATCGTTACCTTTAATCAATTTAATTGTTGTGGTCGGTTAATACTTACAAATTAGAAACTTAATTGTATATCCTTAATCATTAAGGTTGTTGTCACTTTAAAATTGAGGGTTGTGGTCATTTCTTCAAATTGGGTGTTGTCAAGTTTGGCGTTGAGATCATTCTTAACGTTGGGGGATTGTACTAGTGTTGGGCGTTCTAGTGAAATGTATAGTTCGGGGTTATGGTCAAGTATGATACTAATAAGGCGTCATAGACTCATTTTTAATATATTCGTTATTTGATGTTATGGTCAAGTTGTTCGTTGTGGTCAACATTAATGTTGGGCGTTGTGGTTTAGACTAAATCCAACAGACGACGATCGAGCTTGAAGCACTACGGAACGAATAGTTTCGTGTTTCTCGGAAAAACTGGATATATTACAACCGTGACCATAGAGTAGGTACGATAAACCCCAATTGATAGGAATATGCACTCATTTGTTTGCCAGAAATACGACGAAATGTCACGATAACAATGCGACCTCACTCACATCAACAGTAACTTCCCTTTGAAGTACTAAAATATCAAGTTGATGGGCCATTCGCGCAAAAAATACCCTAACATTAAATCATCGAATTCTTTTTTACTTTTTACGGGAATAAATATGTCAAAAAAAAATTTTCGAAACGTTATAGGCTATCAGATGTCCAAGAATCAATTTTTCCGCTCCATCCACTTTTTTTATTTAAAAGAGGTTCTGATGTAAAGTATTTCCAGGGGCAAGGTAGCGGCACCCATTCTGACATGCCCCCAATAGCTGACACTTATACATGTAAAAAAATAAAGAAAATACAAGCAATCTGGCAACGTGCTTCCCCCAAACGGGTCGTTAATATCAATGTGCGTGAGCTAACGCCCCCTGCATCCGCATCTTAACGTCAGGAATTTCATGACTTCGGTATTCCGTCGACCAACGTGGTGCATTTGTGTTTATGTATTTTGCTTAGCCGATTTTGTTAAGGAAATTAGCTTATTTTGTTGATATGCTTTGGATTATGCACGGATGGTAAGTACCTCCTTTGATATTGATGAATTAGGCTTCAGATATTTACGTTTAAGCCCTTAAAATAGTGTAATACGTAAATTTGACGTTAAATTAGGGGTCTTTGAAGTTTCTATATTTCAATACCTGACATAAGTGTTAGTTACTGGCGTTTCAGTTTATTAAGCCATGACCAAATAAAAATGACTTAATAACGTATATACGGAGGCATTTTTCAGCGCCCGCATTTTTGATAAACGATGATTTGGTCCAATAACTGATGACGCTGTCAGATGTTGGATAAGGGTGTGTCAGGTAAAGGGATGTTATGGTTTCTAGACTTTGTACGTTTTCGATATCCCTGTCAAGCTATTCAATGTGATTATAAAAATAAGAAATACACCAAAGAAAATCTTCGTGCTGTATTAGAAGAAATTGACAGGGGATACCAATTGCCACAGCAACTAAAAAGCATGGCGTCCCCAGAACAACTCTACAGTATAAGAAAACTGGAAAATATCTGAGAGATTGTAGAAAAGATCCAGCTACAAATCTGACGGACTTTGAAGAAGAATCCCTTGTCAAATGGCTTTTTTATATTGGCGATCGAGGTTTTCCTGCTACAAAGACACAGCTCATATAATCAATAGAAAATAATATTCAAAGAGAATTTAAAGGAAAACAACTTCGTTAATGGACGACCAGAGAAAAAATTTGTGTTCCAGGCGAACAGCGGTTAACGAACAAAAAATTCGAAACTGGTTTAAGGAAATTACAACATATCTTCAAGAAAATAACTATATGGTCATTCTAGAAGATCCAACTAGAATATTTAATGCTGATAAATCAGCTTCTTTCTGGCTCCCAAGGCAAACAAAGTATTGGTAAAGAGAGGACCTTCAACAGTGTATTTATTCCTTTAATGCAAATAAAAATAATAATGTCGTTTATTCAATTACGACGTTTCTAACAGAATAAAAAATATCAATAGCGACAAA
Source organism: Vesta saturnalis (assembly GCA_036346205.1). Taxonomy (NCBI): domain Eukaryota; kingdom Metazoa; phylum Arthropoda; class Insecta; order Coleoptera; family Lampyridae; genus Vesta; species Vesta saturnalis. Next base: position 484,786 of record JARFJB010001722.1, on the reverse strand, counting down.
GAACGTATGACAGCTCTATTGACCGCAAACGCGACCGGAACGATTGATCCTCCAATAGTTGTTTATTAATATGAGCGCATCTCTTCACATGTTACCAGTAAAATGCCATCTGGATGGGTCATTGGCAAAAGCAAAAGTGGATGGATGACTGGGAAAACATTTCATGAATGCGTAGACACCATTTTCTTACCTGGGCTTAAAGAACACTCTGTAAATCTCCCAAGTATCTTTCGTCGATGGTCATTGCAGTCATTTAACGCTCCCATTAAGCAAATTGTGTTCTGAAAACCGTATTATCTTGATATCACTACGTCCAAATTGTACACGCATTACTCAGCATATGGGCATGGCCGTATTCCGTACACTAAAAGCTTCTTGGAGGAATGCAGTGAATAAGTGGCGCAGAAGTAAAAAAAAGAGGATTTTGCGCCAATATTAGATGAAGCCATATTGTCTTCTGTTACTGTTGAAGTGCTCCAATGGGGATTTAAATCAATTGGACTTCATCCATTTAACCCATGTTCCATTAAATTTGATAAATATTTCAAGACCGATTCTGGTTTTCACAATGCTGTTAGGCCATGTAGTATATTAAAAATCGTCGACAATGACAAACTATCTTAATTGGAACATTTTATAAATAATGATCCCCAGATCAAATTTAGGGAAACCATTAATTCGGATTAGAAAGGGGATGAAAAGGACGAATCGCTCTTCCGTGTTTGGCAGGCTATCAAACATAACACTTCTGTACGACCAAATGATGAAAGCGGTGGTGAAGAAAATGATAGAGCACATGGAGAAATAAGTGCAAATAAAGATGTAGACATTCCAAGTGGTGAAAAAAATTAAAATGAGGAAGTTTCAAATAGCCAACAAATTCCCAGAAGCCTAAATAATGAAACTGACGATAAAAATAACACCGACGGCATTGAGACCGAAAGTATACCTGAAGTTGTTCCCGAAATTCTATCACAGGATAATAACACAAGTGATGCACAAGTTAAACATAAAGCAGCTGCCGAGAGGAACCCAAACTTCTACCACATATATTGGTTAACATTAATACAACTTCAAATGGGACCCCTCTTAAAGACGTGTCTAGTCCCTTTAAAAAGTGTCTCTTTTGGCCAAAGGCAGTAGTTTCGGATGAAACTAGAAAATCAAAAGAAAAGCTACCATCTGTAGCATCCTCAGAAAAGTGGAAGGAATATCACCGAAAATAAAAGAAAAAAAAAGAAAGATGAGGATAAGGCTGAATGCAAATTAAACCGTGAATTCAATCAAAAGGTAGGCAAGGATAAAATGAAACGAGTTAAACGAAACAAAGCCATCACCCTCAGAATCAAGCGAGGATATAGTTCTGGAATCGGAGGAAGAAAACTATTACATTCCTGATCGTAACAATCGGAAGTATGATGCAAGTAGCTTAGACGTTGGAGATTATGTCATTGTTTCTTATGACGAAGATTATTATCCTCAAGTTAATAAAGAGTTAAAGGCAAAAAATGCTTTTATTAGTGGAATGACGAAATGTTTAACTATATGGCCTATGAAGAAGGATGTTTTATGGTACGATTTATCAGATGTTATGGGGAAAATTAAAGAACCAATCAAGACCAATAAAAAAGGAGCTTTTCGAGTACCAGAATTCCTTAAATATTCTGATTATTTGTAGTATATATTTAATAAAAGCACTTAAATAGCATAAACTATGTTATTTCTTATGTGTCTGTTATTGGTTCGACAACTGGTGTCACCTCAAATGGCGGGTGTCGGGTAATGGTTTCTAAACGTGAGATCTAATTTATGTGAAGGAATTTTTTTTTCAATTAAGAAATCTGTGTAAAATATATTACGGAGACCGGGGCAATGAGGGCCATGGATGTATTTTTCAATCTATGGTACATTCGCGCCATTTTATCGTTGTAGGAAGTTGGCAACACTGACTTGCATTTGTCAGTGTAGTCCTCTCACGCGTTCAGATCATCAGGTGATTTTGTGAGGATAATTTGTAATATTTCAAGGTAAGTGATGTAAAAATTTACGAGATTTATACTGCATGTTTAGTCAGTAATCACAGATCTAAAAAATTATGGATATGAACAGCGGATAACATTCATATTGGCCATATTTTCACGGAAAAACAATCAATGTTTGTCTGGCGAATTGTGAGATTATGACAGTTTCTCGTTTCAGTGATGTTTAGGGTATAGAACAGTCGGTTTGGGGCATAGAGGGCACTGGTCCTCTATGTAACATAGCTTCGATGGGACACGAATCTAATCAGGATTTGAAAAAAAACACATTTATTTATTTTATCGATCTAAAAGTGTCAGCTAACGGTTCCACTACCTTACTTGTAAAACTATAGGCTATTTAAATTGCCAAAAATTAATTTTTCAGCAGATTTTTTTTAAAAAGTCCTGTTACCTGTACATTAACAAATTATTCAATATAACTTGTTTTACTACTGGAGTATTTACAAATTTATAGATTGTTGTAATGCTTCAGGTTTTTTTTTTAATAAGGTTCTGTTCACTTAAAAATTTGTAGTAATTTTTAATGCCCAAGAATGATCAATTTCGTTAAAACCTGTATTTTAGTTAAAAAATTGTTGTGTATACATTCTGCAGTTTTATATACTTTGGTGTAGTTTCTAAAGTTCAGGAGATGAATAGAGGTATAAAAAATTAGCTATGCCGGTAGACCTAATTGAAATAGCACCCGTAGCTATGCAGTGAACCCAGGATACCTTTTTTTCACATATATAAAAAGAACTTCCAAAAAGGGTTGCATGCAAAATAGTGTGTTAACTTTCTCATTTGCAGGGATCTCAATGCAGACCCCGTCGAAAAAAAATGACTTAAAGACTTAAAATAGTGAAAATAATGACCAATTTTGTTTAGAAATGACTAAAAATGATACAACATTTCAAACTACATTTTAAATATATAAATATTTATTGAAATTTGATAAATTAACAAAACATACACTCTTATCTACAAAAAAACAAGAACAAAATAAAACTTTTTCATAAAAAATATAGAACTAAAATAAAAACGATTCAAATACTAAACTAATACAAACATAAATCAAGGTTGTAGCGCTATATTTCATTTTTTCAGTTTTTTCTTTTCAATAAAATCCGTAATTAAATGATCTTTTCTTTTATTAATGTTCTTCTCCATACAATCAGCAGTTTTCACTTTCTTTTCCTGTGCCTTCTTCATATTTTGGTAAGATACAAGCAAGCATTGAGCCACGCGTGCGCCCTTCATATACCCAGTCCCTCAGTGCCTTCTTTTAATAACAAATCTAATTCATTGGAACTTTGTTGCTCATCGTCCTTTAATTTCTTTAGTTTGTCTTCTAATTCTGTTATTGTTTGTTGCTTTACACGACGTTACTTTTTGAAGTCTCTTCCTCCTCTCTTACACGTCCCTGCTTTTCTCTGTTTTTCTGCCCTTTCATTTCTGTGTTTCTCTAAATAATTTTGATTGCTTCTGTGAGCCCTTTTGGCTTTGTCAATTAGTACTTGGGGCACAACAAATAAGTGTGGTTGAAAATTGTATTTGGTCATTCCATCATGAACGTTAAGTCTCGCATTTAGAGTACGCAGTGATAACTGCGTTTTGTCGCATTTCAATATTTTATAGATGTAGAGAACCCTCTTTCCACATCAGCACTGCCATGATTTAAGGCTTTGACTTTGACTACCTTTGCTATGTTAGTATACTTTGCATTATTTTCTTTTTCAATATCAAATACTTGCCTCCAAAAAAATTCAACTCTTGAAATACATTCTTTTCGTAACAAATTATTTATTTCGTCAAATAAATTTGGCTGCGATTTCAAGAGGCACCACTCGTCGCCTAATTCATCTACTTCAAATGGATATTTTTCTGCAATTGTAATGATACATTTGGAACTTGTTTTCTGTATTTTGTTGGGGTTCAGACATTTAAAATATCGTAATATTTTTCCAGTTTTTAGTGAGGTTTTTTCAACTAGGCGTTGGGCTGCTCTCATATAATGCTTCTGAGCTCCTTTATAAAATTTAATTTGATCTATTTTCCTGAAGCTGTTGACAAGATTTTTTGCATCTGTTCCTATCTCGATGTCTTTCAGGGGTTTCAAGTTTTCATTAACAAATATTTTTTCACAATCAAGTTTCGTATTAACGTCAATTTTAAATCCCTCTTTACAAACCCTCATGGCGAGAACCTTAAAGAGGTGAATAACTCATCGTAAAGGAGGTGAACCAGTGGCTCATTTCTTTGGAAAAATGTTAAGAATCTCTTAAATATGTTTGCACTGTTAACTAAAAAGTATAATTTAGCTTTTGTTTTATCGTTAATGCAAGCATTAATTGAATTGTATTTTTTGCTTTTGAACTGAACTGTGAAATATTTTCTGATAACATCCCACTGTTCCAAAACTCTTTCTGCGGAATCTTTAAGGGTTATCCACCGGGTGTGGACATGTTTTATCAATTTATGTTGGGCAACGTTTTTTCATTCTAAATAGTTTCAAAATCTTGTTGCCTTTGGGGCTGTATGAAAAGTAATATATATATATATATATATATATATATATATATATATATATATATATATATATATATATGAATTCCTCTTCATCTGACCCAAATTCCTTTATACCTTGCAAAATGAGTTTTGTACAATATGCAAGTCGCACGAGTCTACAATAAAAGTACATTAAATACAACAAATAATTATGGTGTTAGCATACCATACCCAAATTAAGCAAAGAATGGTTATAATTTTTTATGATTTGGTCGTTTAATAACCTGAAAACTTTTTTATTGACGTTTGGACCATCTGTAGACAGCATTAGCATTTTTCTAGGACTGATTCCATTATCAAGTGCACGGTTCAAATGGCTCAGTAAAATCTCGGCGATGGCAGAACCTAAGAAATAAGTTTGTATATCTTTTTTTCATCCTTTCGACCAATATCTCAATCTAATCTGTAGTTCTTTTTTTGATTCTTTGTTGGTGGTTTCGTCAAACACAAGACTATAGCAGGCCCTTTCAATATCTTCTAATTTTAGTGCATGAAAATAACGCCCTATAACTTCTGTCAAATAGTACATCATTTTTGTTGCATTTAGGCTAAAGTGATCAGGAACAGAAGAAAACATAGTCCTAAACAACTCTCCAATATTATTGCACGATGAATCTGACATATTACAAACTACATTTTTCAGACACCAAAATATTTCAGCTCTTATAGAAGAATCTTGCACGCAATATAAACTTAAACTGTTAGAAACTGTTGGGTTCGGTTCTTCTATCCACTGTTTTTCTTGAGTGATATTTGTTACTGTTGTAGACGCTACGGAGGTGTATACGGCTGCCGCTGCTAAGCGAAGTTGCTTTGGATTAAGAACAGATATCGATCTCTTTTTATGCAAATTTCCATTAGCATGCTGGTTTACAGCTTGAATATCAGCCGAAGACACGTTTATTGCGGACTGACACAATGAGCAAAATCCAACACGAGGGTCGTCTGTTTTTTTAACCATTGATTTTTGGGGTATCCATTAGGGTCTTTATAATCGAAACCCAGGAACCATTTATCTGATACCTTGCATCCGTTTCCCATTTTAAATGAATCTATAATTATTTATAACCTATAAAATCATCAAAATTGAATTTGACTTACTACATTTTTTATATTTTCGCAATGAAAAAGTAACTATACCACACAGAAGCCTAATTAAAATTCACCCTCAATTCACATAGTAAGTTATAACCACAAATTAAAACAATAAAAACCATCAAATTGAAATTATTTCGAGACTGAAAGAAACGAAACACGATCACAAGACAAAGCTGCAATATCAGCGCGCCAATTATTAACCAATCACACGAGACGAAATCCGACCGAATTTAATTAAGAACGCAAATTGCAGTGACGTCCTATTGCTCAATAAATACAAATGCCATTGGCGCAGCATGCAAATTATAAAAACAATGCCACCTTGTACAAAATACCTATACATAAATCAGAGACAGATATAAAACGAACAAAATAATGATAATAATAACACGTTCATAAAAAAATTGACTTTTAATGACCTTCAACTAAAAAAATGACGTTTAATGACTATAATGACTTCGCTGAGATATTTGGCAGTCGAAATAACTCGGGAACCAAAAAAGATATTTTAGTTTTCCCAACATACCCTTAATTTTTGCGTTGGTCGACGTCTCTTTGGTTCTAGAGTTATTTTGGCTGGTAAGTAATATTAAGAATACTGCTATTTATTAATAGATGTAGCTCTAACACAGTACAGAATGTTACATTTGTGTCAAACAAAAAACTGACTCAATAGTAACAATCCAATAGAAAATAAAAATCCCAAAAAAGACAAAAGTATTTCCGTAAAACACAATATGATTCATCTATATTAATATAATATTGTCACTACAGTATTGCAGATGTCGTTGGCAAAACAAGCTCAATGTCTGCATTCTTCACATTTTTAGACAAACTATTGAATTTTATTCGTTCGTTAACAAAAAGATCGTTTTGACTATACGTAGTTGTCACTGTATTTATACAGAAATCTTCTCTAGCCATGTACATCTGCTGCAGTTCTTATTCAATTTAAAAGATGTTCAGGAAATAAACCATTTTTAGTTTTAAAAATCACAATTGTATTTAAAAAGATGGCCCGTCTAACACTAATTAAACATGTCAAGTCCGACATATACTGAATGCTCCTGTGTCGAGTGCCACATATGATATAGCACATAGGCTGATTTTGCTTCTTCTAAAGGGAACTGATTTCCGATGTATTCAACAGGAATAATTTTGATGGGTAATAATTAAAATGTAGCGATATAGCACTTTTATACGGTCATTTTGGACCACTGACTCAGGTACGAATTCTTTCTGCCAAGTAGGTTGACTTTGCAATTTTATTTGCAATATGATCAAAAAGTTCCAGGAATTGGTAAATATACGTTTTTTTTGTTAAATTTCGGGTACATCTATTCTAATCCTTAAAATTAGCATCGAAGCGACGCATACTGACAACGCTTAACCCACGTATCCATACTAGTCTAGTATCCATGGCCCTTTTACAAAAGTGGTTAGTAACAAGTTCCCTTTTCGTGAGAAGCTTACTGAGACGCCCAACGTTTGATCTGCGAAAATTTTCGATAATGGGCACGTAAATTTTCTGGGGGCTGTAAACATGTCGAGCATACAATTGTAAACATTTTAGCTACATTCCGAGATAATATGATCGTACACACGAAAAACCGAATGGCATACAACACCAATACTTTACAGAGGGGGATCCCCACTTACAACATGTCATTTTCACAGGTTGAAGTTAGTGATTGGTAACAGCCCAAATTTTTTTTCTGCAGCTAGATAAAATCTTTTGAAGGGCGATTTTCATGTCTGCCTACAGGTTACGTGGAAATTTTTTCCAGACCTACGCTCGGAAAATGTCGACCGCACAGGAAAACTTTTTCCATTAGTAACTGTAGGCTAAAGATACTGCATGGATGTTGTATTCTTTACCCAAATAAATAAGTGACCTACAGAAAAATTGGCCAAATTCGCTATACCTACAAAAAAAATTAATTAAAAATAGATACTAAAAATTCGGGCCTTACCCGTGACTTTTAAAAAAGTTATTTTGTTTAGTTTCAGGCTGATTAAACTAAAAATGATTTGAAATACTCTTAGAAATATCATTTTGCTTTGGGAAAACGCTATAGCAAGCGTTTTTCCGACAATTTCCCAAAAATTCCCCGAATAAAAATTCATAGCAAATTTTTACAAAAATCGAGATATGTAATTGAACTGTTTAATAATCAAAAATTATTAATTTTACTAAATATATAAATAAAAAGTTTACCTCAAGTAGGATTTGAACCTACAACATGACTATGAGCTATCGAAATACAAGACCAAATCGATGTTAATTTTGTCTTTATGTATGTAGAGCTAATGTAAATTATAAATATAATGTGAATAGTTGCGATATTGCAGGCTCACATTCCGTTACTATAAGTAATTTGACTTGTATCTCGATAGCGCAGATGGTAAGCGCAGTACTCTACTAAATTACAGGTCGTAGGTTCAAATCCTACTCGAGGTAAACTTTTTATTTAATTTAATAAAATTAATAATAATTTGCAATTACATATTTACGTTTGAACTTATACGTTCATAACAAAACTTATAATAATAGAATACTTTTCAAAATTTTAAAAAACTACTTTGTTAATTTATAAAAATTGTGTAATAGAATTTATTAAAAAATAATTTCAAAAAATTAAGGTTAGTATTTGTGAATGAATTAGCCATTGTAGAAGGTAATCTTTAGTAATTTTTGTTTACTGATGTTGTTTCAATAATTTAATTAATTTTGTTTACTGATTTTGTTTCAATAATTTAATTATTTTCTTTATTTTTAACAATGAAAACTTTTCTGATAAAGAAGTTGGTGAAGATGAGTGCACGGACGAGTTGGACAAAAATTAAATTTTGTAATACTTTTTTATTTGGTGTTACAGTAATTAAAAAGATTTTACTTTAAAAAAAACAATTATATTTAATTTTTTAATACAATTTGTTTAATTACAAAAACAAGCTATATCTATTAAAAAAAAAAAATTATTTTTTTACAATTTTATGTAATGAAATTAAAGATACCTCAATTTTTTGAAATTATTTTTTAATAAATTCTGATATACGATTTTTATACATTAACAAAATATACAATTTTTCAAGCAATTTTTAAAATTTTGAAAACTATTAAACACTTCAATTACATATCTCGATTTTCGTAAAAATTTGCCATAAAATGATTTTTTATTCGGTAAAATTTTGGGAAAAGCCAGAATTTTTAGTATCTATTTTTAATTGTTTTTTTTTTTGTAGGTATAGCGAAATTTGCCAATTTTTTTGTAGGCCACTTATTTATTTGGGTAAAGAATACAACAGCCTACCATGTAGTATCTTTGGCCTGCAGTTACTAATGGAAAAAGTTTTCCCGTGCGATCGGCATTTTCCGAGCGTAGGTCTGGAAAAACTTTCCACGTAATTTGTAGGCAGACATGAAAATCGCCTTTCAAAAGATTCTATCTAGCTGCAGAAAAAAATTTAGGCGGTTAACAATCACTAATTTCAACCTGTGAGAATGACCTGTTGCGAGGGGGGAGGGGTCTCCCTCTTTAAACCATCGCTTCTGTATGCCATACAGAATATAGAAAATTTTCACAAAAAAAAAAACGTTGTGTGTCTCGATAAAACGAAGCTGCTCACGAAAATGCAGCTTGTTACTAATCACTTTTGAAAAAGGGCCATGGATCCTACACTATACACTTTTCATACTCCGAGGAAGGAATGGCTTTCCATTCCTTCATCGGATTTTCTTTTGTTTCATCTATGCTCGAAAATCTCTGTTGACAAAGCGATAATTTGTTTTGAGAACAGGAAAAGGTCACTGGGTGCCGAAGAATACGGTGCTTGTGGGATAGTATTTGGCCAAATAGTCGGCCACACTGCATACTTTGTGAGAGGGAGGGTTATCAGGGTGCAAAATCTAAGAGTTGATTTCCCATAATTCCGGTCGTTTTCTACGCCTGATTACGGCCAAGTGATACTCCTTATTGGCTGTTTGACCCGTTAGCACATACTTATAATGAACAACATCTCGAAAATCAAAGAAAACTGTGCGTTCCATCATGATAGGATCGTTTGTTACTTCTGAAATCACTGCTTTTCGGAATTGTTTCTGAACGAAATTCGGGTATTTTGGCATAAATCGTGCTGATACGCGTTTCATGCTCAAAATATCCACCACAATGTTCTATGTCGATCCATACGCAATGTTGAGCTCACCAGCTATCTCTCTGAGGCTTGCATGACGATTTTTGAGTACGATTTCCTTAACTTTTTCGATGGTTGTCGATGTCGAAGGGCGTCCACTACGAGGTGCATCTTCTACTTCTTTGAGACCTCTTTTGAATGCCGAATATCACTCGTATGCTCGTGTTTTTGTGTCATTTCGTAGCATTTTTAATGCATCGACACAAGAAACTTTGTTGGAGATACAAAACTTCAAACCCTTTGTTTTTTTTTTTCCATTTATAATACGGTGGAGTGTACAAACTGGATTGATATGAACAGACGCCAAACAGAAGTGTCGCGGAAGGGTTACCAACCTGGAACTTTTTGACCATTGTAATTAATATATTCTGCTTGTTGGGAAAATGTCAAACCCTCAGTAATAACATCCAAGTAGAGGTTACGTCATTCTGCATAGCGAAAGAATACACAGGCGACGCAGACACTTTTCACCGGTAACTCCGCTTTTGATAGCTACCATTTTCAGTGACGTACACAAAATCAATACAATTTTTATTTAAATTGACAATTATTTTAGAATGTTGAAGAAGACAATGTACTCCGTTATTTATGTATACATTAATATAACAAATTTTTCTCTTTAAGGTCAAATTTCGATGATAACTGTACTACTTCCTTTTAGTAGTTTTTTCTCTAACCAAACTTGCTTACGATATCTGTATGCTATGAATTTGACAATTATAGGCCTAGATTTATAGTCTTTTTGCTTTCCTAACAATGACAATACTCACTATTAAATATAGTAAAATTTTTAAGGTTTTCATTATCAGGAAAAACTTTAATTATGATTTCCACATTTTGATTGCCCTGTTCTTGCACTCCATTTATTAATAGACCATTTCTTTCAGAATAATTTTCTAATTTTTCAAGTTTTTAATTCGGTATTATGATTTGTTCATTTATTTGATTAAAACATTTAAAATAAGGATTTTGGAAGTATTAAAACTGTCCCATAATTGTTGCAAAGATGTAATAGATTCATTCAGTGGCCTACACTGAATTCAGCCAGTTTTAAATTAAACTTAACTAATAATTGTTCAATATTATTTTCACTCATTTTTATTGCAGGAATTTGATGAGGGTTTTTATGGAGTATTTTTAACACAATTACACCTTTATATAATTAATTTGAACCAACACATGAGACGTGCATTCTAATCCCCCATTAAACATAAACTCAGCACACTGTACAGGGTGCCCACTTATATTTTCCTCTATTTTAGCTGCCTATAACTTCTAAACGGTTCAGAATAGAAATATGCGGTTTTCACTGAAATGTTTCATTTTACTACAAGTTTTGTTTGAATGGATTCATTTTTTTTACCGATTTCGATTACGTCACTACAAAAATGGCGGATTTTTGACAATTTTTTTGTTAACTTTTAGTGGAACACCCAGTATATTGTTTTGTAGTTTGAAAGAACTGACCTTCATCTATCCTCTTTAAAATGAGACATGTAAAGTAAACATCACATACATCAATTGAATTTTAACAAAACCACATACAAATAAAAAAGTACAAGTGCTAGTTCATTAAAATTTCAATGTGTCGTCCTTCCTGATGAATACAGTTGTTCCAACGTAGATATAAATTTATAAAGGCCTTGTGCAGCATGTCTTCGGTAAAGCTATTAAATGCCTGACGAATATTATTGCCTCAATTCTTCCAAATTTTGTGGTGGAGGATTATAAGCTAGAGATTTTACGTATCCCCATACAAAAAAATCGGGAGTTAAGTCAGGTGAATTAGGAGTTTCTAGCAATTAAGGAAAAATTAGGGGGTGTCCCATCCTTGTTGAAAGTAGGTTTTACTTCTATTACCATTTAATTATACATCCTGATCTAACTGTGGATAGAAAAATAATTCTAACATGTCTGTATAGTTATTATAATTATTATAAGTTTTGTTATGAACAATAAGTTCAAAGGTAAACATGTAATTAAAAATTTTTAATTGTCTGTATAGTTATTTCCATTTAGTGTTTTTCCGGCGAAGAAAAATGGTCCATAGATTTTATTTTTGCGGACAGCACACCATACATTTATCTACAGTAAATCTCTTCGGATTTACTTCCGACCAAATTCTGTCTTATTAACAGCTCCACTCAAATGAAATGTGGCTTCATCAGACATTATTAAATTGCAATTTGGTACATTTCTCATAAGATCCATTAATGTTTCACACATAAGTGCACGCTTTTTCGAAGTCCCACTCGTTCAATTTTTGAAGAGTTTGAATTTTTGAGTGCTGGTATAATTTTATGAATTTTAGACTTACTCAGGTTGGATATCTCCTAAGATAACCATATACAGCTATGGTGTCATTTAAAACATTATTATTTCAGGCAGGTTTCTCTTTTCTTTTGACATAATGATCCGTAGTTTTTATAACTGTGGAACCAACTTCTAATTATTTTTGAAGTTTGTTTCAGCAAAATAAATTACATTCGCTTTTTCTACGTCTGAAAACAGTATTTTCACATAAAAACATACAACAATGACAGAAAATACTTAAGTTGATAAATTTGACGTTTACATAAAATTACAAGTATCTGCTATGATTAAAAGAACTAACTAAATCGACGTTCTGTAATGTTATTTCTACGTTGCATCTCTCATTTTAAAAATAAATTACTCAAGTCATTTTTGAAAAACTTTGTATCGCTGGATCTGGATAGGTGAAGGTCAGTTCTTTCAAACCACAAAAAAATATACCGAGTCTTCTATTAAAAAAAGCAACAAAGAATTATCGAAATCTGTCATTTTTGTTGTGACGTAATCGAAATCGATAAACTAGGTGAACGCTAGTGTATTACAGGACTTTCTTGCAAGATACTAAAAAATATATGGGTTATTTTATATCTTATATGTAGGTTGAAAGTTAAAATAGATATCTCGCTTATCTTTCAAGAACGTACAAAAATCAATACAATTTTTATTTAAATTGACAATTATTTTAGAATTCTGAAGAAGACAATACAGGGTGTGGCGTGAAGAGTTTTGATTGAAAATAATGGCGGATAGAGTTATGTTAAAAATCTGAAATTACGAAGCTGTAGGTTTTGGATGACGCTGAGTTCAAATATAATATTGTCCTAAATGTGGCACTTCTGGTTATACCGGAAGTAGACGTCAACTTTGTTATTTTAAATGGAACCTAATATTTTTTACTTTATTTTCGAATTCTAGATAAAATTTGTGTACAATGTCCTATACCAAAAATGAAGTACTCGTATTTTCGAGATATTTCGATTTTTTTTTAAATTTTGAAAAAATCCTAGTCCACATTAAATAACGATATCTCCATTAATAACGAAGCTATTGACGTGAAATTGTAACCAATAAACAACAAGCGCTTGTCAGTATCCATCTCATTAATATTTCATACAGGGTGTTTTAAACTTAGCCGCCAACATGCACAATTTAAATCATTTATAAGTTGCTTACTTTAAATAGAACACCCTGTATTTTATTACATTTTCCGCTGTTTTTTTTAAGCCAATTCGTTTGGTATCAGTATTCCCTATACCTAAATCCTACCACTTTTGAGATATTTCATTATCTTAGTTAAAACATAACAACACTTAATTATTTCAACATCGCGCCACACCCTGTATACTCCGTTATTTATGTATACATTAATATAACAAATTTTTCTCTTTAAAATCAAAGTTTTTTCTCTAACCAAACTTGCTTATTATATCTGCATGCTATGAATTTGACAATTATAGGCCTAGATTTATATTCTTTTTGCTTTCCTAACAATGATAATACTCACTATTAAATATAGTCAAAGTTTTAAGGTTTTAATTATCAGGAAAAACTTTAATTATGATTTCCACATTTTGATTGCCCTGTTCTTGCACTCCATTTATTAATAGACCATTTCTTTCAGAATAATTTTATAAATTTTCAAGTTTTTAATTCGGTATTATGATTTGTTCATTTATTTGATTAAAACATTTAAAATAAGGATTTTGGAAGTATTAAAACTGTCCCATAATTGTTGCAATGATGTAATAGATTCATTCAGTGGCCTACACTGAATTCAGCCAGTTTTAAATTAAACTTAACTAATAACTGTTCAATATTATTTTCACTCATTTTTATTGCAGGAATTTTATAAGGGTTTTTATGGAGTATTTTAACACAATTACACCTTTATATAATTAATTTGAACCAACACATGAGACGTGCATTCTAATCCCCCATTAAACATAAACTCAGCACACTGTACAGGGTGCCCACTTATATTTTCCTCTATTTTAGCTGCCTATAACTTCTAAACGGTTCAGGATAGAAATATGCGGTTTTAACTGAAATGTTTCATTTTACTACAAGTTATGTTTGAATGGATCATTTTTTTTACCGATTTCGATTACGTCACTACAAAAATGGCGGATTTTTACAATTTTTTTGTTAAGTTTTAGTGGAACACCCAGTATATTGTTTTGTAGTTTGAAAGAACTGACCTTCATCTATCCTCTTTAAAATGAGACATGTAAAGTAAACAACACATAAGAGACCATCAACTGAATTTTAACAAAACCACACACAAACAAAAAGTACAAGTGCTAGTTCATTAAAATTTCAATGTGTCGTCCTTCCTGATGAATACAGTTTTTCCAACGTATATATAAATTTGTAAAGGCCTTGTGCAGCATGTCTTCGGTAAAGCTGTTAAATGCCTGACGAATATTATTGCCTCAATTCTTCCAAATTTTGTGGTGGAGGATTATAAGCTAGAGATTTTATGTATCCCCATACAAAAAAATTGGGAGTTAAGTCAGGTAAATTAGGAGTTTCTAGCAATTAAGGAAAAATGAGGGGGTGTCCCATCCTTGTTGAAAGTAGGTTTCACTTCTATTACCATTTAATTGTACATCCTGATCTAACTGTGGATAGCAAAATAATTCTAACATGTCTGTATAGTTATTTCCATTTAGTGTTTTTTCGACGAAGAAAAATGGTCCATAGATTTTATTTTTGCGGACAGCACACCACACATTTATCTACAGTAGATCTCTTCGGATCTACTTCCGACCAAATTCTGTAATTGTCTTATTAACAGCTCCACTCAAATGAAATGTGTCTTCATCAGACAATATTACATTGCAATTTGGTACATTTCTCATAAGATCCATTAATGTTTCACACATAAGTGCACACTTTTTCGAAGTCCCTCTCGTTCAATTTTGTTTGAATTTTTGAGTGCTGGTATAATTTTATGAATTTTAGACTTACTCAGGTTGGATATCTCCTAAGATAACCATATACAGCTATGGTGTCATTTAAAACATTATTATTTCAGGTTTCTCTTTTCTTTCGACATAATGATCTGTAGTTTTTATAACTGTGGAACCAACTTCTAATTATTTTTGAAGTTTGTTTCAGCAAAATAAATTACATTCGCTTTTTGTACACCTGAAAACACTATTTTCACCTAAAAATCATACAACAATGACAGAAAATACTTAAGTTGATAAATTTGACGTTTACATAAAATTTCAAGAATCTGCTATGATTAAAAGAACTAACTAAATCGACGTTCTGTAATGTTATTTCTACGTTGCATCTCTCATTTTAAAAATAAATTACTCAGTCATTTTTGAAAAACTTTGTATCGCTGGATAGGTGAAGGTCAGTTCTTTCAAACCACAAAAAAATATACCGAGTCTTCTATTAAAAAATTTTTGTTGTGACGTAATCGAAATCGATAAACTAGGTGAACGCTAGTGTATTACAGGACTTTCTTGCAAGATACTAAAAAATATATGGGTTATTTTTATATCTTATATGTAGGTTGAAAGTTAAAAATAGATATCTCGCTTATCTTTCAAGATAACTATGGACTGTTTCATATCAGTTTAAAGCAAATTTCACTCCTTTTCAAATATGTATGTATGTATGTTATACCAGCAATACGAGGAATGTTTTCAATTTCCGGAGAATTCGGAAGTAGTGTTTTCATCGGGATAATACCATTTCATTGGCGCAAATGAACAAAGTTTATTTCCAAAATCCCAAGTTTGTAACCAAAATAGTTAGAAAGTTATAACAATATCAATATTAAATATTTGAAAATTCATACCTCCCATATTAGTAGCTTTAGAAGAAGCAGGTTATTTGCATTCATAAGAGTGGCTGGTTGCATAGAAAATATAGAAAACAAAAAAATATATATTTCTACAAAAAAATGTAAGTGACTGTAACTATGGCCATATTCAATTTTGAAAGTTCTACAAAAATTGCATTTCATACGAGTTATTGATGACCTGAATTTCAATATTCTATGTTAAAATTTGAAATTTTGCCCCCAAGATAACACCCTTATTCGACATAATTGTCTCGTAGGCCTTTATTCCAAATTTCATCAAAATCGTCCGAATAGTTTCGGCTGGTGAGTGACCACACACACACACACACACAGACAGACATTTGAAAAATTTTCTAAAAATTTTTTTTCGGGTTCGGGAGTCATGAGCATCAAAATAATTTTTTTCGATTTTTTTTCGACCGCTATACTTATATATCAAGAAAGTAAAAATTGAACCCATTCGAACAGAACTTGTACTAAAATGAAACATTTGAGTGAAAACCACATGTTTCTATCCTGAACCCTTGAGAAGATATACGCAGTTACAATAGGGGAAAATATAAGTGGACACCTGTATAACTGAAATACGCATGTTACCAAACTTATGGTTATGGATATCAGTTCTCATTAAACCATTTTTATAGTTGTTTACATACTTAAAATACTTAGCTTTTTTGGGTACTTAACACTTACAGTTATTGTCTTCTGTAATAAATGCTATCGGAACATTTAGATTTGTATAAACATAAATACAAAAATATACCATTAAGTACCCAAAAAAGCTAAGTATTTTAAATATGTGTAATAATGTTGAAAGCTAACATTTTAATATTATATACATAGTTTGGATTTGTTGGTAAAAATTAAATGTGAATTCTCTTACAGTATATAGAGATACAAACACAGTAATACCTGTAGATGATTCATATTTAATTGATAAAGCTGCTAAACCTGATCATGTATACTTAGATGCAATGGGTTTTGGCATGGGTTGTTGTTGTCTACAATTAACTTTTCAAGCATGTAATATAGGAGAAGCTAGAACTCTTTATGACCAGTTAACTCCATTATGCCCTATTATGGTAAAATAGATATAATTATATTAACACAAAT
This sequence comes from Vesta saturnalis, assembly GCA_036346205.1. Taxonomy (NCBI): domain Eukaryota; kingdom Metazoa; phylum Arthropoda; class Insecta; order Coleoptera; family Lampyridae; genus Vesta; species Vesta saturnalis. Next base: position 467,653 of record JARFJB010001722.1, on the reverse strand, counting down.
AACAATATATATTTTAGTTGGCCCTAACAGCAGCATCGCCAATATACCGAGGATTCATTACCGATGTAGATTGCCGTTGGAATATAATTTCTGGTTCGGTAGATTGTAGAACTGAAGAAGAACGAGGGTTAAAACCTCTAAAAGAAAACAAGTTTGTAATTAATAAATCACGTTATGATTCAATTGACTCCTACTTATCAGAATATGGTGAAAAATATAATGATGTTCCTTTGGTTTTTGACAAAGCTATATATGAAAAACTGCGAGCTAATGATATTGATCATCTACTAGCACAACATATAGCTCATTTGTTTATACGTGATACAGTTTCACTTTTCTCTGAAAAAATTAATCAAGATGATGAGCATGATATGGATCATTTTGAGGTAACATTATATTCAACATTATTCTTAATTTTTCCACTAATACGCAATTACAGAATATTCAATCAACAAATTGGCAGACTATGCGATTCAAACCACCCCCATCAAATTCTACTATAGGATGGAGAGTAGAATTTCGTCCATGTGAAGCCCAAATTACTGATTTTGAAAATGCTGCTATTGTATGTTTTGTAGTTTTATTAACTCGTGTAATATTATCATATCAACTTAATTTTATTATTCCAATTAGTAAGGTAAGATTTATTCACATACTTTTCAATGAAATAATATTTTTATGTTGTAGGTAGATGAGAATATGAAAAATGCTCAAAAGCGAGGAGCTTGTTCTACCGAAACATTTTGGTTTCGGAAGGATATAACTACACAGGTTAGTCCTCCTGAAGCAAATGAATGCTGCAAAAAGGGATTTGAAAGCTGTTGTGATGTGTATGTGCCTATGACAATTAATCAAATTATTAATGGAAAAGTAAGTATATTATCATTTGCATTCCCTGTTTATTGATAGCAAATGTAGGCAGGTGAATTCCCTGGACTTATTCCGTTAATCAATAGTTATCTAAGTGGAATGGATGTTGATGCTGATACTCATTGTTCAATTCAACAATATTTAAAATTTATACAACATCGTGCATCTGGTGAGATACTTACTACAGCATCTTGGCTACGAAAATTTGTTACCTCACATCCGGAATATAAGTAAATTTTGCAATATTTTAAAAACACGAAGTATAATTTGTTTTTTAGGCATGATTCGAAGGTTACTGAATTTATGAATTATGACCTCTTGAATACTATACATAAAATACAAAAGGGAGAAATTGCTTGTCCAGAATTATTAGGCCATTCTGTAACTTCAAAAACAAAAGAAAGTATACCAACTGCTCTCTATAAAGAAGCTTAGCAAATATGTGTATAGTAATAATTGTTGCACTTGTTTTTAATAAATAAAAAATGAATGGTAGTCTATTAACATAATCTTAAAATAAGAAAACACTTTAATGTATGGCTTTTATTTCATAATTTAGGAGATGTGTGTACTTATAGAGCAGCAGTATTTTGTGACACTTATTGTATAGCTATTGATTTTAAATCGCTTTTTTATACATTATTAATATAATGATCTGAATAAAGGTGCTATTTTTTTAATGTTAATGGATTACAAATAGATTATGATGACCCCATTACAATTAACACTAAATTATCAAATTTCGTTCATTAACTATTGCAATTTGTATCGCTTAATTGGGTGGTGGATATATCAAAAAAGTTACTGGTGACTACATATCTCACACATTGTAAAAGAATGTTCCGTTCATGAATAATTTCATTAGCTAATAATCGCTCTAACAATGTCACTTTTCGTTTCTTGTATGTGCACTGATTCACTATTTTATGGTTAGTTTTTTCTTTAGTTTTTTCTTAGACTTATGTTTACGTTTACGTCCCTGTTTAGTGAAAATTTGAGGCATATCTGGTATTACTTCTTCGCTAATTTTTTCTATTTTTTGTTCAAGTGGTTTTTCACTCTCCTCTCTATGTTTTGTTAAATCTTCTTCATCAGATTCCGATTGATATGCACTCATTAAACTTCCTAAAGCATTGTTTAACACAATTTTTCATTTTTCTTTTCCACAGTGGTTTGTTCTATCCATTCAGCATCATCAAACTCGTCAACCTTTGTATCATCATCTTCTTCATACAATTGTAGTACCACGAAATGGACATAAATTGCCATTCCAACCAGATTTATCTTGAATAAGTGATGTTTTTGCAGGTGTAACTGATTTACGCTTCTTAATTTTATTAACTTTATGTCTACTAGTTTGTAAAGTATCTGAAATAAAAATGTTAAAAAACGTTGCTTATAATTTAATACTTACATCTTATTTTATTTTGTTTATTTTTATGACGATTTTCTTTAAGTCGCTCTCCACGTTTGAACATTTCTTCTTGTTGCTTGTAACGCTTTTCAATGTTTTCTTTTGTAGGAAATTTACTTTTACGATCAGCTATCCATTTTGCTATATCTTCGGGTGTATTAATATTCTTAATATGATCATGTAAATCTGCATAATCTTCCACTTCAACATGATCGCTATCAAATATTTCTTCATTACAGTCTTCATTATCGTCACTCATTGATATATCCTATCACATTGTTTCTATTAAAAATCAAGACATTTTAATAAGTAAGCTGAAAATATTGATAGAAATACGGAAAATGTAACTTACTGAACAATCCATTGGATAAAAGATTATGTTAACTTTTGCGTAAAGTTACATATTATATTTAAAAAATGTGCAGTGACAACACTAATGTAACACATATTTCACTACCTGTTGTTTATTTAAGGTTGGTGAAGACTTGTGAACTAGGACACAATGTTTTAATCGTTTCTGTAGATGTATTATTTATATAAATTTAAACTTTTGTGTCAGAAATTAATAAAAATTTAATATCGTCAGTATGTGATCAGATAAAAATAGGCCAAAGCTTTCAGCAAATGTAATGTTCATTGTGACAATCTGCAATGACAAAGGTAAGTGGAAACGATCTAGTCATCTGGCATTTCATCAGCTAATTATTCTTTGCATTATAAGTGTCACTTTATAATTAGGTAATTCTATAAGCATTTGATCTGAATATTCATTGAGATTAAGTACGCCACCTATACGGCAGGTAACAAATCCTATCTCACTCTTATCCACATATTTTTATATTGAAAGCACTCGGATCAATCACCTTTTATGATTTAATTATAGAAACAATAGTTGGCAACAATTATGATATGCATCCCCATTCACAAGCTAACCTTATCTCTTAACCACTGTCACAATGGATATTATCCTTGCTGGATGAATCTATATGTTATTTGATCACATCTTGTATTAATAAAAAATAGTCTGGCCATGATCAACGAGTGATATAAGAACAAAACTGTAATTTCCATTTCCATGATGATTTAAACTCATAAAAATTACAATTATAGCTTTCTATAGTTCTGACTAAAAAGAATTTGCAAATTTAAATACATTGTATACATCAACAAAATTTGTAATGTACTTAGGTCTAATGTTAAGCAATTGTTAAAAAAATTAGTAATTTTAAAGTAGCAGTAATGTAAAAATTGAGTATCAAATAAAAAAGCAAGTTTTTAGTTACGTTTAGGACCAAATCTTCCTAAAATCAGGTTAAATGAATTTTCACTCCAGATTAATCCATTTTACTTTGGATAAGAAATTGATCCTGTTTTTCAGGATCCTCTTTGCACAGTAACTTTTGAATCTTATTTTCGTTATTTACCTATTAATTTTTAAATTATACAGGGTTCCCAGTAAATGTATGTAACGACTCCGCTTCTCTACCAACAAGAACCGTTAATGATATTAGTTTTACCAGGGAAAAATCGTCCATAAAAACAAGTTTAGTCACTCTACACAGGAATAAACAAGTTATCTTCCAAACGAAATTATGATTTAGTTAAGAAAATTTTAATGAAATAAACACCATGAAATAACATGGATTTGGATATTTCATTCTAACCAATGGGATATCAAGACAAAATTATGTGTAATGAATAATGTAATTTATAATGTTAATTTTTGTTATATTGAAAAGTGATTTTAAATACAACTGTTGTGTATAAAAGTCAACTTAAATTAAAGTGGCCATAATTGCGAAGTAACAAAGTGGAACCTGTGAATGAAAAAACCACAACAACCCTTCCGATCCATCCTGCCACTATTTCTGTCCTAAAATTTTTAAATATCTGGTTTAAAGACTCAGAAGTCCAAAAAAGTAGTGTTTAGAAAATAAGAAAAATGTTTGTGTGAATGAATTTGGTTCGTAATAACCCAAAAACAATGGCATTTCACACAGATGTGTGGGCTCCAGTATTTCAGTTTTTAACAAACGTCTGCTCACATGCCTGAATAAGCTTAATATAAACAAACTATTATTTGCTTACATTTGGTTAAATTGTCTCACAAATGTTATACCGGGTGTAAATCAAATAGGGGCCATCCCTGTTAACTTTTGAACAGGTTGTTAGATTTTGTTCAAGTTTTGATGGGTTATATTAGAGCCAGCCTGGGATTTTTTCACATAAAAAAACAATATGACCGACTTCCGGTTTCACCGGAAATGACACAAAAGCTGAAAATTTAAATGGAACAGCCTGTATATTTTTACATGTTTGATTCTACGGCTTCAAATACATCAGTTCATCTGCCAAATGTCAACTCAAAACGCTAATTTACTTTGACAGAGTCGGCTCCAGGAGCATGTTGTGTTAATAAAAATTAGAAAATTAAAAATTACTGCTTCATTTAGGAACTAAGGAAATTACTATGCATATAGTTTTACTAGTACTTGAAAGAGCTATTTAATATATAGTGTGGTCCATGTATGTTTTTATTGGGAATAGTGAGTTTTAGTTAAAAAACTGGAATTTTTAAATTTGATCATTAATAAACTTCACAAAAATTAATTATTACGAATAATAATATTATGGGGGTAATTGTACGTCAATTATCTATAATTTAGATCACGTCATAATTATCTAAAATTAAAAAAATATTTAAAGAAATAAAATTTAAATGGCGCCTGAGTTACCATTTGACAGATGAACTGTATGCATCTGAAGCCCTAGAATCCAAATATGTAAAAATATACAGTGTTCCATTTAAAATTTCAGCTTTTACGTCATTTCCGGTGTTTTTTGTTACAGGTACAGGTACAGTGATAGCGGGACAGAACGCGGTACATATTTAAAATATTAAAATGTACAGCAACAAGAAAATAGGGTATAATTTATTTAGAAATTTTGTTAGTTTAATTGAAAATCAATTGTGTACATACAATGCCTACAAAAAATGTATTCAAAAGCCTTACCATATGTATCTAACAATAGGCATTCAACTGCTGTATTTTTGAAAATCTAAAACGACTGAAGTGTTCGTAATAATTAATGGGGCCGTTACCCAATGAGTTAAATTTTAGGCGCACAACACAGTTTATTTATAAAAAATATTTCGTTAATGCATAAAACAAGCATATTTTTATAAAAATGAATATTTTTAATTAAAACAAACTAAGACGCCTATGACAGAGTGAGTTTGTTAGATTTACCAGACCCCCACTATAATGTATGCAGTTCCACCGTACACCGCCATCTTGGTGCGTTTAGAACGGTGTCATTATCACATATCAAAAGATGACTTTTCATTCCGTTTAGTTACTTCTAATTGATACACGTCTGCTCTGTTAGCAGTTATAGATTTACTATAATTAGCGTGGCAAATATGATCGCGGCTGCGATCACTGTCGTGTTTTAGTTTTGTACAAACATTTTTTTTGTGACAGCATTTATTTATACATCTGCATTTTTCATTCACTCAAACCGTGTAGGGTTAAACGTATTTTTTTGGGGAAAGAGCTGATCCTGTGTCTTATTGCTAACCATCTCCCGTCCTAACTAATTAAAATTTTTAGGATTAACCGAACCCCGAAGTTAACCACCACCTGGTGCCAATGTATGGATGTCAGAATCGACCCAGAATCTTGGGTGGCGTATGAGGATTCTGTTTCAGACCTTGGAGGAGATATCAATACCCGTACTTACCCCAAGAGTTAAGAACACCGTTATCTTACTTACGGTTACAAGTAATATAAATTCCTGACTTTCTAGGAATATTTGCAATGTTGACAGTTATTTATTGAAACAAACCTTTACAGCACATAACAATTTAAATTTAAATCTACATCAATTGGTTCCTAATATTTCTCATGGTAAATGAAGTCTATTGCTGTTTATGTTCTCCGTCCCCGATTACTAATGTGGGAGTTCGCAAAATTTCTGTCTAACCAACCCACGTTCTATTTCAATTATACACATATGACCACTTTCGTTACTAATGACCATTCTGCTCCAGAAACAACGATCTCTAGAAGTTTTGACCAAATCTATTTTTACTGTGAGTCTGGAACAACTAATCATTCATGTTCTTTTGCTCTAGATAGTATCGGTTTGACGAACCGCTATGTGTGTAATAGGTATAGTAAGTTTTTCTATCAGCATCGACTCTGGACCCACATGCGCCCCAATTCGAATTGCTTTTAAGTGCCCTAGATATTGGCATGTCGACACAAGACTACTGTTCGGTTATTTTTTCAAATAGCGTAGACAAATATAATGATTTTAGTAATCTCTGCAAACATTGTTGTGAATAAAAATATTAAGTTGAGTAAACACTAAATCAAAATGTATATATTTACAATTATAGAAGTAGGTACAGATATAGCCTTGATATATTGTATCTTATTCTATTTGATATACATACATAGATTTATAATATTAATACAGTTTTCACAAATGTTACTCAAGTCAATAAGATCACAAACATCGCTTTCAATCAATGACTACTAACCAAGAATAGACCCAGCATTCCTTATCGTTTTATAAGGAATTCTTTGGCTCCAACATAACGCTTGGGCAAAGGGGAAAAGGGAGAGGTGCATTCAGGACCAGACACTATACAAAACAAACTATTCCAATATTGCGCATGATCAAGGTAAAAGAGTAAAAAAAATGAAAATTAAATGTACGGTAACCTAGGTAACCATAGATTTAATTTCCATTTTTTTACTCTTTTATTAGAATACTTTGCTTATTGCGCATGATCAAGTAAGGAATAATTTGCCTTGTTTATTGTAAGTGCGTTCAGGCAGCGTCATAGGCGTACATTTCTGGTTATGAATAACGTCAATGTAACCAAACAATAAACAATTAAAAATAACGCTATCATGTGTTTTTTTATTAAAATGTGAAACAGTATTTGCGCTTCAGGTTAATAAGCAGACAAAATATGAATTTTCTAATTTGTGCATATTAGGGGTCTTTGCAAATAATTAATGTTACACCTATGGTTTATTTACTTACCGATGAAAAGATGAAATGTTAGGTTACGATTTAAAGTCCATTTTTTTTATATATTACGCACATCTCACCATTATTAAACTTGAGTTATACAAAAAACAGCAAATAATAACGTTGCACTTATCTAATACTTTCAAAAACACTCCAATAATCAGAATCAGATGTCAACTATGGGGGCACCCATCTTCTGGCAGTTTGCATTTATGTGGGGACACATACAATTGTAAACAAATCGGTCTATTCGTGGTTAATAGTCATTGCTTTTAATTGATGTTAATGCTACGTCAACTAAACGCTCTTGGCAAATACTAGATCTTAAATAGTTTTTAATTAGCTTTAAACAGGAGAATGATCTTTCATCATGCACAACGCACAAATATTATGTAATGTGCAATTTCAGCAGGATTATTTGTTATTCATTCAAAGTATCAAGATTTGCTGATATAGTATTAACTACAATTCATTTCATTTGCAATCTTGTTTTTTATGGTACTACACTACTGGGATACAATTCTTGCTTGTGTATATTTAGGGAGTGAGAACTATGTTTACAAATTTTACATTTCAATTCTTATATTGCAATGTATTTGGCTGATTTTGATCAATAATTTTAACGCCGTTTTTTAAATTTTGTAATATAAATGTTTATTGGTTCGGCACCTCTATTCCTTTGAACCCTGATGCCTTGCATCGTTCGCATACTGGGTAGAGTCCGGTCTGTTTTCTATCTATAACAGGTGTCGAAGTACGATAAAGGTATTCGTATTAAATTTCTGGAAAAGTTTGGAATATGTTTTGTTTAGGATTCGTTAGCCCACCTCTCGAAATAAAGTAGTGGGGGAGAGTAAACTTTTTTGAAAAAAATAAATAACCTCTTTTCTATTAATTTTGCTATAAACTATTCGGATGTACTTTTCATAGTGGTCAATAGAGGGTCCTTTATGAAAATCTGGTTTTTGTGGTTTGTGGCTACAGGAAAATTGTATTTCTCAAATAGAAGGTAGGTCATGACAATTATGAAAGCGGCATTCTTGGTTGGACAGCTCAGTATCATGAAAAACCGGATCCCTCTATCTTCAGTCATAATTGAGTTACCCTGAACACCATCAAAATTTCTCCTTGCTCCACTTATGGGTATTTCAATGGGAAACTAATTTGATTTTTTAATTTACATTGTTGAATAAATTGTAAACCGTTATAAAGTCAGCAGTGTTTTCTAAATCTTTTTAGTTTAAAAAAAGATAGAGATTTGCGGTTTTCATCAAATTATTTAGTGTTTAGTCATTTTTTTGCCAATGTCAAAATTATACTACCGTCCATTTGAAAATTTCAAGAAAAATAACAAAAAACATTTTTTAATAAGCGCCTTCTATCGACCACAATTAAAGTACAGAAGAATACAAGAATTGAAACTTTCACCATTTGCGAAATAAATAATATATAAATTACACATTTTCCCAAATAAAGCGTTAATACAGAAGAATAGTTTATGGCGCAATTAATAAAGGAAAGTTCTTTTCTTTTTCTTTTGTAATTTAGTGTACCCATCATGGACCCTAGCAACCATCCTGCGGGCTTGAAAATTATTTCCAACTTTTTTTCATTTGCAGTTTTATATTTTCTTCCCCAAGCTTTATAATATGTTACCAAGATACGGCCGCTGGTCGACCTTAGCGGGACACCCGGTATGTATATAGTGGATCAAATTGGTCGTCGTTATGGGAGAACTTCCAAACTTTAAAATGATGGAGCATATCAAATGAACCACTCTCGAACTCCCTTCTATTAAAAAAATGATACTGAAAACTGGCCATAATTGACATTGATTGATAATGTGAATACTTTGCTTATTACTAAAGTTACATCCTTGAAATGAAAACTTACCCGAATTACTTTTTTAAGTCTCATACAGCGATGTAGTCAAAAATTATTTACATATTCATTAAGAGTTATGGTCTAAAGCTATTTCTAGAAGCACCAATCTTTTTTACTGATTATGTTAATAGGGTTAATATAACAAAAGTAGCAGAGTTGAAGCGTCTCTATATAAATGATTTTAAGCACGGTTAGTTTAAATGAAAACCAAGAAAATTAAACATAAGGAAAATATAAAATAAATAAACAAATATGATTGCGATTCATATTGTTATTTAAATTCCCAGCGAAAGTTGAGATTATCTTGTTTTGAAATGTATCAATAACTGAATTTCTACACGGATAATTTCGATTTACAACGGGTCATTAGTGTCAAAATTTTTAATTTAATTTTGTAGAAATTTTGGTGAATTATGAAAGGTAAAAACATTTATGTTGACAACACTTAGAAGTGAAATCTTCTAAAAAAAAGGAAGAGTCTGACCATTTGTTATATTACTAATTTTCTAGCAAGCAAAACTATTTACCAAACTTGAATACTGCTTAAACATTTTTGGTTAATAAACTAGAGTGAGAATTTCATTTGATCCACCATTAGGTGTTAACGTACCTGACGTTAGAAGGATAAATGCAACATTGCAAATTTCATATTGTGTACATTCTCTTGGTGTCACTGAATTAAAACTTATAAATTACAAACAAAGGGAAATCACACTCAAAAATTTATAGAAAAAATCAACTCAAATTTTACCACAGATATTACAATGTTAAATTAGTGTCTAATAGGAAAACTGTACTATTTCTATCAATCTTATCCTTACCTCACATTAATTTTTTTAACAATTGCAAATAGTCACAAATCATACCATAGATACAGAACTTTCATTACTTACAAATGTCACCCTTTACTATACCTACCACATTGCCATCTCATAAACAGAATTTTTTTTACTTACTTCATTACCAATACTTTCAACTTATATTGAGTTTGTCTTGAGTATCTCTGTTGCATGAGGTTAATAAAACGAATGTGTACTTATGGTACATGGTTATATAGGACTTCAATACTGTATATTACCAAAATGAACCAGAAATTTTAGACAAACAAGCCATTTATCGAAATTTAACCAAGAAAACGGAATATATATTATGTATGTATGTATGTATGTATGTATGTATGTATTACTATATATATATATATATATATATATATATATATATATATATATATATATATATATATATATATATATATATATATATATATATATAGTGCTAGTAAACATGGCAAAAATTCAAAGGTAATTTCTTGGCCTATTCTAAGAATATTTTGTCCTATGATGATTTTGAAAAGCCCTTTGTTTTGAAGATACAGGGTGAACAAAATTTGCGACAGTAACAACATTTTATTATCAAAAAGTGCATTTAAAGTTGCTCAATCTATAATACATGTTCAAATGACTTCCTCCAGCCTGGATACAAGCATTCAATCTTCTCGTCATTGACTGCCGAACTCTTTCAAACACACCAGGGTCGCAATTATCCGATTTCGCAAGTCGTCCAAATACTCCAAATTATACCTTAGGAATTTTTTTGCCGTTAAAAATCTTGGCGAAACTTGGCCAAAAGTTGTAAAATGAGCTAATAAGTCGAATTAGCGATAGTGAAAAAAAAGTAGATTGCAACAAATATCGATTATGGTTGTCACAAATTTAGTTCACCCTGCATCTTGAAACAAAGGGTTTTAAAAATCATCATAGGACAACATATACTTAGAATAGGCCAAGAAATAACTCCTTGAATTTTGCCGCATGTTTACCTAACATCCTGTATATATATATATATATATATATATATATATATATATATATATATATATATATATATATATATATATATAATATATGCCCACTAAACTATAGGTATTAAAAAATTTCCTAAAAGTAATTACATATACCCTCAAAGCAAATATTGTAAGTATAACCGAGAGGTACAAAGCTCTTTGTTGGATGCTACTACTTTTTTTAAATAATGAAATAACTTAGAATACTTTGGGTCAAGTCCTTTTTGTAAATAGATGCAGGGTGTTTGTAAATAAATGCGAACGGTCTTAGGGGGTGGTTGCCTAAGTTATCTTGTGAAAAAAAGTTCCTATAAACGTAGGTCGAAATATGCTTCGTTTCCGAGATACAGAGTGTTTAAATTTTAACTCTCTTTTAATTTTAGTATCTGGAAAAACTTGCCTCGTCAGTACACAAAACGCCTTTCTAAAAATTCGGATTTTGAGCGGTTTCATTGAGGATCCATTGGCATAAAACTAGACGGGGTAAGATGTCTCGAGGTAGTAGCGCCTGTACACGTTGAATATGAAACGCATACGATTGCTACTCTTTTAGAATGTTAAATACGGTGAAGTTGCTTACATTCAATATGTTGGCAATTTTTCGAGTATTTGTTTCAGGTGACTGCGAAACTATATCGAGAACTGCTTCTTCTAGTTGCACAGTTCGTACTTTTTGAGGGCGCCCACAGTCAGCAGTTCGTTTCATTACTGTACCATTTTCGCGTAAACGTTGGTGAAGACGAACAAATATTGTGTGATGAGGTATCCTACGTTCTGGATACAACTCAGCATACAGTCGTCGAACTTGCAGACCGTTTCAATTACTTCGATCATAGGCAAAATGAATATATCTGCCATTTCCGTATTTGAAACATTTTCCATTTTTGTTGAAGAGACGAAAATTATTCACTTATTGACATTAATTTTGTAGTAAACTAATAATGAAAAAATTTTACATTTTGACGATATGGTTGTATTTTATTTAAAAATGTTGACAGCAACCTACTAGATAATGTATCAATAAAAATTAAAAATACACAATTTGCAATAAAAAATGTTTTACATTTTTGCTCAAAAACGGTGGGTCCTACAAAAAAATTTAAGAGACCAGTTTAATTCGGAATTGATTGCTACAAAATATCAAACAGATTGGATCGTCCCAAAAAATGCACATTTATCCCTCCAAAGCATTTTGCAAATTTCGAGTCAATAGCTTTAAAACTTTTTGAAATAATTAATAAAAATAAATAAAAAATTAAACTTCAAACACTCTGTATCTCGGAAACGAAGCATATTTCGACCTACATTTTAGGAACTTTTTTTCACAAAATAACTTTGGCAATCACCCTCTACAATCTTTCGCACTTATTTACAAACACCCTCTATTTATTACAATTTATATAGTTATATTTATGTATAATTGTACTTTTATTAAAACTTATAGAAACAGGCGGGACTTTTAATTTTATAAATAGGGAAACACAAATTGGTAAAAGTTACATAATCGGTATTTCTGTTATACTATAACAACAAAAAGCGGGAGCCAATCACAGGCCTCCATTATAGACACGTTTTGTAACGCTTAATAAACTGCAATACACTTCCTGTTGAAGGTGGCAGTTCAGGGAAGTAAAAGTTAAGTGTCTTTTTTAAATAAACAGTTGTCTCTCTCGACAGCACTCTTTACATGTCTCAGAGATTCAATCAAAAATGCATAACATAAAGAAATTGATGCTGAGAAGTTTTGAAATTAACATCAAGCAAACTAAACGAAAGTGTAATGATCAATTCCGTCAACATAACTTAAAACAGCAAATTTACATCTGTACTTTTAGATGATATATGAATTTGCAACAAATATGATTTGTTGTGGATTTTGCAAAAAGTGACTTGATGGAAAATAGTGACTTCAAGTCACCCAACTAGAAGCCAAGTTGCACTGAAGGGGAATTTTTGACAAAAGGAAAACTAGGTTCCTTCTGGCAGTTTCATATTCTCTTTTAACTTTTTCAGTTCTAATTCAATTTCAAGATTTGTGAATCTATTTTAGCTACTTACAACTTTCACTTTTCGGGAAACAAAATATTATAGTTTCGTGATTACAAACACATACAAATTACAAGTATAGGACAATGTAAGAGTATAACTTTATTGTCTTACCTGTTCCATTGATGAAACATTCTCGAACTCGCAATAACTACATTGCTGAATTATTAGTTAAACCACTCATTCTAATTGCACAACTAAATAAACAAAAGCAAATGAGAGCATTTCCATAACAAGTCAAGATTTGACCAAATATAAACAGTATACAAATATTAATGTTAATAGGATCAGAAAATAAACCAATGTTGATCCATTTTCTTACTCAGCATTGAATTGAAATCATGAATAATTCTTAATGTAGAAATTCAACCAAATTAAGATTTGTACTGAGCTAAAAAAAACTCAGTCTATGTCTAGTTTTGTAAATATTGCCATTTATACACAAACAAATTTGATATCATTAAAAATTATTATTAATTTTATTAAATACATAAATAAAAACTGTACCTTGAGTAGGATTTGAGAACCTACGACATATACTTTGCTAGAGTACTGCTCTAACCAACTAAGCTATCGAGACATAAATCCCAATTGATGTAAATTTTGCCTTTATGTATGTAGAACTGATGTAAATTCTAAATTAAATGAAATTACAGTCAAATTACGTATATTAATGGAATGTGAGCCTGCAATTACGCAAGGATTCATACATACCAAAAAAACTTGTAATAATATTGATATCATATATGAGTTGTTAAAAATAATAGTAATGCATAATTGTGAACGATACAGTCAAATGTTTTGAATACACATCTCCAAAATTCAGAACTTGTTTCATTTCACAGTTTGTACTTCGAGTTTCGGTTTTAACACAACTAAGCACAAACTTTGCTTAACAACCATAAAGACAAAAAGATGATTTAGTGAGTTATCGGCAACAGTTTTTTAAGCCAAAACTCACTTACAAATATTTATTACAATGTACACACAGGGATAAATGGTACCTACATATTGTTCAGAAGAAGTGTGAATCTTCAATCATTTCAATGATATAATTATGATTGTTAGCATAACTCAATTACTACTTTTTGATTATTAAAATATTTCTATAATATGTATAATATAAAAAAATTGTTGAAAAGCTACATGTCAATGACAATTTCCATGACTGTAATCTAAAATTTAATGAATTGGTTAAAAAACTTCATAAATAGATTGCAGGTGTGATAGAGTTCTAGAATTGAGGTTAGGTCTTGCACTTATATCTAAATGTAAGATAGGTCGATAGGTTTTTGACAAAACATCGTAAGCAGCACGACACAAATTTTACAGGACACACTTTTTTGCTGGAACTTTTTTACTTAAAGGTGGATTGTCTACAATGTGTGAAAAATTAATGTTCATAGGGATTCTTAAATTAACAAAAATTACTTGGATTTAACATTTCATAGCGAAATTAGGTAATATACGTTGTTTTTTAGTATTCATGTATCATAAACCATCCAAAACAAACACAATAGCATGCATAATCAGGTCTTTACCTCACGCCGAGCATAGAAAGGTAGCTAGGCAATACGTACAACTATGACGTTTAATAATTTAAGGATAGGTCAAATGATATTTACCTACCCACTCGATAAAATGCATGGAAATTATTAATTTGTTTTTTTTCAATTAAAATGATGTAGTTATTACTACTATTACTATTATAATTACGCATTCATACTGAAAAATATCGTATGACACAATGCATAATTGAGCCTTTAAAGCATGAGCAACGAGTCATGTCGCGCAGCAGAGTGGCCTTAATAGGGTTATAGTTTAGTTGTGTGCATATTTTAAAATTATTCACGTGTATACAGGTTGTTTATTTAAAGATGACCAAACTGTAATAAAAAAAATTTAAATGGAACACCCTGTATATTATTACTTTTTGAATTCTACACATTGTTCCTAACAAATTCGCAATATATTTCCCTATCCCTAAATATAGCCGTTTATGAGTTATGTCGATTTTTATAAAAAAAATTGAAATTACAGAGATAGCTTTGAAAATGTACGTCCTTAACCGTTGAAAAACAAAAGTTATCTAATTTATATCAGAACAAGTACACAGATAGAGCTTTCTTATAATGCAAAGAAAATGTCATAATTGCATACAGGGTGTTTACAATTGACTTGCCAATCGGACATTATTCCAACTAGTAAAAGTTTACTTTTTCAAATAGAACACCCTGTATATTATTCCGTTTTTGGTTTCTACATATTAACCATTATCAATTCGATATACAATTCCCTATCCCTAAATATAGCCGTTTCCGAATTATTTTCAATTTTTCAAAATGCATAAGATTATTGGAACATTTTTTTAAATCCATGGCTACGTATAAATAGAAAAAAAAACAGTGGAAAACAAGTGCATTGCAAATTAAAAAACGCAACAGAAAATTAAAATTATTTCTAAAAATACAAAACTAATAAAAAAAAAAAATAATTTAACGCTAATCATTGGCGATAATGATTTATAATAATTGTTCAAAATGTTGTTCGTTTTCTCGGATGCAGACCTGAAGTCGATCTTTAAAAGATTGTTCAACTCTACGCAACAACTCAGGAGTAATGCTATGAAAAGCCTGTGTTATACGATTACGCATATCTTCGGCAGTGGTTAGTGGTTCCCCATAAAAAGAAATCTATTCTTGTCAGATCAGGGGACCTAGCTGGCCACCTCACAGGTCCATTTCGCCCAATCCATTTATTTGGAAAGACTCTACTAAGATAATCTCTCACATCTGTGGAGTAGTGAGCAGGAGCGCCATCATATTGATACCACATTGTGGCTCTAATATCAAGAGTAATATTTTCTAATAAGCCCGGTAAATCGTTACACAAAAAGTTATGGTACTTCTCACCATTCAAGTGTCCATCAAAAAAGAATGAACCGATGACATAATCCCCAACGATGCACCCCAGACACTTAAAAGACCAGTTATGTTGATTATCAACTTGTCTTAATAAATGTTGATTTTCTAAGGAATAACAATGACAATTATGTGTAATAACAAATCCATTCTTATGAAATGTTGATTCGTCTGTCCAGAAAATATTATAAAAAAAAATTGGGTTTTGAGTAATTTTTTCATTGGCCCAGTTACAAAATCTTACTCGATGATCAAAGTCTGCATCGCTCAATTCTTGGTGTAACTGAATATGATAGGGATGTAAGCGATTCTTCTTTAAGAGACGGCCTGCTGATCTCTCACTTATACCAACTATTTCACTTATGTCCTTTTGGCTTCTGTGATGATCCTCTTCGATGGCGAGAAGAACCCTCAATTCACTATCTTCATTTGTAGAAGGTTTAACACGTTCATGTTTGGAGTAATTGGCACATGAAGTTGCAATAAATCTACTCATAACTTTCTGAAACGATCTTGTTTGGATGTCTTCTATCTGCATATCTTTCAGCATAAATTCTGCTGGCCAATAAACAGTTTCTTTCTGCACCACCCAACACGAATATCATATCAACTAACTCATTTTGTGTAAAATTCATTTTATAAAAATCTTGATTACTAACAATAACACTCGTAAATGGTTAACTACAGTTTTATTTATTTACGTCAAACATTGAATTTTTTTTAAGAAGCACACTTGATTTTAGAATTTTACTTGAAACTGAAGTAAATATTTGTCAAATTCTTGTTAACATGCAATGCATCCAGTGGAAAAATTGTAATTAGTCTTCTATCATAATGTATTAGTTTCTGTTGCGTTTTTTAATGTATAATACAATTGTTTTATGATGTTCTTTTTTATCTATACGAGGCCATAGATTTAAAAATGTCTCAATAATCTTATACATTTTGAAAAATTGAAAATAATTCGGAAACGGCTATATTTACGGATAGGGCGAACTGATAAGGGTTAATATGTAAAAACCAAAAATGTAATAATATACAGGGTGTTTTATCTGAAAAAGTAAACTTTTACTAGTTCAATTAATGGTTGATTGGCAAGTCAATTATAAGCACCCTGTATGCAATTATGTCATTTTCTTCACATTAAAAGGAAGCTCTATCTGTGTACTTATTCTCGTATAAATTAGATAACTTTTATTTTTCAACAGTTAAGGAGGTATATTTTCAAAGCAAACTCTGTAATTTCAATTTTTTTTTAGAAAAATCGAAATAACTCAAAAACGGCTATATTTAGGGATAGGGAAATATATTGCGAATTTGTTAGGAACAATGTGTAGAATTCATAAAAGTAATAATATACAGGGTGTTTTTATAATAATTTGGTCCTCTTTAAATAAACAACCTGTATTCGCGTGATAATTTAAATAATGATTTTAAAATATGCACACAACTAAACTGTAACTGCATTCCAAATTTTATTAATCTAGCTTATATAAAGCGGAAGATATAGAAGAAGGCGCTCTTGTTGCCGGACCCTATATAATATAATATACTATTATTAACCCTGTCCTTATGACGGGTTTACGATAATTTCATTTGTCAAATCAATTACTGCAATGGTAGCGTGGTTTTGTTGTGTGACAATGGATTTCATGTAAGTGATGGTACTATGATGTGTTGGTATTACCCTGCTGCGATGATTGGAATACATTGGCAGATACAACAAAAATTAAACGATGTTATCACCCGCTTATGGTAAAATGAAGCATTTTCGATCAATATCATATTAAATAACACTATTTGGGAAAAACGGTATGAATGTTTATTTAATCACAAGCTTTCAGACCGATACTCTGTCCTTCGTCAGGCATAATATGAAAGTGATAAAATATTGACAATGTAACATCAAAATGACAAATATCAACAAGGTAACTAGAGAATTACAATTAAATCACTGTTGTAAAAGTTTCAGTTCTTGAAAATAGACATCCAGGTATCGGACAGTGATTTAATTTTAATTCTCTAGTTACCTTGTTAATATTTGTTACTTTGATGTTACCTTGTCAACATTTCTCACTTTCATATTACACCTGACAAAGGAAAGCTTGCGATTAAATAAATAAATATTCACATCATTTTTCCAAAATAGTGTTATTTAATATGTCCAATGGTGAAAATTTCAACTCTTATAATACTATCTTTCATCTAAAAATCCAGTTTTCACCAAAATTGTCACTTATGACATTTTGTCAAGAATCCATCGATATAAATGTCATTTTTTAATGAAACTATTTTAATTCTATTATTAAAATAATGACTTTATATGTATATAAATTTAGTTTTGAAATAATGACATTTAACATTTTTATTAAAAGGCTATACGGCTTTCAAGTTTTATTGCTATAAAATAAACTAATGCATCACACAAATTATCAACTGACAATAAATAATGACGTTTCTGATGATCTCTATTATTTTATATGCCACGCCTCGCCGTCACGGCCAACTAACAACAAAACTTGAAAGCCGTATAGCCTTTTTACAATAAAAATGTTAAATTGTCATTATTTCAAAACTACAATTTTTGGAATATACACTCTTATAAAGTCACCCTTATTTTTAATACTAAATAAGATAGAATTAAAAAATAGGGTTTCCATTAAAAAAATGACTTTATAGGTTTTTGAATCTACTTTTATTGCCCATTTTGATAACCCTGTATGAATGTATTACAAAAATATCAATACAGCCCATTAGAGTAGGTCCCCATTTCCAAGGAAACCAACCATAACTAATTGATAAAGGCTTCGTTTAGAAAAGATTTCCACCTATGTTTTGGCCTAAACATCATTTTGACAAAAATTTGAAATTTGTCAAAAACAGTTAGACTTAGGTATAGGACATTATACATAAAATGTGTCTAAAATTGTATGTAGAATCTAAATATGTAATATATAGGGTTTTCTATTTAAAAAAATTTAAAATTACTTCTAAGCTTTTATGATTTACCCTGTATAATTAAAAATATGTTTGGAATATGCACCAGAACATATCTTACAACTTTTGTATTTAATTTTTTTATATCTCTTTAAATAAAGGAGATATGGGACTTTGTCACACTAATGCGCCACCTTATATATATATATATATATATATATATATATATATATATATATATATATATATATATATATATATATATACAGGTGTCCCGTAAGTAAGCAGCCAAACTGAAGGAGGTTATTCCAAAGGTCAAAACTAACAGAAAATGTAATATGAACATATGGTCTATCTCGCTCCGTTTTCCGTCCGTCTCTATGTGATTTTTACAAAAAACTTAATATCTCAAGAGTGACAAGATAAAATCATGAAACTTAGTACAAAGCTTGGTCTTAATTGTTTACATATTATTAACTGAGAAATTGCAATTTTAATCGAATAAAAACTTTTTTCTAATTCGTCACATTTTAGAAATGGCCAAAGTAAAACAGAAACCACGAATAATATTATTGTCAACAATGCATTATTGCCTACTTAGATCTATTTACATGTTTTTTCTTTAACTACTGTAAATATTATCTCCCAAATCATTACAGCGTTTTTCAATGAAATTATGAATTAATTATGTATGGTCTTTAAGGTGATTCCTGCCAAAATAGAATTAAATAATAAATGTGATAAAAAAATTATGTTTATAAATGACGGCCATTTTAATTTCAACAAAAAAATGTCATCAACGATATTTTAAAAATATTTTGTAAATTTAACAACGCTACTTTCAATAAGCCCTGATAATAGCATAAATAACTGAAAAATCACATTTATTAGTTGTATCGGTTTGAGGCTGCATCATTGTGGAATAAGCAGTACAGTATTGTACAATCTGAGATTATCAGCTGATTGTAATACTGACGGTGCACAGTTGGAAAACACATGTTTTTATTTGTTATCGATTATTAAACAAAAACAGTGACGTTAATATGTTTTTCTAGACATTGTTGTTCTGGTCATATCGTTATTATTTTACTATCTTATTTAGTTTTTTATACACCAAAATGGCCATTTATTCAAATGAAGAGCTAACAGACATTCATTTTATTTATGGATTGGCTAATGGAAACTCACGAGAGGCAGTGCGACTCTATGCAGAAAGATTTCCAAACAGAAAAATTCCTTACAGAGAAACGTTCGCAAATGTTCATCGGTCTTTGAGGGAGCGTGGAACTTTGAGAAACGTTACAAAGTTAGGCCATCCAAGTTCAGTGACAACATTAAGAGCTCAAGAAAGAATACTAAATGCCATCGAAGAAGACCCTAGTACCAGTGTAAGAAGATTATCATAGGAAGAAGGAATTTCAAAAACTTTTGTGTGGCGTTCAATAATTACATCCATATCATATACAAAGAGTCGAAAGTCTTTCTCAAAGAGACTTCGAGCCTAGAATTAATTTTTGAGAAAAATTGCTTTGATTCCACTATTTCTGTCAAATGTTTTATGTACCGATGAGGCAGGATTTTCGAGAGAAGGCATTTTCAATTACCATAATAATCACTTTTGAGCTGATATGAACCCTCATGTTATATCACCAATGTGTGGCTAGGGATTATTGGTGATGAATTGTTAGGACCTATTTTTTTGCCGAATAGATTAATCCGGGCGTCATATTTGGACTTTTTACAAAACTTGTTACCTGAACTATTAGAAGACATACATGAAAGAAATTCAATGTGGTTTAGGCAGGAGGGTGCTCCTGCACATTTCAGTTTAGATGTTAGGCTACACTTATGACGGATTTTTAGAAACAGATGGATAGCCAGTGGCGGTCCTGTAGTGTCGCCTGCCAGGTCTCCTGACCTAAACCCCCTTGATTTTTTTGTTTGGGGTTACCTTGAATCCTTGATATACCAAACAACTGTTGAAACTATTGAAATTTTATGGAAAAGAATAGTGAATGGTTGTAATACGATTAGACATTTTGTTAATCTAACTAAATTTTATACTCGTTACTTCTTTTATAAGAAGGCCATTCATGACACACGTAAGCTAATCCTAATGTACGTATTTTAGATCTAATAATGTTATTCGTGGTTTTTGTTTTACTTTGGCCATTTCTAAAATCTGATTAAAAAAGTTTTTATTCGTTTAAAATTGCAATTTCCCAGTTAATAGTTGTCCGATTTTAAAAATCTTTATACAATTTGTAGGACTAAATCCTTTAACATTTTTATATTGGACTGGTTTTTATTAAAATTTAAGGATTTTTAGATATTTAGCTTTAAACATTTAAAATGGCCGCCATTTTGAAAACGAATGTTGTACAAAAATGAAATTTATAAGGAATATGTAAACATTTAAGATCAAGCTTCGTACCAAGTTTCATGATTTTATCTTAAGTCACTCTTGAGATATTAAGATTTTTGTAAAAATCACATACAGACAGACGGAAAACGGAGCTAGATAGACCATATGTTCATATTACCTTTTCTGTTAGTTTTGACCTTTGGAATAACCTCCTTCAGTTTGACTGCTTAATTACGGACACCCTGTATGTATGTATATGTATATGTATATGTATATGTATATGATATATATATATATATATATATATATATATATATATATATATATATATATATATATATAAAAGCATTATGCTGTTGGAAATTAAATTGTTATTAATTTTCACCTACCATTCAGTTGGTTAATTTTAATTGTTGAAGTTTTAAATCATAATTCCACACACACTTATGTTACGCTTTTAAATTTATGACCACGCAATGTTTTTACAGTTAGTCCTGATGGAAAAATAAAATATTCCGAGGTATTGGCATAAGTGGAATTTTAAATTAAGTTCCGTTCAGACCTTATACCCAATTTAATCGCACCTTACATTGTAATGTACATGTTAAATTTGAAAAACCAGCTTATTTGTCTAAAAACATAATGAAATTACCCATGCAACAGAGTAGAAAATGACCGTCCTACATTTATACCAATTTTTTGTCAGTTAGTTATATAGACAGTATAGTATTAATTAGTATTCAGAGAGTGTAAAAAAGTAAATTTTTTATTGCACCATCACAAGCTAGAAATATACCAGTCAAAAAATGTAATTCTGATCATTAACATGCATATTTTTAGCTTGGAAAACATTTTGCTGGTATCCCAACAGCTCTGATATGTTGCTCTCTGATAAAGGTACATTATTATTTGCATAAAATTTCAATTTTAGTAACAAGACTTATAGTTGGTTCAGTATCTACATGCCAAGAAAAAATTATGAAATTTATGTTATGAAATTTATTTATTTTTATCTTTATCTAATATATACACTTTTGTTATATTTACTTGTAGAGAAAATCTGTATACTTTTAGTACACGTTCTTACAAAAAGAAAAAAATTAAATCTGATTAAAAAATCTTTTGAAAAGTTTCTTTAGAAACGCAATTTGTACAAAATACAGAAAATCAGTAAACATTTTGTATGACTAAACTAACACAGACATTCAATAAGTGTTCAATGTTTTAGTTAAATACACTTAAAAGGAAACAAGTAAGTTATTTACAAAAATGAGATTTAATTAGTCAAGCCAATGTTTTAAAACTGGCTGTAACAACTGAACAAACTAAAATTTTATTATCTACAAAATTTTGAAATTGTCTCCGCTAATTTAAAAGAAGCATTAAGTAGACAATGACATGGAGACCTCTGCCCTCTTTCTTTTATTCTAAATTTTTTTCTTGTTTCTACCAACACTTTGTTATAAACAAATCTGGCACATTTAAGAAAAAAATTTATAATATGAGGACCAATTAATAATAAATATTAAAATCCCAAATATTTTAAATGAAAAGTGTAGTACCTACAACACAACATCAGCCGTGTAATCGATAGGTGCTGTTAAAATAGGCACATTCTGAGCTGGGGACACGAGCTGTGGAATACGCACCTCTTCAGGATGCTGTCCTATGTACTCCATTTTTGCAGTTGCATAAATCTTGTTGCACTTATCACGCTGGCCTCGATAAGTTGCCCAATCATTTGCATGTTGCGTGTTTTTGGCTACCATTAATAATTCCTCCTTTTTAACAAATTCAGCTTTAATTTGTTCATTGACCCATGGTTTTGTCAGATCAGTTTCTGCAAAGCTTCGTTTCTTTTTCATAATTTTTCCCTGTTGTACTCGATGCATTGGTAATGGTCTAAAATGTCGGTGTGGACCCATCATAGGTGGTAGCATGGGAACACGCATATGTGGAGGAGGTGGTGGCCTCATATTCATTCCAGGTGGTGGGCGCATACCTGGTTGTGGTAAAGGTACTCGCATACCTGGTAGTGGTGGACCATGTATTCTAGGTCCACGCATCATATTTGGTGGAGGTAATGCTGGTCGAAGAGGTGGTCCACCTCTGAAATGTGATGGTCGCATTCCTGGAGGTGGTGGTAGACCCATCCGTGGTGGTAAATGTCCTGGAGGAAGCATGCGAGGTCTCATTGTTAATAATGACGGCGGGTGATTTGGGTTAAAACCACGATTTTGGAAATGTTTTCTAAATATTCTAGATTGAATTTTCCTTTTACTTGTATGTTTTGTTCCGTTGGCATTAACCACAGCTCCCATTTGCCTTCTTATGTAAAATTTTTATTTTTGCTTTAAAAACACTAAACAAGACGCTGCGCCAAACTTTATTTCAATGTTACCAACCGAAAAAAATCACTAATGTTATCAATAAGTGTATTGATTTTTTTAGATTTTATAACGTTGAATACAAAAATGTTCTGAATATATGTTAACTAAAGCAGGGAGACTTACCAAAATGTTTTCACTACTATACTTTCATCATATGTTTTCTTAAAAATCAAATTTTATTTTCACATATTGTAAGTTGGCAAAGCGGCAAACTGCATTGAAGCCAATGTATAAGGTGCTTTCAAATTATTAACCTATTAACTGCCAAATTTTTGTTTTGCTTTTTTTATTAATTTTTTTTGATTTATACATATATAATTAGTAGATTGTAATTGCCCATATTATTCTAACTTTTTAATTTTTTTTAATGCATACATTATGAAAATTAAATAAGTGGTAACAAAAAAGACAAGAATTGGATATTTCTATTTTATTTTCTTGAAACATATAATACAGTTTTACTTTGAGCGTTATTGACTCATACATTCAACATGCAATCCAACATTACATTTTACACGTTGTTTCTCTAACATTTGTTTTACAAACAAGCGCATTTCCGTTGTTTTCCTTCAACAGTCTTCGGCACACGTTTTTTGGATTTTATATTATGGCATGATCGACTCGCCGTTTGTTTCTTCTGCAATACAAAATGTGGCATGTGCGTTCACAGTTGCTATATCAACATTATTTGTGAAAATCGGATAATATCACCGTTCAGTCCTGATCTTGATCACGTCGTTTTTATCTGTTCTTGACCATCTTGTAATTCGCGCTAAAGGAAGCACTCCTTCATGATTTGAGAGAAGTCAAAACGATAATCAAATGATCTACGATGTTCTTTTTTCATTTCAATGATATTTTTCAGAGGACAAAACTTAGCCGATTACTGTGAACTGTCCCAGTGGCACATTTTTTTTGTCAACTAGTATCTTCATCAAACCATAACTGGTAAAGAAATTAACGAAATAAAAGCAGTGATCGGGCGGTTTTTTAATTGTCTCTATTTTACTCAAAATTAGTGACGAACCAAGAGTCATTGTGCCACTGGAGGAAGCATTTTTTGTTTTCCTTCGTATAAGTACCTCAAAGTTGTAACAGAAATCAGTACTATATAACATCAATGCTGATGTTGTGACTAAATACTCCAAACCTCACACCAAGCACATTGTATTTATCTACGAGTGGTCGAATTTTATACAACTTATCTAGCTCTTCTCTATTTACGGGAATCTCAGAGTTATCGTTGAAGTGGATATTCCTTTTTATCTCTAGATAACAATGTTTGGGCATGTACTTTCTCACAATTTGCACATTTAAATGTTCCTCTTCCGACCAGTTCAAGTGTTCTTGGGGTAAAGAGTGGTATCCGGTGAAGGTTATTATGTCCAAAAATAACACTTTGTCTTACGATATGTCATAAGATTTTCTGAAAGAACAATTCAAATAATTCTACTGGAAATTTTCCTTGAATTGTATATACCATTCCTTGCCTTTTTATTGTAGTAGCTTCTTCTCGTTTCTCTGGTTCGGTTAATGAAGAAAAATTGGCACGTGTTTTTCCTGGTTCGGTAAAGAATACCCCAGACTTAATTTTTTTACAGGAATTGGTGTTTTTCCTAACTATGCGTGGACTGGTAGAGCATGTTGGATCTACCCACTATTTACAACGATGGAGTTATGATGCTTTTCTAAATTGCTACCTAACATACAGAATTACGCATTGTAAAAACGCATGCATCTGACATTTAAGTAGAAGTTCTATACTATGTATCAAAGTTTCAAAATAAGAAAATAAAATATATCTAGATGAAGAACCACAACTTACCAGTGAGAAATGAGACAAAATAGTGATTATTTCAATTTCTAATGCTCTCATAAAAATTAAATCGCAATGCTTACGAAGGTGTAAGTTTTTGGCTAATTGCACATAACCTAAAAAAGTGGCGGCAACTTAATGGCGCAGTTAACGAATTGTAAAATTTGGATGCATTTTTCTCGTAAACCGTTGGTCCTAGCGACTTCAATAAGGTATACCTTTCTGAAGCAGAAAAGATGGGAACACAAATTTTTCCAGTCGAAAATGGCATACAGTGTAAGGAAAAAAGTTAGGACCAATTCAAACAAGATGGAAACCTGTATGTGGCGCCCTCTTTTAGTAATAAAAGAACTAAAGCCATATTTGAATTCTGCGTGATAAAAAGCCCCTGTATACAAAATTTCGTCCGCTTATTCCATCATTGTAAAAAGATATTAAAAAAAAAGAATTAAACTTCAACACCCTATATTTTTTAAACGAAGGCGTTGCGGACCTAAGTTCATAGAACTTTTTCTTATTTTAGTGTCCTCTATCGCGTGGAACTATGCATGGCACTTGTTTCTATGTCACCTATATATATATATATATATATATATATATATATATATATATATATATATATATATATATATATATATATATAATATATACTTATATGTTGGTAGTTTTATATCTTTGAAATATACAGTTGTTTCAGGAATATTTGACAAAACTAACAACAGCTGTTAATAAACGCCTCTCCGTGGCTGACTTTCTCCCAAAAACCTAATTAGCTCAGGAGAAATGAAAACAAAGTTAAATTGTCATTATTTCAAAAACTACAATTTTTGGAATATACACTCTTATACAAAGTCACCCTTATTTTTAATGCTAAATAAGATAGAATTAGAAAAATAGGGGGTTTCCATTTAAAAAAAATAACTTTATAGGTTTTTTTGAATCTACTTTTTATTGCCCATTTTTGATCACCACGTATGAATGTATCACAAAAATATCAATACAGCCCATTAGAGTAAGTCCCCGTTTCCAAGGAAACCAACCATAACTAATTGATAAAGGCTTCGTTTAGAAAAGATTTCCACCTATGTTTTGGCCTGCAAACGTCATTTTTGACAAAAAATTTGAAATTTGTCAAAAACGGTTAGACTTAGGTATAGGACATTATACATAAAATGTGTCTAAAATTGTATGTAGAATCTAAATATGTAATAATATATAGGGTTTTCTATTTAAAAAAAATTTAAAATTACTTCTAAGCTTTTATGATCTACCCTGTATAATTAAAAATATTTTTGGAATATGCACCAGAACATATTTTACAATTTTGTATTTAATTTTTTTTGTATCTCTTTAAATAAAGGAGATATGGGACTTTGTCACACTAATGCGCCACCCTGTATATATACTATTGGACAAAAGTGAAGCAACTATTGTGATAAAATGTAATATCTGCATGTTTAAAATAAAATGAACCACCGTGTAAATTAAATTTTATACAGTTTAAGGGCTCGTAGTAGGCTGCTGTCATAGGTGAAATCGGATTGGTTCCAAATGTCAAATAAGTTCGTATATAGTAATATATTTCAACAATGCACTTTATTAGAGCGACAAAAGCATAGCAACTTTTTGATTTGGTATAAAAAATAAGGGTTTATGATAAAGGTAAGTTTATTAATGACATTTTGTAGGTGAATGAACCTTAATGGTTCTTATATTTGCATAAATAAATATGCTAAAAGGAAACCGAATCTGTACGGAAGTACAAGAAATAGTCGTAAACGCCTTTTTAAAAAGAACGAGTAAGATTGTGATTTCCAAACAGTTTGACTTACCCAAATATAGTGTGTCAAAAATTATTTCACGTTATAATGAAAGAGGACATGTAGAAAAAATGCCAAAATCAGGAGGCCCAGAAGAAGTACATTTTGGATGGATAGCAGAATTGAAAAAATTCTCAGAGATCGCTGGTTGTCAGGACCAAGGATAATTCCTGAAATTCTTGAACTGGAAGTCAGTGCGAGGACTGTTAAACGACGATTAGTGGAGACAAAACTTTATAGCAGACGTCCAGCCAAGAAACCGTTGGTTTCCAAAGAAATCGCCGTGCCAGACTTGTATTTGCACAACGCCATTTGAACTAGACAGTACAAGAGTGGGAAAAGTATTGTTTCGTGACGAAAGTTGTTAAAAAATTTTTAATTCTGATGGAATGAAGCGCGTTAGACGTCCGGTTAATACAAGATTTCACCCAAAGTATGTTACACCAACAATAAAGCACGGACAAGGTAGTGTACTTGTATGTTGTTTCTCGTGGAGTAGAGTTGATCCACTTCATTTTATAGACGGTACTATAGATCGCTTCGTCTACAGGTACATACTCCAAAACGTTGTTTCACTATGCTCAGAGAGATGCCTTTGGAATTTGTATTCCGACAGGACAACGACCCGAAACATTCATCTCGCCTTGTTCACCAGTGGTTTCAAGAAAACAATGTCCAGGTTACTCGATGATCAGCACAATCGCCAGACCTCAACCCCATTGAGAACCTTGGGGAAGAGGTTGAACGTCGTATTCGGACTACAAGATTCCCAAATAAACAGTCATTGATTGATAAAATTAATAAAGTTTGGATTAATATGCCGGTTATTATTATCCAAAATTTAATTTCATCAATGCCGCGTCGTTGCCAAAAAGTTATATCCAACAATGGTTATCCTACCCTTCATCCATATTGTGATTTTTGAGTTGTTAAATGAAATAAATGTTCTTTTCTTAAAAGTTGCTTTACTTTTGTCGCTCTAATACAGTGTATTACTAAAATATATTATTGCATAGTAACTTATTTGGCATTTGGAAACAATCCCATTTCACCTATCACAGCAGCGGTGGTCCATTTTATTTTATATACTCAAATATTACATTTTTATCACAATTTTCGGAGGCCTTTTTCAACCCTTGGTCAGAGTTTAACCCTTAATTAAGATCCTTTTGGTTGTATTAAGAGCCTTTTTGACAGCCATGCCTTTTTCGTACTTGCTCACGTGAGGAGCAGATGTAGGACTTGGGGTTGGTCTTGGAGCTGGTCTTGGACTTGGGCTAGGTCTTGGGGGTGGGGGCTGGACCTGGCCTTGGTCTTGGGGTTGGTCTTGGATCTGCAGTTGGTCTTAGGGTTAGGCTTGGTCTTGGGGTTGGTCTTGGGCCTGGAGTTGTTTTTAGGGCTAGGGTAGGGTGACAACTATTTCTGGCAATTACCTAGTAGATCATTTTTGACCCTGTAATTGGAGGGTTAGCATTCTGATAGGGGTAACATTTGAAACAAGGTAACCCTAACCTTATAAGACAGGTGTAGAGCTTAGCCCCTATCGTGGCCCCTTGGTGCAATTGTATGTGGGTTGTGAAGATTAGTTTTTTTTCGTTTTACTTCAGTAATATCAAACAATAATTAAGTCCGTAAAAGAATTAATTAGGAACCGTTGAATATTGATAAGAAGGAAATTTAAAGATAGCCATTAATTGGAAATAGAAATTTTTCTTTCTTTCAAAATTAAAACGTATCAAGTACTATAAACAACCGTTAATAAAAAATAAACAAGTAATAATTAACACCGTCCTCATAAATTAATTAACTTAGTAAAAATTGGATTGTTAAATAATAGTTTTGATATAAATGAGTAAAGTTAAACCTCAAACACTTTCTATAAATTTCAACTACAATGAAAGGAATGTAATCTTTTACCATTGTGTAAAATTTTATGTATTTTAAATAATGCGAACACCGACAGATGTGTCAAACAGAAATCAGCTTCTGGAATTGCATGATTTTGAATTGATAGAAGTGTTACTAATTATTAATTAAACCGTTAGATAGAATAAGTATTTTTATTAATAGAAATTGGCCGAATTTTATATCAATCGCTTTGTGATTTTACAAATAATAGTTTTAGCCCGTTGAAATAAATATTAGCTCATTGATTGATTTAATAATAATTAAAACAAATTGTTGCGCTGTCGCCTCATCGTTAAAATTATGGAATTTCCAGCCGTTCCCCACTTTTAAATATCGTAGTTTATATAGGTTAGTGCTTTCACAAAAATCTTCATCTTTTTCCTACATTCTTATTGCGAACGTAGCAAAATTATATTATTTTCAATCGATGAGGTAAAGAGTAGTTTAATAATTGGTTAACTAAATTAAACTTAATAACGACTAGCTCCGTAATTAGTGAAATTTAAATAAATTCACGGAGTTAGCATTTATTAAGAATCATTCATTTTCATCCATCATTGGTGAAGGAATTTTGTTTGTCAAGGGGACCTGTGACCTTTGTCCACCGTATCCGCCTTCCGTCCGGATTTATTAAGTTTTAGATACATTTTCGACCGTGAGGATTCAACCCTGAATTTATCCTCCACTGGGTAACCCGAGGTAGCCGTTTGGAAACCGCCCAAGTTCAGGAGTAGACCCAAAGACCGCCTGGGCAGTAGATAATCTTTGGGTGGCGCCCGAATCTGTTTAATCTGCTTCAACCCCTGTGACGAAGAACCCGTTATCCGTTTACCGCCCAGGAGTTGACTTTGAAATAATATAAACTACCGTAACTTATAAGTACCATTAATAAAAATATTTCCAAACGAGTCTTAATTTTGTGCTGGATTTCGTTGAGGGCAAGCTTCACTTGCCACCACCGAAAACCCGTTGCAGGGTGCTAACCTAATCTTATAAGACAAGTGTAGGCCTTCGCCCCTTGTGGTTACCCCTGGTTGGAAATGGTATTTGTTTTTGTAGGTTATGACTGGTAATTTGAAGTTGTATTCTAATAAAGAGGTTCTTGTAAGACATGTGTATGATCTTGTGTTAGGGATTGATATTGCGTGGGGAATTTGAATGACAGTAAAATTTAATTATAGAACACTTATTTTTATTGTAAATATCATAATCAAAAAAGCCTCAGTGAGTTATAAAAAAAATTACTGACATTCAGTTTATTCTCTAATGAAACAAAAATTGTTTATTAAGTTAATTAATTACATAACAGTTATTACAATATTGTTTTCTAAACGAATATTAAAACTGATTGCTTTACATGCATTGATTGCATTGAAATATTTTTAATATCCATCCGACCGTTAAATTGTTTGTATATTGTACACCTTAATATTTTTTTAAAGAAACTTGTTACGAATAGCTTAGATGTGTTTTATAACTGTAATTAAAAATCTGTACAAGAAAATAAGATAAACAAAAGGTTAAAAGCACACTTACCAGCTCTGTATTGAAAGAACATTTTTGAGGGACTGATTCACGAGTGGTACCCGTTTCTATGTTTTACGTTTTTGAATAGTTGATGTAAAACTAGCTATTGATTTTCCCATAATTAATTTTTAGAGTGTAAATATACAAGTTGCCTAATTATCTATATCACACTTACTGCAACTTTTATTTACCTTTCCCTTAAAGTAATTAATAACAAAGCGGTTCGAACAAAATATTATATGCTGTACATACACACGCAAAATTGTTTTTATAAAATATAATTATATAATCCTGTTAAATTTAATAGTCTAAAAAAGTGATTACCAATATCGAATGGGTAAGATGATTTCTTTTAAAAACGCTAAAGCCACAAATTTTATAACACGATTTTTAAAAACACACATGCTGAATTAAAAAAGAAAGAAAAACAATAGGCTCATCTGATATTACGCAACTCTTAATTAAAAAAGTAAGGTACTAAAAAATCTCTTTATTTATCAGAATAGAATGGTTGGGTAACAGGTGTTAAACAATAATTTAATTATCTCGTCATTTACAATTAAACATGCACTAAAAAAGTTTTTTACAAAATCAAACATAGGTAAATTATGTAATCTAAAATATAGAAACATTAACGTATAAAGTTCACACACATTCGAATGGTAATCTTGCAGTATTGTTTTATTGTATAGGAAGCATCTGGAAACGTAAATGATATCCTTGCGGTGCTCGTCCAAAGGAATCAAAATATTCCCATTACCATTCTCGTCAATGTAGATAGTGGTCCAATGCTGACCTGGTTTGTTTGCAGGATCCGCGTTTACGATAATTGCACACAGTCTAGGTGCGTGCATCGGTTGTTGATTAAAAGCACATACAGGCCGAAACACATGCTTCTTGTGGCTGGCGATCGATTTCAAGAATCTCAACACTTGTACCGCATACATCTTTGGAATTGGTGTGCGTCCAGTCTTGCAGTAGTAAGGCGTTTTCCAGTGCACACATAGGCCCAGTGATGTCATGGTTTAAACAGCTATATGCTTTTGCTTCCTTTTTCAATTGTTTAATCGACGGGCAACCAGTCTCCTCCAGGTTTACTATTGGTTTGTTAAGAAACCTTAAAAACTGTTGTTTTACACTGCCCTTAACGTGAATTTTGTTAAGGGGGCGCAACACTCATCAACTCCTCACGGAAATTGTTGTAGTGTACATTACCCGACCACCATTTAAGACCATGATAATTAGCTTCCATAAATTTTATCTGTAGTGACATGGATCTTGATATAAAGCAACCTCGAGGTGGTTTTATTAGCATTAACGATAAAGGACCATGGTCTGTAACCAAGGCTATTTCTTTCGGTATGAATTCGTTGTTAACACCACTAAACCCTTGTACGTCCAAGTATGCGTCCATCTTCTTTCGGCTGCTGCTGTACACTGCAGATTAGAGCTACCACTTTTAACAGCTAAAATCCACAACGACGTTCCGATGTTTATCGACCTCGATCACGTTATCGAATTCTGCATACACCAAACGGTTAACGGTTTCGGTGAGCACTTCTTCAAACCCGACTTCCAGCCGAAGGCAACCGTTTCTAACTAAATTCCAATGCGTGCTAGCGTTTGCAGACAAGTCAAGTGTTAGGTCAAAGGCCTTTAAGCAATAGCCGTTGGGGTAATCACTTATCGATATATTGTTACCTTCATACAAAAAATAAATTCCCGTACCAGAGGATAAGGCGTGGTACGCTCTTACATATAAACCATTAGCTGTAAAGTCTGGTTGTAAGGCTTTCGAACGACACGTAGTTAATATTGCAGTGATGAAAATTGAACGGGTTTGAGGGGTAATCACCGTTGAAGGCTTTATTTGCTACAAAGCCTACGATGCATCGTTTAGGTAACTGACCCAGGAAAACATTATCCAATGATTTTCGCTGTATGCCTGCTGGTATAGTTAACACTTTTACGTCGGTCCTTGTAACAGGGTATTTTGCGGTGGTTGTTTATAAAGCTTTAGCGTGCGCACTTAGAATAGTTGGATTGATTCGCATACGTCTCACCAGTAAACTAGCGTCTATAATTCGCGCCTTGTAAGTTGAAGCGAGTGCCGCCATTAGGCTAAAGGTATCTCTTGATCGTACAAATTTAGCCTTTAACTCAACACCACTTATGAGAAACTTTTCTTGATTGAACGAATCTGTGTGCAAGTGACCAATCATCTCTATCTGTTTCCCGGTAGCCGCAAGTGCTTGACGTTTTGAGAAACCGTTATTTGCGTTCCCCAGTGTATTCATCTGTCCAGCTGTATCATTGTGCCATAAGGTACAACCTAGATGTGAACTCTTGGCCTCCTTTCCATAATTTAGCAGCGTTTCGATATATGAACGGTAGGCGTAGGTGTTGTTCGGTTGTGACACTATCTTCTGATTTAAGTAAACCTCCACCTGTGAGAAAAGCGAATGCATCCAATTGTTTACCGGTGCTACAACATCAGCGTCTGTAAGTGCTGTATCATCCTGCTTTAGAACCTTAGATGTGATGTACAACATGGTCTGGCTTAAATCTATGTAATGGTTTCCATTTCCGGTGACTACAAATTCTATTGGGGCGTCCTCACTCAGAGCTGGTAAGGGTTTGTAAAATATTCATTTACTAGTCTCGATACTTGTCTGCGTCGACGGTAAAGCGAACAGATCCAATTCGGACTTGACGCATTGACACGATTGGGCATGTAGAAAAGCCATTATCTTGAAAATATATCGTCGTAGCAACAGCGTAGATACTGGTTATTATCGAACAGACGTACTCTTTTATAACCCGAACCCTCCATCATTTTATCGATTCTCTCGTCGGCTTTACGCTTAAGGTCTCTACCTGCCTCGTGAAATCTTTCTTGAAACGAATCCTTAATAGGTCGATCATCTAGCCTTTGCGCCAGACTTACATAACGGTATTATACTTCTAAATATACCACCTAACCAGCGTCCTATTCCATGACCACGTTGATACGGCACACCTCTGTAGATAGAGCCGATACCGTTACCGGCCTGATTCATGTAATATTGCTGATAAGGGCAAACCATTATTGTACTTTCTTAAAGTGTAGCTTCAGACACGACGTTCCAAACTCAAATGGCATTGCTGCACCCGTATCTGTTTTTATATTAATCTCGATGTTTTCAAATTCCCGTGTCATAACCGGTATGTAGTGTGCAGGCGAAAACACCACATCTTTATGTCTCCCGTAAGAATAGTTTTCTGAAGTAATATTTATTATACGCATAACCGGAGATAAAACATCACCCTCAATTTGCGGTTCAACGATGTCGCAATAAACAAACCGCGCTTAGTTAGATTATGATATTCGGTTGTTAGCATTTTACTTATTAGTACATGGTTATTTAGCTCGTTGGTAATTTCTTCTATGTTGGCATAATTTCCCGAGGCGAAACGTATCACGTACCAGCCATCTTCAATATAAATTATCTTCTCGTTGTCGCGTTGAAAATATTCTGCGGCCTTTTTTAATATCGTTTCTAGCACGCTTTCTTCGGGTGGCTCAGTTCTATAATAAATTAAATTGTCTCTTGCACTTACAGCGGCAAAAGAACATGGGTACTGCATTTTCGATATCCCTACAACCGACGACCCCGTTAATCTTATTCGCTTTGGTAGCTGCGTAATAAAACTTGACGTCATATTACCTGAAAAGTACGTCATAGAGCTATTACTCAATAAGGTAAGATAAAACTCCATTTTTATATATCTCTTAACTGCGAAGCTAACACCCAGCTAATTAATTGGTCACTGTATCCACGCCACTTGACCAGGGATTGTTTATATCGCCCACGGCCCTTCTCTGCTAGAATCTTATCGACTTTGAATAGAGTATCCTTATCAACCGTAACAACTTGCAATTCTTCTTCGTAAAACGTACCCTCAACAGGATCGTTATTAAGATCGATTATTCGATATACTGGTGGCCTTCTTTTTATCACCGCACTTATTGTAAAAACTTCCACGCTCCAATTCGTTTCATATCCCTTCTCAAAGGTGTACTTAGTTCTGGCGATTCTGACATGCTCACCGACTTTATATTTAGGATGGCGTACTGGACCTAAACCTTTCGCGTACAGGTTATCCCACACTTCCAAAATGTTTTTATCGTTTACAGCCGCGGGTCCATCTTTATACTTGAATGAGGGCTATTGTTGTAAGCAGTCACAAGTCTTTTGAGTACATCAATATACCTGTAGGAATTTTTGTAAGTGAAGTAACGCCACATCTTTGTTTTCAATGCTTTATTAAATCTTTCAACTACAGATGCTTTTACATCAGGGTTATTTATTACATAGAAATTGATATTTTGTTTCTTGAAAAAGTTTTGCACGCTGCTCGCCACAAACTCTTTGCCTTTATCCGTCTGTAGATTTGCCGGGGTATTATCGCAATCCTTAAGAATATCCGCGAATGCTTCAATTACAGATGAGGCTGTCTTCGTTTTAAATGCTCTCGCCCATGCTCTCTTGCTAAATACATCAATTACCGTTAGTATGTAGTTGTATCCACTATTGTATTCACTTAAAGTTCGCATATCACAAAGATCCGCTTGTCACAACTCGTAAAGGTTACTCACAATATATTTATTTCCTGGAAACTTTTTTCTGACTGGTTTATGTACCGTATAAGCTTCCTGTGCCTGCAGCCAATTTTTCAATTCACCATATTTTTTATCTTTTACAGCATTAGTTAAAAGTGTTATACCAGCGAACCCTGCTGGGTGAGAGGGACCATAGTATACAGCATCTATGTTATGTCCGCCACGAATTCCAATCTAGTGAAATTCCTCTTCTTCTTCTTTGAGAGATTCTTCTCGGTGTTTCTCGCGTTTCACTATCATCATCGTAATTCTCACCTATAGTTGTTGTGAGGGTCCGTTCAACGCTGGGTGATACAGAAACATCATGCCTTTGCGTATTTCCGATAAACTCTCGTGATATATCTATCTTTTAATGTACGTAGCAAACTGACGCCAACCGCGCGGGTTTGTAGTTTTTCGTTCGTGCTAAATGCGGTATCTGAGCTCTGTCACGTGGGTTCTTAAACAAAATTATGTAATGTGCGTTGAGAGAAATATCCCGCTGTCCACGTCCTTGATGAAATATGTTCTGTGTTAGGAAAAACACATTTAGATTTCGATGATGACGACCCTTTGTAAAAATATCAACCACAGAACCGTTAGTTTCGCGCATTAGATCGTCAATTATTATTAAGACAGGTTTTTCCCCGTCAAACTGTTCCATATCAGGTAAACACTTTTGAAGTTCCACAGAGAGATCTTTGAATAAAGGCTGCCACTCACTGTGAAACCAGATAATTTTTTCAAAAGCTGTATTGCAGGCAGTTTTGATATTATTTAGAAAATCCACAATAAAATACATTTCCCACAACCCGACGGACCCCCAACTATCGCCGAAAAGGGGTGCTTAAACTGACCTTCCATCTTGAATCGCTAAACGATACTAACAGATACTCTACTAGCAACCTCGTTTAAATAGACTAAATAACATCCTTTTCAATCAGAGTGCTAGGCCCAGAAACAAAATGATTTACAAGATAATTGCCAGAAATAGTTGTCACCCTACTCTAGCCCTAAGACCAACTCCAGGTCCAAGACCAACCCCAAGATCAAGCCCAGCCCCAAGACCTAGCCCAACCCTAAGACCAACTCAAGGTCCAAGACCAAGCCAGGTCCAGCCCCAAGACCTAGCCCAAGTCCAAGACCAACTCCAAGTCCAAGACCAAACCCAAGGCCTACATCTGCTCCTCAAGTGAGCAAGTACAAAAAAGGTATGGCTGTCAAAAGGCGCTTAATACAAACAAAAAGGGTTGAAAATTCCATCAAAGTTGAAAAGGACCTCCGAAAAGAAACCATAGTGGTAGAAAAAACGCGTCCTACACGTGGGCAAGTAAAAACAAAAATAATTAGGGATGAAAAGGGATGAAAAAGGCCTCCGAAAAGAAACCATAGGGGTGAAAAAATAAGGTCCCCTACGTGGACGAGTAAAAACAAAAATAATTAGGGATAAAAAGGGGTTGAAAAAAGCCTTCGAAAAGAAACCATAGGGGTGGAAAATACGGTCTCCCACGTGGGCGGTCTTGTGACGTCAAAATCCAAGATGGCGAAAGGTCTACTACTATCATATCTTCTTCTTCAGGACAAAAAGTAGTTGCTGGTCCATTTTACGAGACTTGATTTTTGCTTATAAGTAAAGCAGGGTGGTTCTAGATGCTCTAAAATGGGTAGCAGCTGTTTTTACAGGCATTCCATTTTGTACTGTGGCAAGAGCATCTTGTATTGCGTTTTCTGTATATTGCAAAATTTTTGTTGAGGTGATTTTTTAAAAAAGGTACTTATTAAATACCTTCTTAAGATCTTGTTTATTTGTAACATATTTGCGTCAATACAATTACATCACGTAAGTAAATGTATAAATATGTTATTAAGTGTTAGGATTAGGTACAATGTACCTATAGATGACACCCTATGTCACATATAGGATTTAATGCTCTGCTAATAGAGAATCAATTCCATAACAAAATAATTTATAACCAGCTTTTCTCCCGTAAAATTTTGCGGTTAAAATTAAATTTACAACATTGTAGAAATAAAAACAATAATTTATGTCAGAATGACGTTTAAAACTTTATGTCAGATACAGATTAATAGACATATAGTAATTTTTGTATTAAATGTGGAAAATAAGTGTTTTGTAAATGGCACATGAGAGTGTTAATTTTTGGCCGAGACTTGTCGAGGCCAAGAATTCATTCGAATGTGCCATAAAACACGAACTTTACCTCCAAATACAAAATATTTTTTGGATAACTGTTGAATCGCCCCGTATTTCCTAAATGTTGCAACATAAGTCGTATCTATGGAGACATCATGTTTAACAATGCTAGTTTTATTAATAACAATATTATAAATAAAGAGAATAGTTACATATTTGTATTACAGTTTGGAATATTAGTAGTATTGGTAAAATAAACTATATTATCTTACTTAGTAAAAAGTGAAAAGTAGATTCTAAGGTTTCATAGCCATAAGACGGGCCCCTCTTGAGATATTGACGCTTTATTTGAAAATATTGACATACAGAAGAACAAATAAAACAAAATCCAGAGCAAATAAGAAAATACGAATGGCAAATAAAGTCTGTAACTGGTAGGAAAACTTAATTCTCTACCCCTAAAAATAAGTTGAACAAGTAAACATAAACGAATAAAACCATAAATTCAAATGAAATGATCAAAATGCTGACCACGCCTAGCTAAACACTTTGCAACTCGCTCAGTAACAAAGATTCACTCGCAACAACATTAGAGGCGAAATGGATTGAAACGCAGCTCTAATTCTATTTTCATATATTCGCTTGTAGTGGGAGGATGTTGGTAAACTTTTTCTTCAACGTAGCCCCAAAGGAAGAAATTAAGGGGCGTAAGATCCGGTGATCTGGCTGGCCAGTTTTGCACACCACCTCGTCCTATCCACCTCATCGGATAATTTCTATCGAGATATTATTGCCTAACGTTGATTGCATAGTGCAGAAAGACGCCATCCAGTTCAAACCACATCGTACGAATATTATCTACCTCGATATTTTCCAAAAGCTCGGGTAAATCATTTTCCAAAAACTGTAAATATCTTTCTCCAGTAAGACTCCAATCAAAGAAAAAAGGACCAACCACATTAAAATTGATTACACCACCCCACACATTGACTGACCATCGATGCTGGTGATCAACAACTCTTAATATGTGTGTATTAGTATCTAAATAGTGATCATAGTTATGTATATTAATATTGCCATCATTGTGAAAATTTGCCTCATCCGTAAATAGAATGTTATTAACAAAATTAGGTTCTTCATTGACTTTAGTAGTTACCCATTGGCAGAAAGATTCACGATTTTGAAAATCTATTTCACTTAAAGCTTGATGTTGCTCGATATGATAAGGATGCAATTTGTTTTTTTGATAAAGCTGCGAACTGTATTTCTGTTTAGGTCTAAGTGTGTACTTAGCTCTCTGGTACTAATTTGCGGACTTTCTATAAGGGATGCCACAACTTGAAACGCAATGTCTTCATTTGGGCTTGTTTTTGCGCGCTTGGGATAACACACACTTTCAGAATTTATAAATCTCTCTGCTACATTCATAAACGATTCTTTCCGCGGCTGTCTTCTCTCTGGGTATCGTTCATAGTGCAAATGGGTAGCCAGCAAAGCATTTCTTTGAGCTTCGCCTTAAATAAAGATCGCATCGGACATTTAATTTTTGGAAAAATTCATTTTATACAAAAATTGACAAAACGACAATCCAAAACCATAAACTAATGGAACAATATTTTAATGATTATGCAAACGTCAAAACAATAGATGCAATTTTTGCTCTTTATTATGAGCGGCTAGCCTACCTGACTTGTTTTGTTGAATTCTATTGTCATAGTAAATTTGTATTTTAGAATAATTTTACGTAAAAGCGTCAATATCTCAAGAAGGGTCCGTCTTATGGCTGTGAAACCTACCATCAATTAGTATCTACTTTTCACGGGGAATCGAAACGTGAAAAAATATACAGGGTGTTGCATTTGAAAAAAATGGGAACAATTACATTTCGCGTAAGTTAATCATTCTATATAGTTTCACATGTTTTCGAAAAATTTCCCAGTTTGTTTCTGAGTAGACTATTATTAATAGTGGGTGGTATAAACACAGATTTACAAAAACGTTGTGACAACGCTCGCATCGTGGTTCCAAAATTAACTACTAAAGTGACGATATCTGCAGAACGGTTAGTGATACAGATACAAATTTCTATACTTTTATTCTAAATGTAACAGTGAATTCAAAAATATACAGGGTGTTCCATTTTAAAAAACAGGTTTGGGTTGGCATATTTTTGTCAATCACCCTGTATATACCTAAATATTTTTAGAATGTAGCTCCAATGATCATGTATTACCACACCAAAATTAGTTTAATATCTCTGAAGGAGCAATCCTCCCTCCACGCAGTAGACACCCACCCTGTATAAGATAGGTGATACAGGTGCCACTTATTATAAATTCATTAAATTGAGCATCTAAAAATGACACAGGAAAAAGGAAAAGGCCACGTATTTCATTCCCTCCCCAAGGGGATTCCCAGCATACATAGATACATTACGTGTATATGCATGGTGGGATTAAGGATGGGTGTGGTCAGGATAGGATCGGAAGGAACAGAGTTAGGGTTCTGAGGGGGACAATACTACCCCAGCATTCGTCTAAGCAGCCGCATACGGTGTGCATATACGCAGTGACCATGCCGCTACATGTGTATGAGGAAAACCCCCTGAAAAACCACATACAAGGTAGACGGTAACGGGAATCGAACCCATTACCTCCCGAATGCTAAGCAGATTGTGTTACCACTACGCTACCAGCTCGGTCTAAAAACGACACACATAATTACCTAATACTCATTACACTTATAAAAAACACGATAAATAGATGTTGAAATGAAAAAAGTAGGAGTATAGACATTATTTTATAAACTTGCCTGCTTACAGATAAACCTTAATCAATTTCAGGAGCACAACAAACACGTGTTAATTTAAACGGCTCGTATGATAGTAATGACCAGTGAGGGTGGGGAGAGTGAGCACTGGAATTGGAAACATTGAGGTAAGTTTACTTCCTCCCAATTAAATTGAGGGCAGTAATAACTAAAAAATAATAGATTACTGTAACTGCACAATGCATCCTTAGTTGTAAGATACGTATTTTAGTAATTTTTTGATTGGATGTTTGGGCGTATATGACGTTTGCCAATATAGCACTTGGAAGCTTTGTCTTTTCTGTAAATGTGCTTAACATTATTTATAGCTTCCGGTCGTTTTTAGTGCGGTTTACATTGTGAAATAATTCTCATATTGTAACATTGAAATAATCGTGCCTTAATAAGTTCTTGAAGTTTGAATAACTACATTGTGATTCAATAAGCTGAAAATATGTTGTTAAAAAATAACTATCTTAATTAAGTTGACTAGCTAAGTAAAGTTGCATCCTGGATTTCATTTGATATTTTTGCAAAAAGTTAATTTGACAGTACAGAAAAAAAAAAGAAAATTGCACTTTTATACAAAAAAATTACATTTTACACTTGCTTGTTAAATATGTGATGGCTTTTTTTTAAAAGAAGTTAGTATTAACGCGGGCGTATCACAGGGATCCGTTATAGCGCCTACACTTTTTCTGCTGTACATAAATGACCTTATTTGTTCAACAACTAACCCCATCCATTGCTTTGCTGACGATAGTACTCTTCACTGTAGTTCATCTCAGTCTACTCAGTGATAATCCACCTTCTATGTCAAATCAAGAAATTAAAGCTGAAATGGCAAATTCAATCAACAAAGACATTCAACGTATTCTCGAATGGGGAAGCAATAATCTAGTTAAATTTAATGCTAACAAAACTCAGTGTTGCCTTGTGTCCGCCAAACATTTTTTCGTGTATTTAAACGAATAAAGTTGATGATGGTTGCTAACAAACGAAAGGTGGTATCAAACATTGACTAACAGAACTAAGTAGAGCTAGAAAAGCGGCAATGAAAATGTGCTATTCTTTTCTTGATAGCTCTTCAAATAAGGTCAG
Source organism: Vesta saturnalis (assembly GCA_036346205.1). Taxonomy (NCBI): domain Eukaryota; kingdom Metazoa; phylum Arthropoda; class Insecta; order Coleoptera; family Lampyridae; genus Vesta; species Vesta saturnalis. The sequence goes on along the minus strand of JARFJB010001722.1, from coordinate 426,157 downwards.
AAAAAAATGAAAACGAAAATCAGAAAATTCAAAAGAGATATTCGAGTTCTACAACGACAATAAATACATCCTCCCAAATGCGTAACTTTTGTTCCATTTAACCGACCTTCCATCTCTTACCGTTTCCGAGATCCCCATAGTGGGCATCCCTATCTTGGACATGGTGTATATTCGAAGATATCCGAATATTGAAGAGTGAGAATCAATAGAAAATTAATGATACCTAGTTTACTTTATAAACTACATATATTACTTTATAAAAAATGGTCCGATAAACAAAAACGGAGAATTAAATTTTAAGGAAGAAAAAAGAAATTAATGGATATTCCCGAAATCGCTTGAATATATTTTAGTGATATTTAGTAATTAGTGACATTTAATCAAAGCACATGTTTTTATAATTCATATGGCTGTGACAGTGGTGCGCACGAGCACTGACTGATATTTTTAAAGCGAAATTTGTACGCTAACGGTTTTACCAAATAAAAAATATTTTTGAATTCCCTGTTCAATTTGAAAGTAAGTGCTCTCTTGAGTATTTCCTGATATGTACCGTTCTGGAGAAAAACAATTGCACAATTATGAATAATTTAATTAATCGGAAAAATTAAACACATTACAGCGTCTGCATATAATGAAAAACAACAACTAACAATATTAAGATTACAGTTAACATCAATCTATTATTACATAATGGGGTTGACCTCGGAGTTGGCCTTGTACTGGGAATTTGAATTTGTATTCTAATAAACGCTCTAGCCCTGTAAGACTGTTATAGAACGTCGGAAGCTGTTCACGGACTTCGCCCCTTGTAATAAAAATTGTATTCTAATAATAGGGAGAGAAGAATTAATTGATGACATGTAAAGATGATGACAAGTGTTTTTACATAATAAAAAGATGTTATTTAATCTGTGTTTATTATTATTAATATTTATTATTAGGGCCATTTTTGATCTTTATTAGATATTTCAAAGATATAAAAACCTGGACATAGACCTTAAACATATCGATTATGTTCTATGCACTTTTGAAATGAACCTGCATTATTGATTTTTTATAGAACTGGTCAACCATGACGTTTTTAAGTTAACATGTATTTTATGTAATGCATAGTAACGCTAAAATCTAATTAAACATGAATGAACATAGCTAAACTGCATTATTGATATCTTACAGAAGTGGTAGTGGCTTTGGAATTTTTTTAGTTAGTTAACATATTGTATTTAAGCCTATTAACTAATCTCTATCTGGGTTTAAAACGCAATTCTGGAATATATAACTGCTTTACAATGTAATTTTTATTTTTCGTGATGAGTTTATTATAAAGGAGATTGCATAATTGTTATTAAAATTATTATTGCATTTCTTTTAATTCCCATCCACAGATTGTGACCTTTTACCTATACGAAAATGTATTTATTTATACATAGTTTAAACTACTTCGATGTCTTTAAAATAAAACGAGTAATTCAGTTATACCTAATTAGTTTGCTTACGGCAATAACATGCTTTAAATGATTTTACCTATAGAATGTATTTATTAAGCTGTTATACATTTCATTGACATCGTGTTAAATTAACTCATATGTGCCCTCCCTTGACTGGAAATAGTACTCTAATAAGGGAGCCCTAACACTTACTTGTAAGACACCTATAAGAACTTGTGTTAGGGTCTGCGCCTTCTTGTCGTGGTCCCCTTGGCTGGAAATAGTATTATAACGGGGCCCTAATGCTATCGCATAAGACAGTTATAAGAACCTATGTTAGGATGTGCGCCCTCTTGTCGTAACCCCCTTGGCTGGAAATAGTATTATAATAAGGGGGGCCTAATGCTATTTCATAAGATAGCTATAAGAAACTGTGTTAGGGTCTGCGCCCTATTGTCGTGGCCCCCTTGGCTGGAAATAGTATTACAATAAGGGGGCCCTAACGTTATATCATAAGACAGCTATAAGAACCTTTGTTAGGGTCTGCGTCCACTTGTCGTTGTCTCCTTGTTCGAAACTTGAATTTGTTTGTAGGGCCATCTAGTATCGTGTATGGACTAATGAATATTTTTTTTCTGTAATAAAGGTAGCGCCACCTAGCGGTATATTTATAGGACTAATTAGAGTTTGTTTGTGGTGCCATCTAGTGGTGTATAGACAATGAAAATTTTCTGTAATAGAAGTTGATCATGCACGCCTCTCTCGTTCATCCGTTTTCTCTCTCGGCTCTTTCTCAAACAAACAAATCAATTAATCAATTAATCAAATCAATCAATCAATCAAACAAGTCATGCTCAATCAAATAAATCAATCAGATTAATCTCACATAGGTAAAATTTTGCGATGCGATTCTTTCAACGAAGGCCGTTTCAACGACGTCTACCTCTCCAAGATATCCCCACCACACCAGTGCAGCCATTACGCAAGCTGGACAAAAAGCGGCACCACTTAATACACAGGAAGTAAAATAATTAATACAGAAGAAATTTTTTCCAAGATAATATTTTTTATTAATATAAACCTGTTATTTGTTATACACATAAAATACATTTCTTTCTTTCTTTATTAGACACAAAATACAACCCTTTCTCTATTTCTACTTTGAGTATGTTTAAAATTATCTAACTTAGTTCTAATTTTATAATTTATATCTATTTATGAGTTTTCTTTTCAATCTTTCTCTAACCAGTAATTAGATAAATACAAGACATCCATATTTTCTATTTGCAGTACATATCGAGTTTTATATCTCATAGTTAAATGTTTAAGACATACAATAACTAGTTCTATTCCTTTTCTAACCTTTTACAATCTCTAACCTTAAACCCGGGCGCACATTGAGACGCGGGCGACGCAAGCGACGCAGGGCAGCACAGGCAGCAGAGCACAGGAAAAAACTACACGCAGGTTATAGAGACACAGGCTAAGCGCATATTAACTCATTCTTTCCTAATTATGATAGAACTCACTGACCTATCTTCAGAATCGGATTCTGATGCTGAAATGCAAATGGCATTATTGTATGACATTTCAAAAAGAAAGAAATAGTTTTATTATAGTACAAGTAATAATTAAAAAAATGTTGTACGGATCGAATGACACCTTTTTCATAATTTTAGGTGAATCCAGACCCGAATTCGACAAAATGGCACTTGTTGACTACACTAGAAGTAAATACAATCAATAGAATAATATAGTTATAAAAATACTTTCCGTCTTTTATTAAATGTATTTCTTTCGCAATATATATAATATATATATATATATATATATATATATATATATATATATACATATATATATATATATATATATATATATATATATATATATATATATATATATATTGTGATGCTAATACGTGGAAATATTTAATCGCTTAAATTTTTATGTAAAAGTATATGGGGATAGGGTTCTAAATTCTGAAATTAAATTAGCAAATAAAATAAATATTTTAACTTTTATTATTATCATAAAAATTTAAATCTATTAAATATTTCCACGTATTAGCCATCACATATATTTGGCGCCCCACGTTGAGCGCCAAATATTTGTGATGGCAATAACGTGAAAATGAAATTGAGATGGAATGCTTTATACATGGAAATTGAAAATATTTAATTAAATTATTATTAATGTTAGAGATAGAGTTCAATATATTTGGAATTATTGTTAGCAAATTATAATGTAAAATGAAACAAATAACTTTTTTAATCTTTATTATTATAAAATTTTTATCTTATCGAATCTTTTTCATGCAACCAAAAGAAATTTCTTTTCACACATGGAAATATTCATGTCAATTATTAAATTGTAATTTGTAATTAATAGTTTCAATGTGAAACAGACTTCGTTGGAATTTGCACAAATTACGCATGCCTTGCGTCCTTACGTTTTAACAAAATTTCCACTTTCATACCTGCATTTTAGGTAGTTAACCCAACTTTTCTAATTTTATGTTTAGATTACATATTTACTGTTAATCTCTTTGTGAAAATGAGGGAAACCTACTATTGTATGTTTTTATAATTTATTCTGAACTTATCCTATCCTATAAAAACTATAAATTTGTAAAATTCTTAAATATAGTACTTAACCTAACTTTATAAAATTTGCTTTTAAATTGCGTTTTAAACGTCTGTATCACTTGAAATGTTTATCTATTATGTTCTTATATATGTCTCTCAATAAACACTATTTACTTGTATTCCATAGTTCATAATTTTGTATTTTCACATTTCCATATTGTTAACACATTTTGTAAATTTTTGTATACAAATTGTAATTATATATTAAATATCACATTGCACAAATGTTGTTCATGTTTTTAGATATGTTTCTAAGTCACTACCACTTCTTATGCACTTTTTAAACACTTGTGAATTACCAAAATAGTGTGTTCGTACCATAACCCTTTTTTATAGTTCGCAGAGTTTATGCATTGTACCTATTACCATACATGTTCTACACATTAGAATTATCGTACTTCATGTAATCAATATCTGTCACGTGTTTAAATTGCTTAAATAAATTGATTAAAATGTGAAATTACTTAAATATGTTAAACGAAACTAATCGTACACACTAATATGAATCGTGTTGACCTTTCTCACATGCTACTGGTATAGCTCAATGCTTTTATGAATATAACAACCTTGTGCATACCCCACAAAGCCTGTTTTGTTACATCAAAACCAAATTTTTATACTCGTATACTATTTTTTTTTCTCATAATGAACTGTATACTTCTTCAAATTTTATTTAAACTTGCATACTATACAGAATTTAAGCTCGACAAACTCTATCCCCTTTATTATGCCTATTTCTAACCATCTATATATATATATATATATATATATATATATATATATATATATTATATATATATATAATATATATATATATATATATATATATATATATATATATATATATATATATATATAGACCTTGCTGTATTCCAATAAAGTTAAACAATCGGTAAGAGGATCATACATCTTGGTCCCATTATAAGCATCGTCGGTATAGTTGTAAATGTTTACCTCCAATCAGGTAATCCCGTGTTCTTTGGCCAAGGTAGAATGGAAGGTCTCTTTTAATCTTGCATATGAACGATTAGAAATCTATAACATGGTTTCCAATAGTTCTGTTAATTCCGGGGCTCGTAATCTGGCATATAAATTTATTGTAAATTTTAACTCTTGCGTTAGACGTTAGCCAGGTTAAACAGTCTATTCCAACAGTATTGTCGTTATTTACATTATGTTAAAACTCTTCTTGCTCTCTCCTTGGTAACAGAAACTAAAATTCTTTATTAAATGCTCGCACATTTCTACCTTATTAAAAAATCCCAGCGAAATCCTGTGTAATGTCCAAGTTCAAAAGATAGTAGATTTCCTTGTTTAGTTGGATTATTAAATCTGGCAACTCGTAACATCCTCCAGTTTCAGATCTAGGTCCATTTATACTGACCCAGCGGCCTGGAATGTTGTTATCTAAGTAGTTTCTAACAATTCCAATGTTGAGAGCAACAGCACCATCTTCTTGTAAATATGTGATTAAAATGTGCTAATGGCACATTACCTTCTATGTCGAGTACACTATTTTCCAAAATTTACAAATATCTATTGGCAGTAAGGCCTCCGTCAAAAGCGTGATATAAAATTTACTACCCAATATGAAACAAGATACATTAAAGCCAAATCTTCCTTGCCGTTCTCGTGGAAACAATGCATGCGAGTTATTCTCTTACCAAAATCTATGGTTTTGGCGATTACAAATATCAGCGTTGCTAAAGTGCAAATCGTTAGACCCAAACAGCAACTCTTTCAAAATGAACATCGCTGTTCACATTTTGTAAATACCAATTGCAAAATTGACTACGGCGTTCTGCATCGCCCGGGCGTAAGTTTTAGGAAATTTATATGGATGATATTCGTGTTTCCTGAGAATTTTTTGAACACTTGTCTTAGGCACTCCAATACCACAGGCCATCTCTCTAAAACAGGTATTTGGATTTGTTGCGGTTGACGATAATATATTTATTCGTCAATTTCGCAATTTTCTTTGTTGAAGTCTTTTGAACGAGGTTTATAAAAAGAGCCGTGTTCAATTAGATGTCGCCTCTCTGGATATCTATGAGATATATGTTTTTATAAATTGTCACAAGATAGATAGATAGATAGATACCTGATCAAGAAATTAATCAAAATAACAGACATAAATTGACAAAGTTATAAAATCTGACAACCGAATTATTCCTTACTTCAGATTTCGCCTCGGCCCAGTAAATTTAAATTTGTAATAACGTAAATTTCTGGCTTAATGTTGAAAAGAACAATAGAGTTTTATATATTTTTGGAAAGCTGAGGACAAGTGGAATCAAATTTTAAAAAATATACAGGATGTCCTATTTAAAAAACGGTATGTTTGGGATATTTTGAAGAAACGGCAATAATTGTAGAAAAGTTACGTACGCCACTTGATTCTACCTAAAAAAAAATATGTATCAGTGTCGGTTCTTACTTTATTTCTTTGTTTATTTCTGTTACTTTGTAACACAGATACGAGAGGGGTCCCAAAGTGACAAACTTTCAAGATCGCCCTGTATATAAGAAACGCAGCGTGATGGGAATTTTGTTTAGACCACCTTTCATTTAATAAAAATGTAGCAAAGAAACGCGAAAACCTCGACTTCCTGTCTCAAGCCGTTCTTGAGATACCTTACAAAACCATCGAAGTGCACATGAGAAAAATTTTCTAGTTCGTAGGATGACCGGTAGAGTGCATAACAGGTAAGCACTAATGAGAGACCCTCAAGTAAGAGTCTGGCCAGTGTTGCCAAGTTTTGATTGGTGCCGCCATTTTATATCACAATTTAAATTTTTACCGCGTCGATTAAGGTAAAAATACTTTTCCGTACAAGAAAAGTGGTTTTCATTTGCATTTTGAGTTGTATTTGTCATTACCTAACTGAAACGATACAAATACGTACCATTTTTAATTTTTACTGTTTATTTGAATAAAACAGTGACAGTTAAGGGTGAGGTTATTTTAACACGTTTTTCTCCATTATAGTTTCCGCCATGTGTAATTCTAGAACACTGTGTAGATGAAAATACTCGAAACGTTACTGAATGGAGTGTGTCTGTAACTGTAGGGGACCAAAACTGTGAAGAACCAAATCAACCAGAGCAGGTTTGTAAATAGAATTTTTTCTTCAGTATTCAGTTAATTGTTTTGTTAATTATAGTTAAGGCCATCTCCAATAATAATTGGAAATGTAAAATCTAATTCTACAGCAACAATAAATAAATTAGAGGCAATCATAAATAAACAACGTTGTCTAATCCAATCAATGAGGCGACAAATAAAACTGGCAAAACGAAGAGAAACACATCTGTTAAAAAGGCTGGAGCAAGAAAAACAAACTGATGCCTATACTTTCCGTTCTGTTTTCAATGATGACCAAATTTGAAGGGTCTCTAGCATAGAAAATCAAGTTTTTGTACAAAAGATGTCAAAAGGTACGACAAAGATATCCGTATTAAATTTTGGAAACTTCGTGTGTAAGACTCATCAATCTACCTCTTGAAATAATGTAGTAGAATAAGCGTAACCTTGCTTTTGATCACAGTGGTGACTAGATGGTCCTTTTTAAAAAAATAATTTTTTTTCAAAATTTTTAAATAGATACCTACTATATTTTTCACATGGTAAAAAGATGACTAAGTACTAAATAATTTAGTGAAAACTTCAAATCTATCTTTTTTTAAACTTACGATATTTACGAAACACTGTCAACACTGTAAACAGTTGCAACATTTCACAATGTAAGTTGAAACAACAATAACAATTAGAATACAATAATAGCAAAGGTCAATAGGAACAAACAACAAAACCAAGACGACAAAGGTATCCGTATTATAAGATTCCTGAAAAAGTTTCGAGTATTTTTTGTTTAACACTCAACTCTGATGATTGAAATAGAGTGATGGAAGACATGTAAATTTGTTTTTAAAGAAAAGTAAATAACTTTAGATTGCTTTAACCAAAAGTAACAAACTTATGCTAGTTAAAATGATATTTCTCTCCTCTTTTAATTACGAAATGGACTATTTTTCTGTACTTCTTATAGTAGGGCGCTTTTTGAAAAACTATGTTTTGCAATTTTATCTAAATGTTCAAATGCAACAGAAACAACAGCAAAGGCCAACTGCAAAAACAAATTTTAAAAATAGTTATTAATGATGTCCAAAATGTCATTCTTTTTCAAACACCGTTCTCATCTAGAACGGGTACTTGCTTTACTAGTGACAGAAATGTGAACTTATATAATGCTCATTTTTGGTCAGCAAATAATCCACTTTGGATGCTCTAAGTTCATCATCAGAATAGCAGTATGCTGTATGCTCCATTTATAGTTTTCTGGAAAGAAAATAGAAATTCAGTTTTAGCAATACTGTGCCCGTTTTTGAAAACAAAGGATGCCGTTTTCATATTCTAGAAGGACCCGAGTAGATATACTACTCCATTCCTGTCCCACTTTTGTCACTAGATTTGTCACCAGATTTGTCACCAGAAAAGTCACTAGATTTCTAGGTTGGTAACATTGCTGGTGCTAAGTCAAGGCCACGTTGTTGGTAACGGGGCTACGTGTTAGGTTGGTAACCCTGCTAAGTCAAGGTCAAAGGTAAAAGTTGCAAGGTAATCAAAATAGTATTCAAGGTCGAAGACTTACGGTGGTGTCATATTTCTTAGAAATATAAAAGGTGAAAAGCTAAAAATAGAAATTGCCAGGTAATCATAAATAATTTTCAAGGTCAAACTTTTAGCGGAAATATAAATTTTGGAGCTGATCATCATATTTATAGTCAAGGTCAACAGTAGGTATTTAACAAGTTTAAGCATGTCAAGCATGGTCAAGGTGAAAAGCTAAAAATAGAAATTGCAAGGTAATCATAAATCTAAGAATATAATTTTCAAGGTCAAACTTTTTAGCGGGAAATATAAATTTTTGGAGCTGATCATCATATTTCTAGTCAAGGTCAAAAGTAGGTATTTAACAAGTTTAAGCAAAGGTCAAAGCTAAAAATAGAAGTTGCAAGGTAATCATAAATCTAAAAATAGTTTTAAAGGTCAAAGGTTATTGACCTACGCTGGTGTCATATTTCTTAGAAATATAAAAGGTCAAGGTGAAAAGCTAAAAATAGAAGGTTGAACTTTTGCGGAAATATATTTCTTATATAAATTACGCGTATAGGTATACGGATCCTAACTCACCGTGCACGTACGCGTTCCCCGTTTCAAGGTCACAGGTTAGTAACATTGCCTATTTCAAGGGGTAGCAACCCTGCTAAGTCCCCCGCTTCAAGGTCACTAGAAAAGTTACTAGGTTTTTGATTATCCTGAAGGTCATTGCCCTCAGTCTCAAGCAAGTCTATGCATGTTTCAAGGGCACGCCCTATTCTGAGAAATCAAGAACAAAGGGGTTGTTTAAAGTCTATGCTTTCAAGGCCACATGAGAGAACAAAGACGATCTATTGTTTTGACTGAGTCATAGCTTCTGAAGTTCTAGGAAATCAAGAACAAAGACGATGCATTGTCGACGGTTCAAAGTCTATGCTTTCAAGGCCACATGAAAGAACAAAGACTATCTATTGTTCCGTTATTCTAAAAATAGATTGTTATCTCAATTCTAGGAAATCAATAACAAAGGCGACCCATTGTCAACGCTTCAAAGTCTGTGCTATTTTCAAGGTAAAAGAACAAAAGCGATTCATTCTTCTGGTCGAGTTATAAAAATAAATTGTTATCTCAATTCTGAGAAATCATGAACAAAGACGATGTATTGTTCAAAGTCTATGCTTATAATTTTCAAAGGTAAATGAACAAAGACGATTCATTGTTCTGGTTGATTTATAAAAATAGATTGTTATCTAAATACATCTCTTTCAAGAACAAAGGCAATCCATTGTCAACGATTTAAAGTTTATGCTTATAAGGTCACACCTCTGATAACAAAGACGATCCATTATTCAGTTATTTTAAAAATAGATTGTTATCTCAATTCTAGGAAATCAAGAGCCCTGAGGTGCATGTTTCAAGCAATGCCACGCCCCTCAAGTGAGCTAAACAGGTGGCCGTTCCCCTAAACAGGTAGCCGTTTCCTAAAACAGGTAGCCGTTTCCTAAAACAGGTAGCCGTTTCCTTAAACAGGGGTCCGTTTCCAAAACAGATAGCTGTTTCGCAACATTTCTTAGAAATATAAAAAGGTCAGGGCGAAAAGCTAAAAATAGAAATTGCAAGGTAATCATAAATCTAAGAATAGAATTTTCAAGGTCTACTCCACTTGAAGGTCACGACGATGATCTCATAAGCTATGCATAAAAAGTAGGTCATGAGTTCATTGAAGGTGAATACTCCACTTCAAGCTAAAAATAGAAATTGCAATGTCACCATCCTCATCATATTACAAGGTCACTCTGCGGTGAAACGTTTGAAATTTGTATGTCAAGGTCAGAAGCTAAAAATAGAAACTGCAATGTCATCATCATCATATTACAATTCTTAGAAGTCTAAAAATAGTGTGGTCAAAGGTTATTGATCTGTATATCATAACTAAAATGGTCGGTTCATGTCCTCACTAAAAGGTGATCGCGTTACAGCTAAAAAGTATAGTGACAGCATCATCGTTGAAAGTAGCTTATGCGTGTAACCAGATATGTATGGTAATCAAAGAGATGGTTCATATCTGCACTAATGTAACATAGTGGGGTCGTTTAGAGTAACAATATAAGGAAATAGTGTAATGGGTAGTGAGTGTTGTGTAAAACATGTGGATGGCATACGCTCAAGAGCAATGGACCAAAGCAACTGACCTGAGAACAGCGGTGGAACGCTTGAAGCAAGAATTTTCGGCATTAGTATTCGATGCCGAACATGAGGCGGTTTACGGGCGAGGTGATTATAGTGAGGCGGAGTGTAACTCCTAGTAAAAAGTATGAAAAAGGAGTAACGATATGTGAAAAGTTTTAAATTTAAAGGAAATATGTAGAACATGTTTTGTAGAAGAACTGAAAGCTGTGCAACTGCATCAGTTTTGCAATGAAAAATGGATGGCATCTCCTGATGGTAGCAGTTCATCCTCATCGGATGCTGATTAGCCTATCAATACAATTATCAAAGTGCACTCTCCCCTCTAACATCATGATGCAGTAATATATAGGACAGTTCCGGTGTCAACTATAATTCATAAGCGTTCTCGAATCAATAAAGATGGATCTATCTGCATTGAACAGTAGCACTTTCTGTAAATCCTTCACGAACGTAAAAGACGCAAAATATAAAGTGATTGATATGAATACTATCAACACAAAGTATGGGAAACATATTATCATTGAAACCCAGAACTTTAAGTGCATACTTACCTTAGGATTTTATGAATAGTTCAAAAAGAAGATCGCATTGAAAAGTTTAAGCAATATCTGGTTGAGAATGACGCATTACCAGCACCGGAACTGTAGGAAAGATGACTAATTTAACATTTATGTAAAAAAAAAAATAATAACATATATATCTATGTATAATTGTTTGGAAATAAATTATATATTTTTTGTTGCAAAAAAAGAATGTCTTCTATTTTTTGATTAAATGAAGGGTATATCATAATGAAGAGAGCTGCTATTGATGAGACTAAAAAAAAATGTAGCGTATAATAATATGGTGTCTGCAGCTATATTGGCTAAGCTGTTCAAGGTTAAAATTTATTGGTATCATATTACAATTCATACCAACTAAAGCAATATCTGGTTGAGAATGACGCATTACCAGCGCCGGAACTGTAGGAAAGATTGCATTAGCGCATATACAACACGCTAACGAAGACAACCAGACAAATATAGAAAAGTAATGATTGTTATAATTGATGTGCAAGGATTCAAAACAGCAAGAAATATATTTACACCTAAGGAACTAGCGATATATAATGGAGAGCAAATTGCTCATTACGTATTCAAACCCCCATTTCCATGGCACACCTTGGATAGTGAATTTCAAAAGCAAGCTAATTGGTTAATTCACAACCACCACTTTATCAAGTGGGAATATGGATATACTTCTCCATGTCTATTCCCTAGTATACTTAGTGATTGCATATCAACAACAGATGAGGTGTACGTTAAAGGACGGAGAAAGCCACATTTTCGGTGTTGACAAAATTTTTAAAGAATATTTGATAAAGGTTATATACCAAATTGGTCTAGTGAACTTTTCAAGATTGTTAAAGTGCGTGTAAGGAATCCGGTCACGTACTTACTACAAGACAGGGACACCTATTTATAGACAGGAACTGCAAAGGTTAAATATCCCGATGTGTATTTGGTGGAAAAGGTCATTTGACGTAAAAGAATAAAGTGTACGTAAAGTGGTTGGGATTAAAATAATATTCATGGATCGATGATGATGATGATGATGATAATGTAGTTTATAAGCATATTATTGTAAGGCAATAATCTCATTTATAATTCAATGATGCCGGTAAGAACAACAAGCACTTTGGAACACTTAAATTACTGTAGAAAGCATTACTATTGGTTTAATAACGGATATAAATGTCCTGCTTGTATAGGTACCGACTAGTATGAATATAACTTATTGTGTGTACTTAAGGAACTAACGTAGAATGTAATTTCTGTAAGAATAATAATAAAAGACCAATTGTAATTTGTATTATTTATTAATAATAAAACATACTGATACATAAATATTAGGCCTAAAGTGTTTATGTAGTCCTCAAATGGTCAACCTAAACTGCTTTCAGTCTACAGGAAACAGGACAGAATTTGTCAAAAATAAATGAATCTATCTGTATTGAATGGTAGCACTTTCTGTAAATCCATCACGAACGTAAAAGACTTGGAGGTGTGTGCAAAACATAAAGTGATTATATGAATACCATCGACATAAAGTATGGTAAACATATTATCATTGAAACCCAGAACTTTAAGTCCATACTTCCCTTACAATTTTATGAATACTTCAAAAGAAGATCGCATTGAAAAGTTTAAACAATATCTGTCTGAGAATGACATGTAGATTACCAGCTCAGGAAAGGCAACTAATTTAACATTTCTGTAAAAAAAAAAATTATAATAACATATGTCTATGTATAATTGTTTGGAAATAAACTATGTATTTTTTATTACAAAAAATAAAATGTCTTCTATGTTTTGATTAAATGAAGAGTAGGTACATCGTAATGAAGAGAGTTGCTTGGGTAAAGGACTGCCGAGTTATGATTTATTAATGGAAGCAATTGACAACGTTTACGTTAATATAATTGTACCATTGGCAAGATACAATTTTTCATGCAAAACTTTTGTATTTTCAAGAGACACCATCGTTCCTCGAGACTAGCGTGATTAGAGAAATTACACCTCAAGTGGAAGAAGAAGAACATGTAGCGACTACGACCGACCCTTATTTTGAAAAAGGATGCATGTTTATAATAAAAAAGGCTTCTCCGGGATTGCATGATTCAGTAAACTTTTTATTGCTAGAAATGGTGAAAGTAATAAGAATGATAAGAAGAGAAAAAGAATTATTAAGTATTGATGAGCGGAAGAAAAGACTCGAGGTGTTAATTAATATATATATATATATATATATATATATATATATATATATATATATATATATATATATATATATATATATATATATATTAAACGAGTTTCTTATCATGATTTATTAAATTATACAAATTATGTAGGAAGAAATGACACATAAAGCTTATATATTTATATTTATTTATAAATCACTAGTCCTTTACCCAAAAATTCCAATTTTTGACATGTAGAGTAAACAAGTAAGAGCGCAATAGATAGCAATCCAAAAATTCTCAAAACTAAAAGAATGTGAAAAAAAAAAAATTTTCAAGTATTAATGACAAATTTTTTAGTTTAGTATGTACAGAAAAGTTGAAACTTGCACAAATGAATAAATCATAACACTTTAGTCCTTTACCCAAAAATTTTAATTTTTGGTATGTAGAGTAAACATGTAACTATTGGAATAGTTCTGTTAATTCCGGGGCTCGTAATCTGGCATATAAATTTATTGTAAATTTTAACTCTTGCGTTAGACGTTAGCTAGGTTAAACAGTCTATTCCAACAGTATTGTCGTTATTTACATTATGTTAAAACTCGTCTTGCTCTCTCCTTGGTAACAGAAACTAAAATTCTTTATTAAATGCTCGCACATTTCTACCTTATTAAAAAATCCCAGCGAAATCCTGTGTAATGTCCAAGTTCAAAAGATAGTAGATTTCCTTGTTTAGTTGGATTATTAAATCTGGCAACTCGTAACATCCTCCAGTTTTACTTTGCAGGGGATACAAACTGGTTGGACATATTTTTTATTTACCTTCGACAATCCATCTCGACCTATAATTTGCACAATACCTTTTGCCATTCTGTTCTTGCTGTTTAAAAGAAATGGCATCTTAGCCTTAACTCCATGCCTGGCAGAAATAAAATTACCAAATATTCCACGAAGAAAACTATTAAACGAACCACATATGTCTTTTTTACAATCGGTACCTTTCCTTCTCCACCGCAATGTTCCATTCCGTATATTTTTACTATCATTATATTGTTGCAAAACGAGTCTGTAATGGGTATAAGAGAGTTTCAATGCATGTCTTGTAAAAGTTGCTGTCCTTCCCCATAATTAATATTTCCAATATCCGAAATTAAATTATTGTCGCGTAAATTTTCTAATAACATCCACTGTCCAAATCTTTCGTTGGTGGGTTTGATCTTTCTACCATAAAGCTGAGAGACACTAAATACTTTACAGGAGCACATGTTAATTGTTAGAACGGTTGGCAATAACTAAAATAAAAAAAGGCCCCCTGCATTGCTAAAATATATTGCAGTTTGGACGAAGAGTGGGGGTAATATTAATTACCATCTTACAAGTTAGCATTTATTTTAATTATTGGCAACAAAATAGAACGGTAGTATACTTTTGTTATTAGCAAAAAGATTGCTAAATATCAATTAATTTAGTTAAAACCGCTAACAAATAATCCACATTGGATGCTCCAAGTTGATCATCAGAATAACAGTGCACAGCGCGTCCCATCTTGATGTTTTTTCAGGTTATCTTGGCTAAAAATGAAGATAGAGGGATACAGTTTTTGCAATATGGAGTCATTTTTGTTTCTGAAACAAACGAAGTCGTTTTCCCAATTATCATAGCTTACTTCGTTTTTGAGGTAAAAGCCGTCTCTCAACGTCAACTTGATAAAAAAGACAATATATTTATAAAAATATGGATTTCTTAGTTATTTAAAAACAGCATTTATTTGCCAAAAGCTTTAAAACAAGCGCATTCAATGAGCTAAAAATATACAGGGTATACAACTAGAACCAGTTAGACTGATATCTCAAAAAGTATATATTGTGAAACTAATTATACCGTCGAAATCTGCCTATAAGGTTCTATGGATACCAATTTTTACCTTCTTGATAGATTTTAAAATAACCGAGATACAGCAAAATTGAAAAAAAAATTCATCCTAAAAACGAGATAAGCTACAGCAATTATGAATACATCATTCGTTCGACAGCCCAGTATTGTGAAAACCGGATCCCTCTATTTTCACAAATAATTGAGACACTCTTAGACGTCATCAAAAATGGGACAGACCGCTCACGTTTGGTGTGGGATCCTAAAGGCTAAAATTGTTGCTCAACGTATGTGCATTAAAATTAATTTGTATTTTTTACAAAATGAATTTCGGGTCCTTCTAGAATATGAAAACGGCATCCTTTGTTTTCAAAAACGGGCACAGTATTGCTAAAACTGAATTCCTCTATTTTCTTTCCAGAAAAACTATAAAATGGAGCATACAGCATACTGCTATTCTGATGATGAACTTAGAGCATCCAATGTGGATTATTTGCTGACCAAAAATGAGCATTATATAAGTTCACATTTCTGTCACTAGTAAAGCAAGTACCCGTTCTAGATGAGAACGGTGTTTGAAAAAAGAATGGACATTTTGGACATCATTAATAACTATTTTTAAAATTTGTTTTTGCAGTTGGCCTTTGCTGTTGTTTCTGTTGCATTTGAACATTTAGATAAAAATTGCAAAAACATAGTTTTTCAAAAAGCGCCCTACTATAAGAAGTACAGAAAAATAGTCCATTTCGTAATTAAAAGAGGAGAGAAATATCATTTTAACTAGCATAAGTTTGTTACTTTTGGTTAAAGCAATCTAAAGTTATTTACTTTTCTTTAAAAACAAATTTACATTTCATCCATCACTCTATTTCAAGCATCAGACTTGAGTGTTAAACAAAAAATACTCGAAACTTTTTCAGGAATCTTATAATACGAATACCTTTGTCGTATTGGTTTTGTTGTTTGTTCCTATTGACCTTTGCTATTATTGTATTCTAATTGTTATTGTTGTTTCAACTTACATTGTGAAATGTTGCAACTGTTTACAGTGTTGACAGTGTTTCGTAAATATCTTAAGTTTAAAAAAAGATAGATTTGAGGTTTTCACTAAATTATTTAGTACTTAGTCATCTTTTTACCATGTGAAAAATATAGTAGGTATCTATTTAAAAATTTTGAAAAAAAATTATTTTTTTAAAAAGGACCATCTAGTCACCACTGTGATCAAAAGCAAGGTTACGCTTATTCTACTACATTATTTCAAGAGGTAGATTGATGAGTCTTACACACGAAGTTTCCAAAATTTAATACGGATATCTTTGTCGTACCTTTTGACATCTTTTGTACAAAACTTGATTTTCTATGCTAGAGACCCTTCAAATTTGGTCATCATTGAAAACAGAACGGAAAGTATAGGCATCAGTTTGTTTTTCTTGCTCCAGCCTTTTTAACAGATGTGTTTCTCTTCGTTTTGCCAGTTTTATTTGTCGCCTCATTGATTGGATTAGACAACGTTGTTTATTTATGATTGCCTCTAATTTATTTATTGTTGCTGTAGAATTAGATTTTACATTTCCAATTATTATTGGAGATGGCCTTAACTATAATTAACAAAACAATTAACTGAATACTGAAGAAAAAATTCTATTTACAAACCTGCTCTGGTTGATTTGGTTCTTCACAGTTTTGGTCCCCTACAGTTACAGACACACTCCATTCAGTAACGTTTCGAGTATTTTCATCTACACAGTGTTCTAGAATTACACATGGCGGAAACTATAATGGAGAAAAAACGTGTTAAAATAACCTCACCCTTAACTGTCACTGTTTTATTCAAATAAACAGTAAAAATTAAAAATGGTACGTATTTGTATCGTTTCAGTTAGGTAATGACAAATACAACTCAAAATGCAAATGAAAACCACTTTTCTTGTACGGAAAAGTATTTTTACCTTAATCGACGCGGTAAAATTTAAATTGTGATATAAAATGGCGGCACCAATCAAAACTTGGCAACACTTTGGCCAGACTCTTACTTGAGGGTCTCTAATTAGTGCTTACCTGTTATGCACTCTACCGGTCATCCTACGAACTAGAAAATTTTTCTCATGTGCATTTCGATGGTTTTGCAAGGTATCTCAAGAACGGCTTGAGACAGGAAGTCGAGGTTTTCGCGTTTCTTTGCTACATTTTTATTAAATGAAAGGTGGTCTAAACAAAATTCCCATCACGCTGCGTTTCTTATATACAGGGCGATCTTGAAAGTTTGTCACTTTGGGACCCCTCTCGTATCTGTGTTACAAAGTAACAGAAATAAACAAAGAAATAAAGTAAGAACCGACACTGATAGATATTTTTTTTTAGGTAGAATCAAGTGGCGTACGTAACTTTTCTACAATTATTGCCGTTTCTTCAAAATAACCCAAACATACCGTTTTTTAAATAGGACATCCTGTATATTTTTTAAAATCTGATTCCACTTGTCCTCAGCTTTCCAAAATATATAAAACTCTATTGTTCTTTTCAACATTAAGCCAGAAATTTACGTTATTACAAATTTAAATTTACTGGGCCGAGGCGAAATCTGAAGTAAGGAATAATTCGGTTGTCAGATTTTATAACTTTGTCAATTTATGTCTGTTATTTTGATTAATTTCTTGATCAGGTATCTATCTATCTATCTATCTTGTGACAATTTATAAAACATATATCTCATAGATATCCAGAGGCGACATCTAATTGAACACGGCTCTTTTTATAAACCTCGTTCAAAAGACTTCAACAAAGAAAATTGTGAAATTGACGAATAAATATATTATCGTCAACCGCAACAAATCCAAATACCGGTTTTAGAGAGATGGCCTGTGATATTGGAGTGCCTAAGACAAGTGTTCAAAAAATTCTCAGGAAACACGAATATCATCCATATAAATTTCCTAAAACTTACGCCCGGGCGATGCAGAACGCCGTAGTCAATTTTGCAATTGGTATTTACAAAATGTGAACAGCGATGTTCATTTTGAAAGAGTTGCTGTTTGGGTCTAACGATTTGCACTTTAGCAACGCTGATATTTTAATCGCCAAAACAATAGATTTTGGTAAGAGAATAACTCGCATGCATTGTTTCCACGAGAACGGCAAGGAAGATTTGGCTTTAATGTATCTTGTTTCATATTGGGTAGTAAATTTTATATCACGCTTTTAACGGAGGCCTTACTGCCAATAGATATTTGTAAATTTTGGAAAATAGTGTACTCGACATAGAAGGTAATGTGCCATTAGCACATTTTAATCACATATTTACAAGAAGATGGTGCTGTTGCTCTCAACGTTGGAATTGTTAGAAACTACCTAGATAACAACATTCCAGGCCGGTGGGTCAGTATAAATGGACCTAGATCACCAAAATTGTCAGTTCTAGATTTCCTTCTTTGGTGATATCTTAAGAATGAAATTTATAGAACCCAATATAAAACTCTGAAAGATCTACGTAACGCTATTGACAAGCCTTTTATGGAACAGCCATTGAGGCTTGTTATTATTTTAAATGCAATAAGGCAGATCAGAACAATGTGGAAAATTTGTTTAAGTGACAATGGCGATCAATTTGAACATTTTTTATAAGCTAGCTTTAAAATGTATTAATGCTATGTTATCCTGTAAAATTTTGTTAATTATTAGTGTTCTTGGAATATTACTACTGATAATAAGCCTAGGATAGATATATTTGTTTCTACTTAACGAAATTTAAGCTTGTCAAGACTGTGAGAAATAACGATTTACAAAAAAATATTCTTCGAATAACCATGAAATACTGCATATTCCTCAATTGTTAAGTTTGATATATGTAACAGATACCTCATACACCTTGGGAGGAAGTCAATTCAATCTTAATATTACATCCATCTTGAGATCTTTGTACTTCAAAATTGCAATTTTTATTATGATTAGTTACAGTTACAAAATGTAAATTGTACAAAAGGAGACTGAAAGTTGTAAATAAATTAAAAAATAATTAAACAAATTCACAAAAAGACACTTATAATCTTCAACAAAATGTCAAAACATCATGTATGCGAAAACAACCAATAAAAATTAATAAACATATAATACATATATAAATATCTTACAACCATGCATGCATTATTTGTTAGTTCTGCCCTCTATTTTGGTACTTATCTTTTGGGTTTTTATGGTGTATTTATTTCTGTATTTAAATTACACAAATCTAAACGTTTCGATAACACTTACAGTTATCCTCATCAGTAGTATTATCTTTCAAAATTTATAATAAAATTATTTCATCAATTATAAGTGCTCTTAGGATATTACTATTAATAATAATCTGTAATTTAAATTTTCATAAAGCTCATTCTACAAGTCATAGTCATAAGCACATGTGTTGCGATGCCGCTTATAAGTCGGTGTTGTTTTTCATAAAGTTAGATGACAAAGTTTCAACTTTGACATTCGATTAAAAAAAATCCAACCTCTTTTAATATAAACCAAAAACACCTGTATAGTTTAAATTCACACTTAACAGTGGAATTAAACAGTTGAGGAATTTTAATAATTTTAGTGCATACATGTTTATACGACAAAACGGACAAAAATTTAAAAAATAGTAAAAAAAGGATATGTTGTTTTACGTCTTTTTCGTGGGAATAAAAAGGAAAATTAAAATCTACGGTAACCTAGGATCCAAGCTACGTTTCCCTACAATCCACCTAGGTTACCGTAAATTTGAATTTTCCTTTTTATTTCCATTTTTTTAGACACATTGAGGTTATAATTCGTCAATTTTCAAGTGCCTATAGTCACTGCCTTTTCGTAAACACAATCAGTTAGATTATCGTACAATTACAACTGTTGTAGAATTAACTTTATCTTGGTTATACTACGCAAACGACTTATTTTATTATAGAACAGCTTTAAAGTAATATGTGAATATGAACATGTTTGTACTATAATGTTCTATGACGAGGTACTTTCTTTGGCAAAGGTAATATTATTCTTTATACATTATAACAAACAATGGTAATGTTGGTCGGTTTGAACTACTTAAGTAGTTCAAAATAATAATATTTGACAGCCACAAACATTCCTTTACTCGTAGTTGTAATGTCGAGTAATAAAAATAGGTAGCGCAAGTGCCCCGTTAATTAGAATGAAAAATTCCTTGTTCAGCATTTTACAGAAGTTAATTTGAAACTATGGTTAGAAGTGCAATTGCAGACGATAGTTTTTTAAATTATTTAAATTCTTTCGCAAAACTAGACTGCCCTACAGTCGGTCTCATCTTAGGACAGGTATTAACGTTTCCACAACAAAACATATGTTATTGATATGTCTAATGCACATATATTACTTTTTAGCCAACTGAATCAAAAGATTACATTATACACTTTACTAGAACACCACCTTATACTGGTGATGGAGAAAACTCATCCAAGAAAATTGTTGATTTACCAGATACTTGGATAGCAGATCATGCACGGCATGTAACTCGAATGTTACCAGGTGGAATGTATGTTTTGGGAATATTCATTGTATCACAAGAGGATATATTTGGTTGTTGCACTCCCAAAATAAAAACTATTCTTTCTCAAATTCACAAAAAGCTTAAAACTAATGAATACTTATATGGACTTCCGAAAGATTCTGATAAATTAATTTTGAACTATTCTTCATCAACTCATTCATATGTATTCAAAAATTACAATTATGACACAGGTTTTATTGGTCCATGTGAAATCAAGTTTCAAAATAATTTAGCTCTGAAGTGGTTACAAGTAGAGTGTAAATATGAATTGGATCAGGTATTTCCTATCACTCTAGATCAAATTCATTGGCCATTAAAGCTACACATAACCGAAATTTTGAATTCAATTAATGCAAATCTTAAATCTGGCATATTTTTTTTTGATGGAGAAGTTAAGGATCAAGATGAAAGTCTAGAGTCAATTGGTAAAAAACGAAAAGGTCCACGACTCAAATCAGCTCATGTTGAAAATAGTGACATAAAGTTAATGCAAGTCACAATTATATTGCCTATGGTAAGCAATACTATGTAAATTTAGTAAATTCTTCACTTTTGGTTTAGGGTGATAATTTAACATCAGAAGTTGTGGTTATAAATTGTGGAGGTCAGATACGGTTAGCTGGTCATGTTACATCTAAGGTATGGTTACATCCAAAAGCTACTGTAAAAGATGCGTCTGATGCTATTATTCAAGACATTACCCGTAGTTTAGCTGCCGTTTAGAAATGCACTGGGATTCTCTTATTGAAGAAGAACATGGTTTGTTTAAATTTAATTTTTTTAATGTAAAAAGTGCACTATATTATACATGTTTTTTCAGATACAAATAGCATACACGAAACACCACGACGGGTTATGGTTAATCTACCAACAAGTAAAGTAACACTTTCTGATTACTTATTTCCTGGTGAAGGTTCTCAAGAAGCACAAATATCGTTGAGTGAACTCTTAGATATTAAAATTTCTGAACCTAATATAATTTTCGATGTAGAAGGACAAGCTGGTAAGTATAATTTTATTTAGTTTTAACTGCAATAAAATTTTCAATTATAGATTTATCCACTTTGTGCAATGAAGGAATAGACACAGACAATGATGATGCCTTAGAGAAATTACCGAACACTACTAATAAAAAAATTTTTATAGCAGGTTTAGGAATTGCATTTATAGTGTTAATTATATCACTATTGATACATTTTATAAAAAATTTGGAATAAATTGTTTTATTATACATTTTTTTTACAAAGACAATATAAATTTTATACACATAAAACTGTTACTTTCCTAAAGTATGCTTATGATAAGGAATACGGCGCCTATCATTACGTTTTAAATTATACCTATGTCTAGTACTGCTACAATTAATAGAATCAAGCTTTTTCTTTTGGTATAACGATATGATAGGAGGTTCTGCAGCAACAGTTTTGTTAATTTCAAGTTCATCTACATTTCTTCCTTCCATTAATTTAAGCTTAGCCTCAATTGCTTCAATTTGAGATTCTCGATTTATTTTCTTTTCAAGCTTTGCCATTGCAAGCGCAGGTATATTAATATCACTTTTAATTTTTTCAGGCTCTTCCTAAAATAGTATATAGTGGTTGTGCTAATTAATACAAGGAATTACTTACAGTAGACATACTATGGGCCCACGTTACTATTATATTTTTTGTACCAATCTGTTTATTATGAAGTTGTTCTTTGGCTAAAGATGCATCATCCTTATTTATGAATGTAACAAATGCATAACCTCTGGGCTGTCCAGCCATAGGACCCGTACGATGAAATAAAAGATCAAATTTTTCAATGGCACCATGTTTTTGCATTAGTTTTAATAATTGGTACCAGTTAGTGAAAAATACTGCGTAAATCTCTCGTTTATATGTAATTTATGTATATACTTACTCAGTTATTCTTGGATCTAAATTTCCTATCCATAATCTTCTATCGTTTGGGTTTGTGTAATTTCCATCCTATAAAACAGTGATTTATAATGTTCTAAAATTTGAATTGTTTACCTTATCGCCGCTCATGGTTATTCAGAAAATTTCACATTATTAATGTGATTCTATTAATACTTGTAATTGAAGTTTTTAATTCATCTTTTGGCAAGACAGATATTACAATAACAATAAAAAGTTACTAGAAGATTTATAGTTGGCTAAACTGATTCTGTATTTAAAGAATTACAGTGATTGTCAACATGCAATGGTGGTATTGATCATACACTTGTATGTCTGCTTTGGATTTGCCTTTCTTTGTGTATACTTATCATTTAGATCGGAATATTGATTTTCTCCTTTTTTACCTTCCAACTTACATATACATATGTAGGTATCGCAAGTTATGTAATCGACTTTTCACTATCGCTAAATTGACTTATTAGCTCATTTTACAACTTTTGGCCAAGTTTCACCAAGATCAGCCATCATGTATGGATATCTGTGTGTATGTATATGTCTGTGTGGATGTATGTTAAGTATACACGATAACTCCAGAACGAAAATATCTACGTACTCAAAATTTTATATTTAACCTTGCTTTCATTCGGCTTAGAGCTGTTTATATTTTGGGAGAAATCCAGCGGCGGTGAGAGGGTCATTAGGGGCAGTTTTTGGTTTTTATCAAATATTTCTAAAACAGCTGCATATTTCAAAGATATAAAAATCCCTAGATAGGTAGGTATAGACCTTAGACCAGGGGTCGGGAACCGGTCGATCTAGCGACAATTTTTAGTCGATCTTATAAAGAAACCGATAAGGCGATCTTCGAGAGAATCTGCATTTTATAATTTTCAGAGGTGGCAATTGAGCGCAAATTGCAAGCAGGAAGTGAATATTAGGTGGCAAATGTTGAATGTGACTCGCACGTGAGACCGTAGTAGAGAATAGGTGTAGTGAAGCAGGAGTTTAACCTGTGTAGTGTAAGATTAGTTCCCCTGTGGTTAGTCGTAAGCGTGTTAGTCGTTATTAGTGGTAATCAAAACACGCTGTGTGTTTTGTACTTTATTGTTAGAAGTTACTTACATTGAGGATTCCTTCTTTTCAATTGAACAGTTTCAACAGAATTAAGCAGTTTTCGTGAAAATGAATAAAAAAGTTAAAAACTATCACTATAATCCAGAATGGGAATTAGAATTCTTCTTTGTTGACGTGAAAGATAAATGTATCTGCCTTATATGTCGGGATAGTCTTCCAATTTTTAAGCGTGGAAATTTAGAACGACATTTCCGCACTAAACATGGGAATTTTAACGACAAATTTCCACTGAATTCAGTTATAAGAAAAGAAAAACTTGAAGTATGAAAGCTGCGCTATCGTCAGAGCAATCGAGTTTTACCAAACAAACTAAGAAAAGCGTCGCTGCTACCATAGCTTCATACAAAGTTTCTCGTGTGTTAGCTAGGAGAAAAAAACCATTTACTGACGGCGAAATCGTAAAAGAAGCTTTTACCGAAGCTGCTGTAGAACTTTTTGCTGACTTTAAAAACAAAACAGAAATATTAACTTTCAGCGCGCACAGTTACTTGTCGCATTGAAATTATGGCATCAGATTTAAGCAGTCAATTGAAAACAGCTATTGAATCATGTGCATTCTTCAGTTTACAGATGGATGCATCCAATGATGTGGTTCACACTGCGCAGCTAAGCATCTTTTTGAAAATGAGCTTCGATGATTTTTCAAATAAAGAAGAATTTTGGAAAATTATACCCTTGACTGGAAGAACTACCGGAAAAGATATTTTTTCTTCATTCAAGGACTTTGTAACTAAGGAAAGTGTACCTCTTCAAAAATTAGCTAGTATAACCAAAGATGGTGCGCCAGCTTTGACCGGCCTTCATAATGGATTTCTTTCATTATGTCAAAAAGACGAATTGTTCCTTCCGTTTCTTCGTTATCACCGCATAATTCACGAACAAGCGCTTTGCGGAAAATTTTTAAATATTGACAACATTATGAAATTGGTAATAAAAATAATTAACAGTATTTAGAGCTCATGCTTTAAAACGGCGATTATTCAAGGAGCTTACGGATGAACTGGAATGTCAATATGGAGATTTAGTTCTACATGCGGATATTCGTTGGCTTAGTAAACGTAAAGTAATTCGGCGATTTAAGGAACTACTTCCACAAATTAAAAGTTTTTTGGAAGAAATGGATTTTATCTACTTAGAACTGAATGATCCAAAATGGCTAACAGATTTTGTATTTCTTCTTAACGTTACAAAAAACTTAAGGAATTAAATTTAGAACTTCAAGGGAAAGACAAAAAGATTATTAATATGATCACTGCAGTTCAATCATTTTGTGGAAAGTTAGGGTTCTGGAAGACCAATATTGAAAAAGGCGAATTTAAGCATTTTCCGGATTTGCAAGAAGCTATTAATAATTATGGAATGGAAAACTGTGATACCAAAAAATACGTACTGATTATCGAACACTTGAAAGCCGATTTTACAAGAAGATTTGAGGAATTTAGGAAGCTGGAGGCCGCTGCTAGATTTCTTTCAAATCCTTTTTCTCCCTGCGACGTTGAAACTAAGGCTCAAGAAATAGTTGCTGTTTTCAGTCATCTGGATGCTACTCCACTAGAAATGGAAATTATTACCATACAAAACGACGCTGAATGGAAAACGTTTGCTACAGCCGATACCTTTTGGCGCTTAGTCTGCGATGCAAAATATCCATTCCTTCGGGAGCGGCCCTTGGTACAAATTCCTTTTTTGGTTCCACTTATTTATGCGAGTCGTCATTTTCGAATATGAACTTTTTGAAAAACAAATTTCGCTCGCAAATGACCAACGATCATTTGGATGCTACTTTGAGGACTGCCGCCATGTCACAGTATACTCCAAACTACAAAATATTAGCTGAAGAAAAACAGTGCCTTTTTGAAATATATGTATTTTTTCATTTTTTTGTTTCGTAGACCGGAAATATTAACCATTAGCGGTTAACCTAGAAATATAAATAAAGGTGTGCCAACTAAGAAAGGGCGATCGCGAAATTTTCCAAACTTGCTAGGTAGCTCGGAAGATCAAAAAGGTTGCGACCCCTGCCTTAGACATATCGATTAATTATGTTCTATGCATATATATATATATATATATATATATATATATATATATATATATATATAAATTGTATTTTTTTATTTAAAATTAACTTTTAAAGTACATACAGTAAAAGATTAACTCGAGTGGGACTTGAACCCACGACCTCCACTTTGCTAGAGTGGGGCTCTTCCATCTGAGCTATCGAGGGGGCAAGTCACAATCGATTCAAGCTTGAACTGTATGTACTTCCCTAGTTACGATGTATTATAATTTTTATACACAGAGTGAAGGATCACAGTCAACTTTTTATGAATATCATGTGAGCCCGCAATTCGCTAAGGTTTCACACATGACAACACGTGACTGATTGTTAATTTTTATTTGCTGTATGCAACAGTAATAGATAACTATAGAAATTGGTTTAGTGAATGCATAGAAGTTCAATTTAATAATCATTAATTGTATTTTTATTTAAAATTAACTTTTAAAGTACATACAGTAAAAGATTAGCTCAGATGGAAGAGCCCCACTCTAGCAAAGTGGAGGTCGTGGGTTCAAGTCCTACTCGAGTGGTGCGTATTCTTGACTATACACTCGGTTTTTCCCGATAAGGGTGTGATAATACCTAGCAGATAGTGTGCTAATGGGTGACAAGGTGAATTTCTCGAGCTCACAATTGGTCTCAGAGGAATTCCTTCCTTGTGAATCTTTGGTAGGCCGTACAGATGCGGAGGTTTGCTGTAGTGTGGGGTAAGTCTAGTTCTCTGGTAATCGGAGAACTCCCCATTATGTTTTGCCAGCGTCAGGTATATCCGTCTTTCGATTGATGGTGTGGGGTCTTTTGGTATTAGTTTGTACTCGCCCCCGTCTAGTAGTTCTTGGATCTTACTGTTGTAAGTGTCCATATCCATTACCTCAGTCGCGTTTCCTTTGCCTGCCGGTAAAATTTTGATCGTTAGGTCATTCTTAAGGGAAATGACCGCTCTCCTTTCTAGGTTAGAGAGATTAGGTTTAATTCGTCTAAATGAATCTAGGACTGATCTAACCTTACTTCTGTATTCTTCGGCTTCTTCAGGATTTAATTTCATAGCTGTTTCTTCGACTGTGGTTATTAAATCTACTTTCGGAATATACCTCGGTGTTATCGCATAATTCAAGCCTTTGTCCAGAAGCTGCATTTTGTTTTCGTTCAACTGTCGTTTAGAGATGTTTATGACAGTGTTTTTTCGATTCATGTTGGTTGGTTCTTTCTTAGCAAGAAGTTTGAAATAAAATGGACGTTCCCAAAATGCCTCGGAGCTAACTATGGAAAGCACATTTTTCTACAAAGACCACACAATAGCGATAGTTATTTTTTTAACCACAAAGGGCAATGTACTACGGTTTCAATGGCAGTGGTTGATGCAGAGTATAAATTTCTTATATGTACAGTTGGTTTTAATGACAGAGTTTCTGATGGAGGCGTTTTCAGAGCTACTGGACTTTCTAATTTTATTGAAACAGCGTCAAACATATTGGAAAAACATCCCTTCCTGGTCGAGAACTGCGTATTCCGTATACATTAGTAGCAGATTATACTTATCCTTTACAACCACATATAATGAAACCATTTCCATTTTTGCGTTTACAGTGCTGCCTATTTTCGTAATGAATTTCTTATAAAAGGAGGTTGAATAATTATCCTAAAAAAATGTTATTAATAGTATATTATTCAACAAGCATATAATGATGGGTGTTATACACGCGGATGATGTTCATCCAAGTGAATAACAGCCACTATATGCGAATAGAATACTATACTTTGTCCACGACTACCAAATAATGTTAGCTAATATCTTTATTTTTAAATGATTAACATTGAATTAATAACATTGAAACAAAATATAGAGTTTCTCTCTAACTAGTAATAAAAATTGTTTTAATGTTTGTATTTACACAGTGTGTTAAGTTAAACGTAGGAATTGACACTAATATTATGGTTATTTTTAGATAATATGACCTCATTGTGTTCATGTGTTTGACAAGAAGGATTTTGTTGTATTGAGTTTGAGATTTCTTCAGCTGTATTTATTTTAGTTTTGATCAATGTATCCTTCTGCTACTGCCGTAGATTTCCATCCACCATGTCTCTTCAATGCAGTTATATCGCCGCCTGCGTCTACAAGTATAGTCGCTGAAAATCTACGAAAACTGTGACTAGAGTATTTTTATGGGTTGGGTAATTGCAAAAATATTGCTATTTGTTTCGCCAGTTGTGTAAACGTGTTAATCCCTATCCTTGGTGAGGTGCATTTGCCATTGTGATAGTTTAGAAAGAAGATATTGGATTTGACAGAAGGTGAACAGAGACCGATGTCCTTAGTAAAATTTATCAGTGGTTGTAAATTTTCTAGTAATTCTTGTTTTGGTATTTGGCATCTTTACCAAGAAAGCCGATCCGAGGTTTTGTAGATTTTCTAGTTTAATATTGTACATTTCATTAGGGCTGCTAGCACCCATTACCCCCATTATCACTGCAACCTAAAATAATATACATGTTTGGGTGTACTATAGTCGGTAGCCCCTACACACATTTCAAGATACAGTGAGTGTCTTTTTGTTAATCGGCCAAGTATTGATGTGCCTTCGACTAGTCACAAAATCAGTTAACTTAGTTAGGTTAGATTAGTTAGGAATTTCAAGATACAGTGTTTTTTGCTATACATTGTGCAATGAATTCAGAGTGGACTCACTCACAAATTTGGGAAGTGGCTCGTGACAAAGAAACATTAATTAAATTTCTCCAAAAATTGAATTTAATTCGCAAAGAAATTAATTGTCCCGGTTGCGGTCATGGTATGACATTTCATATTGTTATTGGACCTCTGGGACCATTTACCTGCAAAAAACGGGCATAACATACAGCCACGCCAAAGGAATACAAAATTTCAGCAATACGAGATACCTCGTTTTGGAACCGGTCAAGATACTCTGGTTAACACTGTCATTGCTCAACCAGGATACATATGACCGGGCAATTAGTGATTCTCGTAACCCAAAACTTCTTAAAGTTTACTCGGCGAAGCGAATTTACTTGTCGTAAATAACAAAAACAAGCGATAAAAAGTAATCGAAATCGCAACAATTAGCCCCAACACTGTCGCTGATTGGTATTCATATGGACGAGAAGTCATAGCTTCTGCATTGGACAAAGTGTTGGAGGAGAAGATAGGAGGTCCAGGCGTAGTCGTTGAGATCGATGAGTCAAAATTCGGAAAAATGAAGCACCATCGAGGTCGCCGAGTTGAGGGGCTCTGGGTCTTTGATATGATTGAGCAGTCTGGTCCTGGTTGCTGCAGCCGTGTTCGTATGGAAATTTGTCCGATAATAAGCGAGATAGGTCGACGCTTTTTTCGATTTTTAAGAAACACGTTAAACCAGATACGATGATATTCAGTGACTCCTGGTCGGCATACGAAGGTCTCCACGAAGGTTTCGCGCATGAATGCGTTAACCATTCGTATGAATTCGTCAGAGGGGATGGTGTTCATACTAATACCATCGAATCGACGTGGCGTGCAGCAAAACGCGTTTTGCATCGTGGTGGTGGCGGTGGACATTCAGACCTCAGTGTTCACCTAATTCAATTCATGTGGAACCGACAAACTGCCGGTAAAGACCGTTTCGTGGAGTTTTTAAAAGCTGCTGCTGAACTGTATCGGCGAAGTATTGATGTGCCTTCGACTAGTCACTGAATCAGTTCACTTAGTTAGGTTAGGTCAGTTAGGTTAGATTAGTTCGGTTAGGTTAGTTAAATTAAATGTTGTTGGTGTTAAATAAATTTTATGCAAATTTCCCGTTATGTGTGTTCTTTGATGAAATTTATGCAGGGGCTGTCGACTATAGTAGCCCCACATGTTT
This sequence comes from Vesta saturnalis, assembly GCA_036346205.1. Lineage (NCBI taxonomy): Eukaryota > Metazoa > Arthropoda > Insecta > Coleoptera > Lampyridae > Vesta > Vesta saturnalis. Next base: position 396,196 of record JARFJB010001722.1, on the reverse strand, counting down.
TTTATTTATCATATATTTAAACAATTTTTAGACTTCTTACCTTGCAAGCTATTTCTCGTCAGATGCTTCAGTAATGAATTTGTTTATATCTTCTGGAGAAAAAATGGTGGCATTTTTAGCTCTAAAACCTTCAGACTTGTATTTCGTTAGAAAAAATGCGAAATACCTTAAAACTTTGAGTAATAATAAGCAGAACATCTAACCTTGTGACGTTTCAAATTAAAATTAAAAACCGAAGCGTGTTTGTCAAAACAGATAAAAACAAAGTGTAACGGTGTTGCCATAGCAACAAGTGCTGCGACTTAACATCTATGGCCAGCTCTGTTTTTTATTGTACGCACAAAATCGTATTTAAATGTAATGAATCTATTGTTCACTAGTGAATGATGGATATTATTATTATTATTATTATTAAGGAAACACATGTATAATGATCATGTTATACAGTAGTCGTGGACAAAATTATTTCATCTCCTTTAATTTCCATTTTGTAGGTTGTAAGGCCGTGTGGTGTTCCATATTAAGGTCGTGTAACACCTAACTAGGTTCTTGGTTGTTTTTATACGTCACCACAAAAATTTGTTTGAAATAAGTTTTCAAAAAATCTAATAACCAAATCGTGTATAACGTTTATGATATTGTTTAATTTTATATCAATCACTCAGATTTGATTTGTTGCGTTTCATTTTTAAACGATTCATTTAAATCTGATTTATGTTACGTTCTACCAAGGAGCTTGAAAAGTTTTCTTACAATAAAAGTGATTTTTCGACCTAATTTCCTGTAATTTTAATATACTTCTACCATCCGTCTCGCGACCACTTTATTCTATCAGACAATAATGGTGTATCGTTACCATCTGCAAAATGACGCGCTCGGAGTTGGTTTTTCAGAAAATTAGCGCATTGCCATAAAAAAGGAATATTTCTCAGTGAAAGAAACCTAGCAGTTTTTTTCAATAGCCGTACGTAATTTTTTTAACGTATTTCCAGTAGATAGTTGCTACCGAACTAAGGACTGAGGCAGAAAAAACATTAACATTGAAAAAATGCCATAACTTTGGAACCGCTGCGTCAATTCTAAGAAAGCCACACTTTCGTATACGATATTTATTACCGAATAATCAACAATTAACGTTATTTTAATCAGACTTATTAACACAAAATTGTTTGAGTTTTTCTGGCATGCGCGACATCATGGATTTTATGATGGTATTCAAGACTTTTTTGGTCGCACGGTCTACATTTTCCTGAAATCTTCTATTGCTTTTGCTTCTTTGTTTGTTAGCCTCCAGGTCCTGTTGACCAAAGCCCAGTAGCTTTCGATACGCTGGAGTTCAACACGATGTTGTTGTCTTCATACCACTTCATGACATGTGGCTAAATCCGATTAAAAGAAAGTAGAGACCTTGTGTTGTCTCAGAAAAGGCAACAATCTCTTTTGGAGACATTCCTTAATATAAATTTTAGAGTTTACTGATCCAGATGTTACAAAAGATTTGCTTCTTTCTCCACAGCTGCAGATCGCCTGCCAAAAAAGAGGTTTTTCTGGAACGTGGTCTTCTCTTTGATCCGGAATTCTTTGGATACGTTTCCTCGTCCACGAGAAACATAAACTCTTGGCCAGGTAGTTGGGACAAATTCTAGAGTCCATTACGCAACAATCTTTATTTTGAAGTAAATCAGCTCTCCACTTTTAAGCTCACTTTATTGCCTCTGTGTTCTTCTCTGTATTTCTGTTTGGAATTATTTGCACTTTGTGCCATTTGAAGCCAGTCTTAACTTTAATTCTGCGTACTGAGTTTTCTGACAAACTCACTTTTTGAGCCAATTTCCGATTTGAGATGTTTGGATGCTTTTCCATCTCAAACACAGCTTTCTGTACCTTTTTTGTCGAGTAAAATCCTTCTGGTCTGCCACTTCCAGGTTTCCGAGTTTTTGATAACTTTTGCTGCCGTTTGTCTGCAAACTTTAGCTCCTTTTGCAATTCGAAGGACTGAACATAGAGAATTTTCATGAAATTTTTTGAGAATCAATTTACGCATTTACAACATTTAGCTATTGTAAAATCAATTTCGGCCGTACAAAAACAAAAATTGAATGACATAATCTGACAACAATTATAAAGCCTAGTGCATTAAAATTTTTTGATAAAAAGGTCTGGTATAAAAGTTATACTAGTTTTTCAATGTGTACGTTTTTTCTGTTTCAGTCCATAGTAGAGTTGTGGTAACACGACGTGCTTAGTATTTGGGAGGTAATGAGTTCGATTGTCGTTACCGTCTACCCTGTATGAGGTTTTTTCAGGGGGTTTTCCTCATACATATGTAGCGCATGGTCACTGCGTATACGCACACCATGTGGGGTTATTTAGGCGAATACCCACCATACATACATGTATATATATATATATATATATATATATATATATATATATATATATATATATATCCATCATTGTGACTGAAGGAGCTTGGAAAGCTCAAGCAGCCCGCCCTGCTCCTTGGAGAGGGAATGAAACCCGTGGCCTTTTCTTTTTTTTTTCGTAGGTAACTACTGTATTTATATATATTCCACAAGAATAATTTCTGCTTATTCGCAAACAACGATGACCACGAGTCTTTCAGCTGAAGATCCTATCACGTCTAGTTTCCTTCGCAGATCGCATTAATACGATACAGTTTATTACTGTTAATTAATTATGCATATCTGTTCTTATTTGCTAGGACAGCAATGCAACTTGGAACACGTAATATGTAAAAAAAATTTGAATGTTTTTATTAAAATAAAAATTTTCATGTTTACAAGATCACAAAAAAACACAAACATATTTCAAAAGACATTATGAACTTAATAATGAACAACACACACGCTCTAAATATTTATAAGGTTATTAAAGATCAGATACCGTCTCATTACTTAAAATTTCAATAATTTGATCCTGTTCTATTTCACATATGTCTTTCGTCTGCAGATATGCAAAGACCGTCTTCGACAAGCGCACTGGTCGTAAAAATTTACATTCATATGTGTCGTCTGAAACTAGAGGTGCTTTTAAAACTTTTCCAATGTAATTTTTAAACTATCTCTTTCCGTGAAGAGGAAAGGCGGCTAACGTAAAGTCTCCCTCTCTGGCAATTCTAGCAGTGCTATTTTCGTCTTTGTCCAAGTTTTCATTCCCTTTTTCTATTAGCTGTTTATTTTTCCAGAACCTAATTCTCATCCAAATCACTGAAATCTTCGGGACCCGTTGAAGAATCTGTGTCATGTAGGGAAGTATTTTCATCTGAGGGCTCACTGTCTTCTAATATCCCCAAAATACTTTTTCGAGGTTCAACAGAGAGTCTTTGCCTTTTTTGTTTAGGAGGTTTTTCTTTCCTATAACGGATTTGTGCAAGGTGGCTTTTTAATGCCAATGTTAGTACCGTTTCATTAACTGGGACCTCCTCCCCTCTTCCTGGGACTTTTTAATTACTTAATACTTGATTTTGTCAAGTGAGATCCCATAGGCTAGCAATCTCGAGTTAATGATATTTTTCATGTTGCCTTATAAAGTATTAAGAGTGTCGCGTAGAATTGAAGGAAACTGGCTTTTTTGGATACAACACTTATTGGAAAATTTCCATTCTAATAGCTTTTAACGCCATGCACCTTTGATGGACCTGAACACGCTTACTTGAAGAGGTTACAAATGTGGGTGCTATTGTCAGGGAGAAGCATAAATCCTACTATTTTGACACTGTTATAACAACAAAAGAAGTGAAAAGAATAGCTTTGAAATTATCCATTTAGATTTAGAACGATTGTATTTTGTACCTTTTGGACCCCTTTCTTTCCATAGCTTGTAAACCTTTGTAAATTACAAATAAAGGAAAAAGGACTCCGCTAGCGCTAATAATCTGAAATTATTTCTTGAAAAATCTGCGCTCTGTTTTTTTAAATTATCTGACAATCTTTTGGTCAGGTCTGGGTGTCTTCTACGAAGATTAGGTACCTAGTCTTTTCCAGGTTTGTTTCGTTTAAAACGGGGTTCATTTCTTCTGGTTTTTCCTAAATACGAATGGACCGTATGTTGTAGGTCTTTAGAAGTGAATAGGAACCTCCATTCGGCAGCCACTTGTAAGCCTTGAATCATTCAGCTTTCTTGCCCTGCAGAACGAAGTCGGCCTTCGGTATTTGTTCATTTGTTTCCCTTTAGTTTCATATCACTAATGGCTCTTGGTAAATCTTCCTCGAAGTAAGCGGTATACGTCCGCAGTCCTGGTCTTACCATTATTTTCTGAAAAATTTAACTGTAGAATAAATAATATAACTTTTTTCTAAATATTCATTTTATTATTCAAACTTATTTTGGTTAGCTGAGTAGGTAATAGCATGTTTTCCATTTGGGAGCCACTTGCAACAGCATTCCGAATACTTGGAATACTATCTAAAACTTGGAACACAGAATCAAAAATCAAAAATCGGCAGTTTTACAACTCAAACTTGATAAAACATTAATTTCACAACCCAACACGGTAATACTCATTATTATTGCCGAAATAACTATTTGCTTCATACCGCGCCGGTGTGCTAGAAGCATCGCTTTGGGATGACTTTGTTGCCAACTGTAGGATGAAATTTTGAAAGGTCAATGTTCCAATTTACACGGTCATCTTGTGTTTATTTCGTTATCCTTTATTTTTACTATACTTATTAAAATAAAAACAGTTTTTTGTAAGTACCTTCCACATTTATGTAAATAGAAAATACGGGACATAGAGGCATCACCCGAAGAGTCAGGGTACCAAATACTCCTCAGTAAGGGAAGGGAAAGAGAAATTCTTTTAAAGTACATACAAAATTAGGAGTTCTGTATTACAAGTGTTCTTGTTATAAATGTTCTGTAACTGTGGTTTCCTACTAGTGAAGTTGATCGGCCTATTTCCATAGTATTTGCTTTTTGATCACGACGTTTCGGAAGCGGACTCTGCTTCCGCCATCAGGCTTAGTCCTGAGGACTGCTTTTGCACTTGAGTCGAATTCATATGTTATATATCATTTTTTCCCAAGCACTTGACTACTCTCAGATTCGAACTTGATACTAGTTTGACACCTTTACTGCTGAGCCACTGAGTAAGCCAACATATATATATATATATATATATATATATATATTTTTAGAACTTATATATATATATATATATATATATATATATATATATATATATATATATATTAAACTTTTTCGTGGTTGCTCAGAAGTTTATTGCGCATGTTGCGCTGTAACTCCTTGCGCAGGTGTATTGCGCTTAAGCTCTTCGCGCATTATTGGAATCCATATGGGTTTCATTTCTACACTAGCTTGGCTTATTGGATTTTTTGCTAGTGTGATGTATGTGGCTTTTTTGAGTTTCCGACGATATGTGTTCTGATCCTTTGCTACTATCTATATGTTATCCCATTGGATGCGGTGGTCTTCGTTCCAGACATGTTCGGCGATTCTTGAACTTTCTGTTTCGCCCTTGCGGACGTTGCTCTTATGCTCCTGCGTTCTCACTTTGAGTGGTCTTCTGCTCTCTCCTATGTATGCTCTGCCGCATTCGCATGGTAGGTTGTATACACAATTCTTGGAATTCTGATCTTCATTGTGTGGTTTGGTTTTGGTTAGTATTCCCCTGAGCGTTCTGGTCCATTTGAAGGCAGTGCGTATCTTGTACTTGCTGCCTATCCTTCGTATTTTGCCTGAGGTACCTTATACATATGGTATTATCGCTGTATATTTAGGTTCTTTTTTTTCGGGTACCCTTTCCCTGTTTAGGTTAGGTGTTAAATCGGGATAGCCATTTTCTTTGAGTGTTCTAGCGATATTTTCTTTTTATTTGTTCAGGTCCTCTTGTTTTGAGCATATTGTTTTTGCTCTATCGTACAAGCATTTTGCCACGCCTAACTTCACGTTTTTGTGGTGATTGGAGTTGTAGTGTAGGTACCTCCCCGTGTGGGTAAGTTTCCTGTATACACTTGTCGTGAAAGTGTTGTCACTCCTATGTACAAGTACATCCAGGAATGGCAGCTTTGACTCCAATTCCACTGTGAATTTTATGGAGGGTGCGCGGATATTTAGATGATCTACGAATTCATCTAGCTTATGCTTGCCGTGTTGCCAAACTACGAAAGTATCGTCCACGTATCTAAGCCACATCCTTGGTTTCTCTGTGAATTCGGATATTGCTTGGTCTTCAAAGTATTCCATATATATATATATATATATATATATATATATATACTGGAGATTCTATGATTCAAAATAAGACAAACATTATCATAAACGCTTTTCCGAAAATGCTTCCTAACCGAGATACAGGTTGATTAAAAAATAGTTTTTTTAAGATTTCTCAAAAACTGCAAAAGGTATTACACTGAGAATTGGTACACCTAAATGTCTAATTAAGTACAATTAATCAGGTGAGTTTGGGTCAACTGGCTCCATCCAGTGGCATTGAATATGTTAAGTTAATCACTTTAAGTAAAAAAAAACACACGTTCCTGCTTTTTTGAAGGAATATATTTTTGTTAAATTCAACATTTAAGTCTGCAAATAAAATCATACTTTGTATTTGTTCGATTCGGCACCAGTTTTTGAAATATTTCGCATTAACATAAACGACTACATTATTCAGTAATAACCAAATTAAATAAATCAGAGATTGCTTTGCATTTGACAGTTACGTGTCTTATGTTTGCTAAAATAGTTGCACTTACGCGTGTTTTGTAATTCATTGCATAGCAAGTCTTGGAAAGTTTTACGAGAACAAAATTTACATCCCTTTCACCCACAAAAAGTGCATGCATTATTGCCTGCTGACCATCCTCGTTGAATGAATTTTTGCTAATGGTTTTTAAATAAAAATGCTGAAGATGTACAGTTTGTTAGGAACTTATTGACCACTGATGAGTGTATTTTTCCCGAAATGGAATAATAAACTTGCATAATTCCCACAAATGGTTGGATGAAAATCAGCATCCAACTGTAGTTACAGCTCACCAACATAGGTTTAGAGAAAATATTTGGATAGGTATACTAAGACGATCACCTAATCGGACCTATCCGTTTTCCTCAAAGACTTAATGGCGAATTCTGTTATACATTTTTTGAGAGATTTGCCAGAATTGTTTGACGACGTACCCTTAGATGTAAGAATGAACATGTATTTCATGCATGATGGTACACCACCACATTCTACACGAAACGTCAGAGAATTTTTAAATGCATGGTTCCCTGGACGCTGGATTGGACGAGGAAGTGAAGTACCGTGGCCGGCACGATCGCCAGATTGAAACCCATTGGATTATTTTGTGTGGGGGTATCTGAATACTCGTGTCCATTCTGATAATCGAGACCAACTTTGGAATCGCATTCAGATGGCATGCGATGAGATTAGGGCTATGCCACAAATTTTTCGGCGTGTTAGGTTTCATTTGCTAAGAAGAATACAAGCTTGCATTCAAAAGGAATGAGGGCGTTTTGAACGATATGTACAAAAATAATTATTATTTTGTTTTTGGTTCCTTCAATATGTCTTTAATATTGTACCTAATAGTTAACTGTGTTATTTTTTTGTAAAACAAAACAAGTTTTGATTTTTATTGAATAATGTGATCGTTTATGTCAATGCAAAATATTTCAAAAACGGGGTGACGAATCGAAAAAATTCTAAGTATGATTTTATTTGCATAATTAAATGTTGAATCTATCAAAAAAATATTTCTTCAAAAAAAGCAGGAACGTGCATTTTTTTTACTTAAACTGATTGGCTTAAAATATTCTACGCCACTGGATGGAGTCAGTTGACTTAAACTCACCAGATTAATTGTATTTAATTAGACATTTAGGTGTACCAAATCTCAGTGTAATATCTTTTGTAGGTTTTGAGGAATCTTAAAAAAACCACGAAAAAGTATTTTTTAATCAACTTGTATCTCGGTTAGGAAGCATTTTCGGAAAAGCGTTTATGATCATTTTTGTCTTATTTTGAATCATAGAATTTCCAGTTTTCGTTTGTCGGTGATTTTAAAATACACCCGGTATACATATTGCTCACCATGGGTGATAGCGGGGAACCCATCGCCATCCCTAACTCTTGTTGATAGAATTTGTCTTCTACCTGGAAGTATGTAGTTCTAATGCATATTGTCAGAAGTTCCATTATTGTGTTTACCGAGAGTAGCGCGCGTTCGTCCAACGTTTCATCCTTTTCCAGCTTGTCCCTTATGATAGTTAGAGCCTTATCGGTAGGGTTACCAGTATTTCTTCGTGGTTTGGTTGGAAGTTTTTGACGGTTTCCACGAAGTGGTGCGCATTCTTGACTATAGACTCGGTTTTTCCCGATAAGGGTGTGTACTAATGGGTGACAAGGTAAATTTCTCGAGCTCACAATTGGGCTCAGAGGAATTTATTGCTTATGAATTTTTGGTAGGCCGTACTTGGTGGAGGTTTGCTGTAGTGTGGGATAAATCTAGTTTTATGGTAATCGGAGAACTCCCCGTTATGTTTTGTCAGTGTCAAGTATATCCGTCTTTCGATTGATGGTGTGGAGTCTTTTGGTATTTGTTTGTACTCGCCCCCGTCTAGTAGATCTTGGATCTTACTGTTGTCCATATACATATCCATTCCCACAGTCACGTTTCCTTTGGCCCAAATTTTGATCGTTGAGTCATTCTTAAAAATGACCGCTCTCCTTTCTTGGTTAGAGGTTAGGTTAAAATGCTTGTACGATAGAACAGAAAAATGCTCAAAACAAGAGGACTTGAACAAATAAAAAGAAAATATCGCTAGAACACTAAAAAATGGCTACCCTGATAAAACACAACCTAAACTGGGAAAGGGTAACCGAAAAGAGGAACCTAAATATACAGCGATAATACCATATATACAAGGTACCTAGACAAAATACGAAGGATAGGTAGCAAACAAGATGCACTGCCTTCAAATCGACCAGAACCTGGGGAATACTAACCCAAAACACCATACAATGAAAATCAGTACTAAGAAGTGTGTTAAACTATGCAATAAAGCATACATAGGAGAGACAGTAGACCACTCAAAGTGAGAACGCAGGAACATAAGAACAACGTCCGCAAAGGGCGAAACAGAAGATCAAGAATCACCGAACATGTCTGGAACGAAGACCACCGCATCCAATGGGATAACATACAGATAGTGGCAAAGGACGAGAACACTCGTCGGAAACTCAAAAGCCACATACATCGCACAGAAAATCCAATAAACCAAGCTAGTGTAAAATGAACCCATATGGATTCCAAAATTGCGAAGAGCTTAAGCGCAAACACCAGCGCAAAAGTTCCGCAACATGGCAATAAACTTCTGGCAACCACGAAAATTAATATAGTTCTAAAAATATATATTGGATAACTCAGTGGCTCAGCTAAAGGTGTCAGACTAGTAAGTGAAAGGTGCCAAGTTCGAATCTGAGAGTAGTCAAGTGCTTGGGAAAAATGAAATAACAATGAATTGATTCAAGTTGAAAACAGTTTCAGGACTAAGCCTGTAAAAAGCAGAGTCTGTTTCGAAACGTCGCGCTCAAAAGCAAAAACTTGGAAATGGATCAACTCCACTAAAATTAGGAGTTTTATGCTCTCTACTTTAAGTGATAAATCTAGTGGTTGTTTATCGTAAGTTTTTAGGCGTCCTATGTTATAATGCAATAGTTAAAAAAAAAGAAAAATAAATCTATTTAATTCTTTTTACCGGTTTTATAAGTTCATAGTTAATAAAACAGGAAAGAAACGTTACTCATTTGTAGTTATCTTTCCATTGAATGCATGGTTCGTAAAATATCTGGGGATCTTGGAGATACTTAAAACAATTCAAGGCAATTCATTTTAAAATTATGTTTTGCCATTCTCTTTTTAAAGCTCTTACAAAGTAGCTTTTTCGCTGATCCGTTTTATTCATATCAGAAAATACTTGCCGCGACATTGATCCCAATAAAACATGTACATTTCAACAACACAGTTAATGAGTTTCCAATATCTGGCCACAGAGGTTCTTCTTTTAAAACACACAACGAAACGTTTGAAAATCTTCACAGTGTTGGTCCATTTATCCAAAAAGGCTATAAGTAGTATAAAACTAGGTCACTGAAGCATTCGCATGGTAGGTTGTATACCATTTGGAATTCTGATGTTCATTGTGTGGTTTGGTTTTGGTTAGTATTCCCTGAGCGTTCTGGTCCATTTGAAGGCAGTGCGTATCTTGTATTTGCTAGCCTATCACTTCGTATTTTAAGTCTGAGGTACCTTGTATATATGGTATCATCGCTGTATGTTTAGGTTCTTCATTTTCGGTTACCCATTATTTTTTTTTGTAAAATAAAACAAATTTTGATTTTTATTGAATAATGTGGTCGTTTATGTTAATGCAAATATTTCAAAAACGGGGTGCGAATCGAAAAATCTAAGTATGATTTTATTTGCAGAATTAAATGTTGAATCTATCAAAAATATTTCTTCAAAAAGCAGGGACGTGCGTTTTTTTACTTAAACTGATTAACTTAAATATTCTACGCCACTGGATGGAGTCAGTTGACTCAAACTCACCAGATTAATTGTATTTAATTAGACATTTAGGTGTACCAAATCTCAGTGTAATATCTTTTGTAGTTTTGAGGAATCTTAAAAACCTAAAAAGTATTTTTAATCAACCTGTATCTCGGTTAGGAAGCATTTTCGGAAAAGCGTTTATGATTATTTTGTCTTATTTTGAATCATAGAATTTCCAGTTTTCGTTTGTCGGTGATTTTAAAATCCGACATCTCCCTGGTATATGAACCATCATCCTGCTCTTAATTCTTACTGGAGTGATAGTTCTAATGCATATTGTCAGAAGTTCCATTATTGTGTTTACCGTGAGTAGCGCGCGTTCGTCCAACGTTTCATCCTTTTCCAGCTTGTCCTTTATGATAGTTAGTCCCTTATCGGTAGGCTTACCAGTATTTCTTCGTGGTTTAGTTGGAAGTTTTCGACGGTTTCCACGAAGTGGTGCACATTCTTGATTATAGACTCGGTTTTTCCCGATAAGGGTGTGATGATACCTAGCAGATAGTGTGCTAATGGGTGACAAGGTAAATTTCTCGAGCTCACAATTGGTCTCAGAGGAATTTATTGCTTATGAATTTTTGGTAGGCGTACTTGGTGGAGGTTTGCTGTAGTGTGGGATAAGTCTAGTTTTATGGTAATCGGACAACTCCCCGTTATGTTTTGTCAGTGTCAAGTATATCCGTCTTTCGATTGATGGTGTGGAGTCTTTTGATATTTGTTTGTACTCGCCCCCGTCTAGTAGATCTTGGATCTTACTGTTGTCCATATCCATATCCATTCCCACAGTCACGTTTCCTTTGTCTGCCGGGAGAATTTTGATCGTTGAGTCATTCTTAAGGGAAATGACCGCTCTCCTTTCTAGGTTAGAGAAGTTAGGTTAAAATACTTGTACGATAGAACAAAAACAATATGCTCAAAACAAGACGATTTGAACAAAGAAAAAGAAAATATCGTTAAAACACTAAAAAAAAATGGCTACCCCGATATAACACCTAACCTAAACTGGGAAAGGGTAACCGAAAAATAAGAACCTAAATATACATCGATAATGCCATATATACAAGATACCTCAGACAAAATACGAAGGATAGGCAGCACATACAAGATACGCACTGCCTTCAAATCGACCAGAACACTCTGGGGAATACTAACCAAAACCACACCATACAATGAAGATCAGTATTCCAAGAAGTGTGTATACAACCTACCATGCGAATACGGCAGAGCATACACAGGAGAGAACAGTGGACCCCCCTCAAAGTGAGAACGCAGGAGCATAAGAACAACGTCCGCAAGGATGAAACAGAAAGATCAAGAATCGCCGAACATGTTTGGGACGAAGACCACCGCATCCAATGGGATAACATACAGATAGTGGCAAAGGACGAGAACACATCTCGTCGGAAACTCAAAGAAGCCACATACATCGCACTAGCAGAAAATCCAATAAACCAAGCTAGTGTAGAAATGGAACCCATATGGATTCCAACAATGTGCGAAGAGCTTAAGCGCAACACACCAGCGCAAGAAGTTACGGCGCAACATGCGCAATAAACTTCTGAGCAACCACGAAAAGGTGTAATATAGTTCTAAAAAATATATATTGGATAACTCAGTGGCTCAGCGGTAAAGGTGTCAGACTAGTAAGTGAAAGGTGCCAAGTTCGAATCTGAGAGTAGTCAAGTGCTTGGGGAAAAAATGATATATAACATATGAATTCGATTCAAGTATGAAAACAGTCCTTCTTAGGACTAAGCCTGATAACGAAAGCAGAGTCTGTTTCCGAAACGTCGCGCTCAAAAAGCAAAAACTGTGGAAATAGGCCCATCAACTCCACTAAAATTAGGAGTTTTTATGCTCTCTACTTTAAGTGATAAATCTAGTGGTTGTTTATCGTAAGTTTTTAGGCGTCCTATGTTATAATGCAATAGTGTAAAAAAAGAACAAATAAATCTATTTAATTCTGTATTTTACTCGGTTTTTAAAAGTGCATAGTTAATAAAACAGCGAAAGAAACGTTACTCATCTTTCCATTGAATGCATGGTTTGTAAAATATCTGGGCGTTCTTGGAGATACTTAAAACAATTCAAGGCAATTCATTTTAAAATTATATTTTGCCATTAAAACTCTTTTAAACTCTTACAGTAAGGCTAACTTTTTTCGCTGATCCATTTTATTCATATCAGAAAAATACTTGCCGCTACGGGATTGGATCCCAATAAACACATGTACATTTCAACAAAACAGTTAATGAGTTTCCAATATCTGGCCACAGAGGTTCTTCTTTTAGAAACACACAACGAAACGTTTGAAAATCTTCAAAGCGTTGCGTCCATTTATCCAAAAAGGCTATAGAAGTAGTATAAAACTAGGTCACTGAAGTTTTAAATTGTGTTACGGCTAGGTCTTTTCCTTCATTTACCAAAGCTACTAGCGCAGTGTTAACTTAATTTGGCATTTTTCGGTTCTATGAATTGTGCTTTAAATTTGTTTGAACCATGTATACTTCTACCGTTGAAGATTTTTGAGATTCCACTTGCAGCACAAATTTATGAAAAGTAGAAGCTTGTGAGTGAAGAAACAAGCCAAATTTCAAAAAATTGTTTTGAAACTATTAAGAATCAATATGGGACATTTTTCTTCCAAGAGAAACGTTTGAACATTTTAATATTCTTTCTATCGAAGCCATCTGGTTTAATTGTAACTCAACAGTTTTTAGTGTTTAACATTTCAATAACCCACAAAATTCTTTTAATTGTTCAACTCCGAACAGTATAAATGTAAAAATAACCACAGATTTTCACAATAATGGTTTCGATGTCAATATCTGCTGATGTTTTAATACAGTTATGAAGGATATGAGCAGCACAGTTCGCCCAACTAAAGGTCGTTTAAGTCACTGCTGAATTTTATGAAAACGTTATTTTAGCCATGTCTTGCTGCTCTCCAAAATTGCAATTTTGTTGCCAGCCCACATTATCATTACTTTTGTTGTTAATTCGTATTTGTCAACCGTTTTAATAATATATTCGGATATAATGTCTGAAGTTTCACCTGGAAGATCTGGAACTTCCAAAAGTTTTACTTGAATGCCCTTGTCTTTTATAAAATATCCTACCAGTGCAGGACAAGTTTTACGCTCCCGTGATTTGAACAGATCCGTACAGATTGGTACAAAATTGACCGTTTCAAGATCATTTTGTATGAAGCTTAACGATTCTTTTTGTAAAATGTTACATACAATACTTCCAAATTTGGTTGTAGCACATTCAAATTTTTGTTGGAAGCAACTTTTTATTAGCTTACTATAAGTGCAATCCATAGAACAAAATGACTGATTGTGGATCACGTTGTGTATGACAAAGTACATTCAATCGCAGCTTGGTTTTATTCTTATTTCCTAATATGTCCTTACGAAAAAAAATAACACTTTGCTACTACTAGAAGCAGAAATATCTGCTTAAGTGTCAATATGGGTTGTCGATATCCGCCTTTCACCGTGTGCAAGTGAAAACTGTGCACAGCATTTTAAGCATTTACATCACTATCTACGGCTGTCAGTTGTACTCCGGCACCTTGGCCGCCATCTTGGATTTTCTGGGGAAAACCCACTTTCACTTTTTATACGTTTCTTTTCGGAGACCTTTTTTAACCCCTTTTCATCCCTAATTATTTTTGTTTTTACTCGCTTACTTGAGTGGCGTATTTTTCACCCCTATTTTATGGCCGCCCCCGTGTGGGCTCGTATTTTCCACCCCTATGGTTTCTTTTCGGGGTCAACCCTTGATGGAATTTTCACCCTAATTACTGTCTCTTTGTACTAGCTCACGTGAGGGGTGTATTTAGGGTTAGGTCTTGGGGTTGGTCTTGGAGTTGGTATTGGACTTGGGGCTGGTCCAGGCGTTGGTCTTTGGTCACTGGGGCTGTGTGATGGCTTCTTTTCGGTGGTCTTTTTCAACCCTTGGTAGGAATTTCAACCCTGATTAAAGCCTTTTTTTATTTTTTTTCATGCCTTCGTGTAGGAGTCGTTTTTTGTTGATCATTTTTTATTAATTAATTAATTATTTTTTAACCCGGAGGAAATTCTCGATCCTAATCTGTTGCCCTATAAGATGATCTTAAATCTGTATTCTGATAAGGGTGCGCAAATAATCATTAGATGTAAGAGATAGTTTATTTAATCTGTGTCTACTATTAACATTTATTAGAGCTTGTTTATCAGATATTTGAATGATATAAAACTCATTTGAAGGATTGATTAGGTAATAATTACGTGCGGGAAAAATTGACTGTATTTCCCCATATTACTTTATTAGCGTATTTTTATCAAATGAGATTGCATAATTACATTTTTTTTAATGCCTATCTACAAATTGTTTAACATACAAAATTTATTTATACATTGATTACGTGTTAACTTGTAAGACACGTTTCGATGAAGGGTACAATTGTATGCGCGTCCTAACATAATTTGCTAACCTACAAGATGATCTTAAATCTGTATTCTGATAAATAGATTACAAGTTTTCATAATATAATATTATTAGTC
The DNA here is from genome assembly GCA_036346205.1 of Vesta saturnalis. Classification (NCBI taxonomy): domain Eukaryota; kingdom Metazoa; phylum Arthropoda; class Insecta; order Coleoptera; family Lampyridae; genus Vesta; species Vesta saturnalis. Next base: position 381,048 of record JARFJB010001722.1, on the reverse strand, counting down.
GATATGCCGTTTATTTCAAGTAATTGTTTCAGGGCCGTAGCGGCTGTTTAGTGTTCAAGCACCCGAAATGAGAAGCAATTAATTAGGTTGCTCACCGTATATCCTCAAAAAGTTACGGTACCCGTTTGTAAGCTATAACACCTCCAAGAAACTGTAACGAGTCTAATTTTGCAGATGACGATTTATTAGTAACTATCAAGGTAAAATTATTACAATGCACATAAACGGTGACAGTTTAGAAGCTGCAAATTAGTCTTTAGGTCAGAATAAGTGGAAGATCATATCCCTAGACGATACGCCAAAAAATGCTATTGATATACTAAATAATTGTAACAATGAAATCTTCCCAAGTGTGTTCTTTCTCATTAAAGTCTTGGCGACTCTACCAGTAACTACAGCTACACCAAAAGGATGTTTTTCGTCACTAAGAAGATTAAAAAGTTACTTACGGAATTCAACTGGCCAAAATCGTTTAAATGGTCTAGCACTTATGAGTATTCACAGTAACATTACCATATAAAATCAATGTGTTTTAGAAATATTTTCAAATAGATCAAGACGGTTTGATTTTGCAATATAATAGTATATTATGTTATTAGGAGTAAAGTTGATAGTTTATGTGGCGAAGCTGAATGTTTATTTAATAATTATACAGCTGAGCCAGTTGAAAAGAAGCCATCACACAGCCCCAGTGCCCAAAAACCAACTCCTGGACCAGCCCCAAGTCCAATACCAACCCCAAGACCAACCCCAAGACCTAACCCTAAATACACCCCTCACGTGAGCTAGTACAAAGAGGCTGTAATTAGGGTGAAAATCCCATCAAGGGTTGATCCCGAAAAGAAACCATAGGGGTGGAAAATGCGAGCTTACACGGAGGCGGCCATAAAATAGGGGTGAAAAAATACGCCACTCAAGTAAGCGAGTAAAAACAAAAATAATTAGGGATAAAAAGGGGTTGAAAAGGTTATATGTGTACAGAACTATTTAACTTAAAACAGGAGCCATCATCACTCAAAAGTTCATGAAAAAATTCCAAATACTTAACTCAAGAAGGAAGAAATATGTCATTACTTACTAAAGCACATATTTCCTAGAAATCTACCATGTTCAAAAAAACAATTATTACAATTAGTTGCGGAAAGCCAGAGGTGTACGAAAACGATGAAATTGCCAATATGTGCGGACACCGAGTTTTACGGTTGCCGCCACATCATTGTAAAATCACCTTTGTTAACACGAATTACATAATATTTAAAAATGTTATTCCGAGGGCCTGGGTGCTAAACTGTACATTCAAAACGTTCCAATTTGTCATCTTTGAATTGTAACCAACTTTCCATCTGAAATATAATTTAATTATTGAAGGAATTGTTACTCGTTACTTACACAAGAGATAGGTTATGTTACAGCAATTCCAAATGTAATTATAATACAGGATTTCTTCGATTTTAATACTTCATTAACGCGCATGAAACTCTTAACGTGACGTCTAAGAATAATAAACGCCTTTAAATTCGGAACCATTAATTGAGTTGACCAAATTTTGATTAACAGTTTTGATAACGGGCGGAATTGGTGACATCTACCGGAGGGCATATTAACAAAAAACGCCGATTCATAAAAGCCATACGTTACACAAATCTTAATCCGTGCGTCATACACAAGAGTAGAAGGGACACGAATTTCCCCCACCACTTTTAATCGAATGACTTCACAATTAAAAGGGGCGGTAATGGGAGTGGGGGGGGGGGGGTCACGTTACCCTTTCCTTTGCCCATGTGGCACCGCTCACTTCCAGCATATTGTTCCTACGCGCGCATACTGCCCCAAGCGACGCGGTCTGATTAGAGGTCCTAAGGTCAGGCCACGCACCATAGTTTCTGATTGGTGGCGGCCATTTTTGATTTGTCGGCCATTGATTGGAGGCCTAAGACTCTGATTGGTTGGTTGATCGTCGCTCCACCTAATAGTATATTTTAAAAGTTCATTTAACTGTTATGGCGGGAATTTGAAATAGTATGGGGCGCGCACACTGTCCCTTAAGACACCGTTAGGACTCTTAAACTTGTCACAGAGTCTTAGCCTCACTGGAGTGGCCCCCTTTTTTGTTTGTGCACGTCGCTCCATCTACTGATATATTTAAAAAAGTAGATGTAGATGTGGTTCCATCTAGCGGTATATTTTATAAGTAGTGGAAGGCTGTAGAAAAACTTAAAATTTGAAATAGCATTCCGAAACTAGGTTCTCATAAGAAGTAGGAGTTTTCTGTAATTGGTACACCAGTAATAAAAAGATAAAGGGTTTTTAATAATTTAATATAAGTAAATCAATATCTATAGAATTTGATTTTATAAAACTAATGAATTAATAATAATAATGTGAAGAGCCAGCCTGATTAACAACATTTTTTGAATTAATTATTTGCTAATTATACTGGTTTAATTAAATTTACAGAAATCATCAAATAATTTCCCTCCGACGTGATTTTCAAAAACGTTGAGGGTTTTTTACGTCAGAGTCCCCTCCAGTCTATCCACCAATCACGGCATTATAAGCACTACCAGAAGCCGCCTCCGCCCTCCGTAGATTCTAAATAAAACCGCGAGACGCGCTACAGACGCTTTCATTGCATTGGGTCAACTCGACCCATTTTATACATCAGGATATACCACTGCCTCAATCTGCCACCTGCATGTAAGTTAACTATACAACACCACACCAGTGAACGACTCCACGTCGGGCAAAATACCCCATGTAGTCTTTTACTTGCTACATTGGATAGAAAGATTCTCGCCTAAATTCTACCAATCTCCGGGGTATCAATTAAACAGCGCAACGGGTATTTGCCCAGAATCTTTTAATTGATATATTGATATTGACCCACACACCGTACACAGACTCACACACACACACACACACACACACACACATGCCTACTTCATGCAAAATAATTAAAAACCGAAGTTCAGGAAGCTGACAGATTGAAAGCAACAAGCCGCCCGCAGTTTCGTAAATTACGAGCCCAGTATTTAACAGTGAGCATTACATTTCAACCTCGCTAAACGTAATAAACCGCTTAAAATTAGTTTTTCGAACAGCACTTCTTAATAGAAGTCCTATAACCAGCTTAAATATCCGCTCGCCCATCGCTCGTTACCCAGTCTACTTCTCTAAAGAAGTACTGAACCAGTATCCGATCCTGATCGCACATCGCAATAATCTAGCATTATCGAAGGAACCTTTCTTCCATAACCCCGCATCTGAAAAACACTTATTTTATCCTGTCCCTAATAATCTTTAAACTAATAACTCGTAAACACCAATTCTGTTTTACTAAAACTTCCGCTAGTTACGAGGGGTACTTAGAAATACAGTAATCCATCGTGATTAATAACCTACCGTAAATAGATCGTTAGAAATATTATTTAGTTTCTCTAAAATTCACTTTCATAAAAGTTGCATTTATACAATTTAGACTCGTATTCTTTGTAAAACGAATAAAGCAAAAATAATCCCTTTAAAAGTGTTGATTTTCTGTTTGACCGTAAAAGCAGGCAGAGAGAGAGTATTACCCTCGTTATCTTATCACCGCGTGTCCCAGCCAACTATTATATACAGGGTTATAATAACTGTATAAAATATTTGCTACTATATGTTACTCGACGGGTCCGGATTTTACAATTTTACTTTTATTTTAAAATAAATAAGTTATATTAATCTTAAGTGTAAATATTTAGCTTTCATAAACAAAATAGGAATAATATACGTATAAAACCCTTACGAATCTATTGTTCAGTGATCAACCCCAGTAACAACGAACAACTCCCCTTTTTATAGAATTTCAAAACCGGTTGAGCTAGACCGAGGAAAATTAAAATAAACTTTAATTAACGTAAGCAAAATCAGCTTACAATAATAATAATAATACACAGACATGGACGTGGGTTTTTAAATTTACATTTACATAAAACCGTACCTCGTGTATCAGCAGCATCATCCTCCTTCTTATCTGATAGATCTACAGTTATCTCTCCTTTTTCGTTTGGGTTCTCGATGTCTGTGCTAACATTAACTTTGACCCCACTCTCAAACTCGCTTTCTTCACTTTGTTCTGCGATTTCACTATATTCAGGTGTTGTTATACAATAATAATTTGCCCGTAAATCCACAAAATCTCGAATATCTTCAGCTTTGGGTGAATCTATTTATGTCGTTGTTGATGAAATCACAGCTTGAAAGTTACTACCGCAAAAACAAGGATGTGGTTTATTTTACCTAAACAACCGTAATAATAATAATTACACAACTCTGTAGATGTACGATTTAAGGTACAGCACGTGTGTTGATCGAGTGAAGGTTTACAACAGGTTTAAACCAGTTGACCGAAATAACCATCTAACCATATATTTTAAAAGTAACAGAGGGCAGGAAAATCCAAAGTTTGAAAAAACATTCCGCGTGACTCCATCTACTGACATATTTTAGAAGTAGATGTAGATTTCTGTAATTGTTATAAATGGTAAACTTAAAATTTGAAATACCATTCTAATACTGTAGCCCTATGTCAACTCATAAGACAGTATTAGACTTCAACACTTTTCTGGAGTCACAAATGCATTGCAATTAGAAAGTACTATTCTAATGCCGCATTCCGTTGCGGTTGCAACACTTGCCCTAGGGTTTAGCCCCTGTAGGACATCAAAGGTTTTCCTCGAGATCAACTTTCACATTATGCGGGTATAAATTCGCTGTGAAAGATGCGAGAAATTATGTCTAAAACAGCTACTGATGCACAAGTAGACGAATTACTGTTAACGATAAAAAGTTTAAAATGGAATCTGGAAATGTATGGCGTTCAAACAAGGCTACAAAAGATTGTATGACATTTTTCCGCACTAGAACTATCGGACTAGACCATGGGCTACTCCCAATCGAAGCATTTCATCCAGTTCTGTATCAGCAATTTTCTGTAACGCTGGGGACAAAGGGTAATAACGTTGTTTTATAGGATCCACAGTAGTGCAGATTTCGTGTTGGATGATATTCGTACACCCCAATACCTCGGGTTGTTTTCTAAAACAGACGTCTAATAGAGTATACAAAGAGAATTGCTGACTCTGAGACAAATCGTCCAACGAACGTATATGGTCCGAGTCTGGACTAGCCATGGAGCATATTTTCGTAGGAAGAAAAGACATTGACCCGTACGAAAGTCTGGTACCACACCCATAAGCTTCCAAAAATCGATACCTAAGATAATAGATTAAGATACGTCGGGAATTACCAGCGCTTCAAGCAGTTTAGTACGTTTCTCCATAGTAATTGGCAATAGGACAGTCCCCAGAACGCGACATCCTTTGCCATCGGCCAAGGCACAAGCACAGATAGAAGAATTAGAAAGGCTAAAACCGTAACGCTCGAATATCTCCCAACCAGGACTTTTCATAACAGTACGAGACGCGCCCGAATCCAAAAGTCCTTTAAAAACTTTATCTAAGATAGTAATGTTCAAATAGGGTCGTTCATCCCCTCGCACACTGGCCAAAATAAAATCCAAACAGTATCGGTAACCATCGTCTAGACCCTCAAAGTTAGTTGTCGAATTCAGAGTGACCGTAGAGTCCAGTAATCGGCTTACTGGCCGCGCCGACCATTTCTCGAGCGCTTAACACAATTAGAGCGTGTAACTCCTGGTTCACCGCAACCGTAACAATGACGCTTTTGGGGTTGAGGACACCTGGGTGGCAAGTGACCGTTACGATCACAGTTCCAGCACACGACCGTTCTAGCATTTGTAGTATGTAACGCAGAAGTAGAAGAAATATGATCGACTACGTTCATCCGAGCAGTAGACAGTTCACTGACATTAGCCACCCTTGAAGGTGTTTTAGGATGAATATATGCAAGATCCGATTCTAGAAATTGAGATTTACGGCTGGGAGGAGGCTTATAGCTCTCCATAGTAGATTTACGATACTCTAATTACGACCAATGGTAAGTAATTGTTCTAGCGAAGTAATTTGAGCTAACGCCAGATGCGTTTGATAGAAAGGAGTTAAGTTTTTGATTATTATACCCAGTTTCTTGACCTCTGAAAAAGGTTCTGAAAGACGGCTAAACAAACCTTCTATTGCAGTCAGATACAGACCAATTGATTCAGGTGGGCCCATAGTTCGATGTTTGATCTCGTCGTAGAGTTGATCATCATAATCAAAAGGTTGAAACTCTTGTTTAAGTAGTTTCACGACATCCTTCCATGAGGAGAGAGAACTTTTCCTAGCCCGATACAGTAACAGAGCTTTGCCGTCAAGAAGATCAGACACAAAAGTAAACAAAGTAACGTCATTCACACCTCTCGCCAAGTAATGATTTGTGGCTCAGCTGAATAATTATTAAATAAACATTCAGCTTCGCCACATAAACTATCAACTTTACTCCTAATAACATAATATACTATTATATTGCAAAATCAAACCGTCTTGATCTATTTGAAAATATTTCTAAACACATTGATTTTATATGGTAATGTTCCTGTGAATACTCATAAGTGCTAGGCCATTTAAACGATTTTGGCCAGTTGAATTCTAAGTAACTTTTAATCTTCTTAGTGACGAAAACATCCTTTTGGTGTAGCTGTAGTTACTGGTAGAGTCGCCAAGTCTTTAATGAGAAAGAACACACTTGGGAAGATTTCATTGTTACAATAATTTAGTATATCAATAGCATTTTTTGGCGTATCGTCTAGGGGATATGATTTCGACTTATTCTGCCTAAGACTAATTTCAGCTTTTAAACTGTCACCGTTTATGTGATTGTAATCATTTTCCTTGATAGTTACTATATCGTCATCTGCAAAATTACTCGTTACAGTTTCTGAAGTTAATATCAACAAACGGGTACCGTAATTTTGAGGATATACGAAGCAACTAATTTAACTTTTCATTTGGGTGCTTGAACAGGTAACACCCTGGCTACGGCCCTGAAACAATTACTTGAAATAAACGGCATATCGACTCTAATAATATTTTTTATGAACACTTGTAATCTATTTATCAGAATACAGATTTAAGATCATCTTGTAAGTTAGCAGATTATGTTAGGACGCTCATACAATTGTACCCTTCAGCGAAACGTGTCTTACAAGTTAACACGTAATCAATGTATAAATAAATTTCGTATGTTAAACAATCTGTAGAAAGGCATTAAAATAAATGTAATTATGCAATCTCATTTGATAAAAATACGCTAATAAAGTAATATGGGGAAATACAGTCAATTTTTCCCGCACGTAATTATTACCTAATCAATCCTTTAAATGAGTTTTATATCATTCAAATATCTGATAAACAAGCTCTAATAAATGTTAATAGCAGACACAGATTAAATAAACTATCTTTTACATCTAATGATTATTTGCACACCCTTATCAGAATACAGATTTAAGATTATCTTATAGGGCAACAGATTAGGATCGAGAATTTTCCCCGGGTTAAAAAATAATTAATTAATTAATAAAAAATGATCAACAAAACGACTCCTGCACGAAGGCATGAAAAAAAAGGCTTTAATCAGGGTTAAAATTCTTATCAAGAATTGAAAAAGACCACCGAAAGGAAGCCATCACACAGCCCCAGTGCCCAAAGGTCAACTCCTAGACCAGCCCCAAGTCCAATACCAACCCCAAGACCAACCCCAAGACCTAACCCTAAATACACCTCTCACGTGAGCTAGTACAAAGAGGCTGTAATTAGGGTAAAAATTCCATCACGGTCCCCCACGTGGGCGTATAAAAAGTGAGTGTGGGTTTTCCTCAGAAGATTCAAGATAGCGGCCAAGGTGCCGGAGGACTACTGCTGTCTTTTGAATAAATGAATATTCACTTTCCAAATCTCTATTAAATATACACTTTCTTTTTGGCATTTTCTGATTAATAACCTACCGTAAATAGATCGTTAGAAATATTATTTAGTTTCGCTAAAAGTTATAAAAGTTGCATTTATACAATTTAGACTCGTATTCTTTGTAAAACGAATAAAGGAAAAATAATCCCTTTAAAAGTTTGACCGTAAAAGCAGGTAGAGAGAGTATCACCCTCGTTATGCTATGACCGCATCCCCCAGCCAACTATTATAAACAGAGTTATAATAACTGTATAAAATATTTGCTATATATGTTACTAGACGGTCCAGATTTTACATTTTACTTTTAAATGGACTAAATAAGTTATATTAATCTTAAGTGTAAATATTTAGCTTTCATAAACAAAATAGGAATAATATACGTATAAAACCCTTACGAACCTATTATTCAGTGTGGACTACCCGGGTAATAGTGATCAACCCCAGTAACAACGAACAACTCCCCTCTTCATAGAATTTCAAAACCGGTTGAGCTAGACCGAGGCAAATTAAAATAAATTTTAATTAACGTAAGCAAAAGCAGCTTACAATAATAATAATAATAATAATAATAATAATAATAATAATAATAATAATACACAGACATGGACGTGGGTTTTTAAATTACATAATATTACTATTTTTAAGATTACATAAAACCGTATCTCATGTATCAGCAGCATCATCCCCCTTCTTATCTGGTAGATCTACAGGTATCTCTCCTTTTTCGTTTGGGTTCTCGATGTCTGTTCTAACATTAACTTTAACCCTACCCTCAAACCCGCTTTTTTTATTTTGTTCTGCGGTTTCTTTATCTTCAGGTGTTGTTATGCAATAATAATTTGTTCATAAATCCACAAAATCTCGAATATCTTCAGCTTTGGGTGAATCCATTTATGTCGTTGTTGATGAAATCACAGCTTGACAGTTACTACCACGAAAACAAAGATGTGGTTTATTTTACCTACACAACCGTAATAATAATAATTACACAACTCTGTAGATGTACGATTTAGTGTACAGCAAGTGTATGTTGATCGAGTGAAGGTTTACAACAGGTTTAGACCAGTTGATCGAAATAACCATCGAGCCATATATTTTAAAAGTAACGGAGGGCGGGAAAATCCAAAGTGTGAAAAAACGTTCCGCGTGACTCCATCTACTGACACATTTTAAAAGTAGGTGTAGATTTCTGTAATTGTTATGAATGGTAAACTTAAAATTTAAAATACCATTCTAATACTGTACCACCATGTCAACTCATAAGACAGTATTAGGCTTCAACAGTTTTTCTGGAGTCACAAATGCATAGTAATTAGAAAGTATTATTCTAATGCTGCATTCCGTTGCGGTTCCAACACTTGCGCTAGGGCCTAGCCCCTGTAGCACATCAACGGTTTTCCTCGAGGTCAACTTTCACATTACGCGGGTATAAATTCGCTGTGGTTTAAAAGACTTTCACTAAAGATGCGAGAAGCCATGTCTAAAACAGCTACTGATGCACAAATAGACGAATTACTGTTAAAGATAAAAAGTTTAAAATGGAATCTGGAAATGTATGGCGTTCAAACAAGGCAGCAAAAGATTGTATGGCAGCAGAATTTGCTGCACAGAAACCGAAAGTGATGTACCGGCTAATCGGGAGGGCAGAGCATAAGATGCGCTGGTGGAAACGGAAATACAGTAAGAAAAGAAAAAGGAAAAGGAGTAGGAAGAAGAACAAGGGGGAATGTTGAGCGCCACAAACTTTGATTTAGCCCCCAAAGTTTGAAAGGGGAGGAACAGTCAAACACAAACAAAAAGGGAAAAAGGAAGAAAAAATTAAATCGAGAATACACGTGTAATAAACCCCAATATAACTAAAAATAATTGTGCACTGTAACAAAATTTGTAACTGAGGAAAATGAATGAATGTAAAGCACAAAAAATACCTATTAACAATGTTTAAACCAAAACAAACGTGATTGACATATGCAATTTAAGTCGATCCTCCCAGCGGGAGTTTCACTTCCACCTTAATAAATTTAGTAACTTCTAAAAAAAGGAGACGAAAAATCTTAATAGTGAATAGTGAAGCAGTACTATAATACGGTGGTAGTGGTCTCGCCAAGAATTACCCCGTAAACCCCAATTGCATTGGAGAACAATATGTAGTTTTACAATACCTACAAAGATTACCCAAAATACAACAACAAAATTATTATAATCCGTAAATTGAGTTAGAGCTCTAAATCAAAGTTATACTTTTATCCCGCATCACAACTAACGATTAAAAAAATAACTTCTTAGTTACTTTTGCGAGTCACTCCGCAGTATAGAATTTAAAGAAATAGCAAGTTATTAATAAATTAGTAATAAAGAAAAGTAGTGGTGCGACTTCCTACCTGAGGATAACAAATCCGTAAATTAACTCTAAAAAAAAGATTATACTAATTAATGGATGGAATTCAATGTTTAAATTATAGAAAATTTATATTACAACAAAAAAAAAATATCTTATAGTAAGCCATAGTGAAATTTAGATTACACAAAGAGAACTCTGTATATTAATTAATATTGAAATTTATATTGCAAAAAAAGTCTACTTCTCATTAGCGAGTTGCCCTGTATATATCTATATGGACTCAGAACAGTAGCTACAGTACTTATCAGTAGTTCCAATAGACAAAAAAATCGTCACACTAAAAGAATTCTTATAACCTCAAAAAATATATAACGTTTATTCGATTAATGTACTACATATCAGTGTTGTTGCTGGAGGTAATTTTCCAATTCTAACACCAACTTGACAATTGACTAAGGTGCTTTATAGATTGCAAGTTCAAGAATGACCACATGTACGAAGTAAGTAATTATACGGCAGTAGTAGTGAAAATAAATTGAAATGATCTGACCTTTTAGCTCCTTCGAGATGTTCTGAAGCTGGCAAAAGGTAGACTAGTTGGAAAAGCAATTCACAGGTGATCATCAATTGAAGTTTTACTTGTTGAAGTAACAGCTCTCGTTACCACTCGATATGCTTTCTTTTGAAGCAAGAACGTTGGTGGTTAGCAACCAGAAAGAAAACCTAAAAGAAACCGTTGAATGTACAGGGGCTAACAACGCCAGACATAATGCAACGGTACCTGAGATTTTGGTTCCCAATATACCATTTAGACATCACTTTTTTTGTAGTAAATTACTAAATTGTATAATTTTAGGTGAAGCAGAATATCCCAAATAAAGCTTGATACGAATTAAAACTGAGAACATGTTTAAACCTTCACATGTACTTTGTAAAAGTGAACAGGAAGTATCAAATAAAATTCTTTTCAGTCTGTGAAATTCTATTTTCTGGTTACTTTTAGTTGCGCCGCGAAAAATGATATAAGGATTTTCAAATTAAAAGGAAATGTAAACAAAATAAAGTTAGCTTTCATCTTATTATTGCAATAATTTATTTATTAAACATAATAAATCAAACTGGAAGTTACGTGTAAAGTGTGTTGCCTATCTGTTATTGAGAAATTGTAATAAATTAATTTGAAATAACATTAGTTTCTAAAGGTTTAGCTACTTAGGTTTAATATATTGAAACAGATAAAATTTAGTTGTTACAATGGATCTAAATAAACGCATCACCAGACGGCTCAAGAGATTGACGTAATGTGTAATAATACAAACACTAAAAACCTATAAATAAATAAACAATAGTCCCCCAAGTCCGAAACAAAATAAATTAACAAGCCGCTGGAAATACGTCAAATAAGCAATAAAAACAGCGGTGTCTCATCTAATGGAATATTTTTAAAACTAATGGAAGATTCATGCAGTTGTAATGGATGAAATTTGAAATGCCACTGTGGTGGGTTTTGAATTTACACAGGTGTTCGTTTTAAATAAAAATATCTGAGCATTAGCTATCGCACACAACATTAATTGAAGATGAAATGTAAGCGAATAATTACATTGCGTAAGATGTTAATTATACGCACAACCTTCGATTAATTATCTACCAAACTCTTCATGTAACCCTTCATCAGAGAAAACCCCCCGTTATATATTTCCAGTTCAAAATAACAATTACTGAATTTTGTTGAAATGAGCTGCTAGTTGCAAGTCTAAGATGTTGATTTGGTGAGTCATGCAAAGGTGCTAAGACCAAATTGCCCCCAAGGCGTTCGACCATTTTCAATAAGGAGTTTGTGTGACACAGTGGTACATTTGCTGTATTTTTATCGAAGCAAGATTCAAGTTGTAAGTCTAACATGTTGATTTAATTTATCCCCCAGGTATTTGTGCATTTTCAATAAGGACTTTGTATGTTCAAGTTTGTTTATAAATCTAAGACCATTTTGACAGCGGTTGGTTTCAAATCAATATCTTAAGCATAAATTTTAAAGCTTGTCAACCAAGATGTTTTGATAGAAACTGGTTTCAGATTACCACATTACACTCGTTTCCGATATTACTTAACCTTTATAATTGGAAAGTAGTTAAAATCTGTTTATGGATGCGTTTGTAAACGTATTAATAACTAAAATATTTATCTTTTTTTGGTTTTTTAATGGTGTATTTGTATATTAAAGTTATACAATCTAAACGTATCGATAACGCTTACAGTTACCTTCGTCAGGAGTAATCTATCTATTAAAATGTTTAAAGAGTGTTGAAATAATTTTGTGAAATTTGAAAACACGCCATTAAAAAACCCAAAAAATATAAGTATTTTAATACGTGTAATAATGGTGAAAGTTTACATTTTCGTATTAATAACTACCTCGCCGACTGGACATTAGTTAAAACAACAGATGAAGTATACTATTAAAATTTAAAATGAAATGTTCATTTACCTCCAGGCATTTGTCCAGTTTCAATAACGACTGCGTATTCAAGCTTGTTTATAAATTTAAGACTCTTTTGACAGAGGTTGGTTTCAAATCAATACCTTAGACTTACTTGAATTTTACATCTTGTTTTTTATCAAGGATGGTTTGGTAGAAACTGGTTTCAGATTACCATATTAAACACGTTTCCGATATTACTTAAGACTTTAATTTATAATAATTTAGACTTTAGTAATTGGGAAGTAATTAAAATCTGTTTATGGATTTGCTTGAAAACGTATTAATAACTACTTAGGTGACCTGATATCAGTTAAAATAAAATGAAGTGTATGATCAACATTGGAGATGAAAGTCAATAGCATACTGCATCTTGAACAAGCTCTACAAGTTGAGAACCAGCTCAGACGTAAATGGGGTTTAGGACGATCTCAAACTCTCTAATCTGATGTCAGAACCCTGTGTTAGGGTGACATTTTGGTCAGGCGTGTGCATCTTAAACAAGCCGTATGAGTTGAGAACCAACTCAGACGTAAATGGGGTTTAGGGCAAACTCAAACTGTCTAATCTGGTGCTAGAAACAGTGCTTAGAACCCTGTGTTGCTTAAAATCGTAATTTTGCCCGGTTTCGATCAGCATCTTGCATTGAGGGCTGCAGCAGTATCTAGGGTCCACTTTGGGTATAACCGGTATCTTGGGATGACATTTTGGTGAGACGTATTCTTATGTCGTGGGATGGACACCTTGAAAGTAAATCTATGCTAAACGAATTGCTAACAATCGGAATGTTCTTTTGGCTTTCGTCATCTTGCTTGTTTGCGCCATTTTGCTTTCGAGTGCCTTTCTGGCTTCCCGCCAACTTATTTTCGTCATCTTCATTCTGTGTACCTTTTTGGTTTCAGCCGTCTCGTTTACGCAGCCAAACTTTTTACTTCAAATCAACATCTTAAACCTTCATCACCATATTTTCGTATCTAGGGCTCTCAAACAGAACTGGCTTCAGATCAACATACTGATAAGTCGAATAAGGTGCTCGAATTCTGAAAGCATGTTTGTCGGCAGAGCCGATAAGTCAACTAAGGTGACCAGGTTGAAATTAATTCTTAAAACTTGTTTATAAATGTAAGGTTCTTATGACAGCCGCTAGATTCAAGTCAACACCTTAGACCTGAATTTTAAATCTTGTTTTATATCTAAGATTTTTTGATAGAAAGTGGTTTCAGATCATTTTTAACATTACTTAACCAATTCAGTAATTGTGAAGTAATTAAAAGCTATTTATGGATTTCGTATAAGGCTGTAACGACATATTACGTGATTAATATTTCCGATAAGACACTCCTTGTATGTAAAATAATGTAGATGCCTGATTTCAAGTTTGATTATGCATATATACTACAAGTTGGTTTTTGCAAGCTGTTAGTTAAACTAAATCAGCATGTTAGAAATGAATTTTATCTTATTTCTATATGTAAGATGTTGGTGGAAGATGATTTCAAGTCAACATCTTAAACTTTCATCAAGTTCTCAAAACAAAGGTTATAATAAATTTAAACATGATATCAAAAAAACCTTCAAGTGTTTTAATAACAAAGAATATAAACATCATAATTGTATTTCAGTGACCATTCGCGTTTATGTAATTAGGTACCTAATTAACGTGTTTTTCTAAAAACGCATTAGAGATTTTCTTTATAGATTGAATCTCGAAACGATACTAGTGGTCACTCTGACATCATGTTCTCTTAAATACCAAATAAAATTTGTAAGTGTCCTGTAGGTACATTCAGCAATTGTCTTATGATTCTAATATAACATTTTCACTTAACTTGTATTGAAATCGATTTCAGTCAGAGATCCTAGATACAGAAACAAGTTTCAAATCTAATACGATGATTTGGAATCAGTTTCTTCTAAAAGAACCTTAGATACGGGAACAGAGTGATACAGCATCACCATTATCAACTGTAATACCATAGCACGTAATGATATGTTACGTAACGAATATTTTCGATGTATACGTGCATGTAAATATATATATATATATATATATATATATATATATATATATATATATATATATATATATATATAATAAGTTTATTGTATCGGCTTAGAAAATTTTTTTATTGATTTTTGTCAAATTTTCGCCTGTGATTACAGGCTTCATCAGGACTAAAACTAACAAATTCTCTAAATTATGAACAATACTTAATTAATACACTTACATCTTAAAAGTAAATTTTGTTGAATGATGTATAATATAATTTCTCTATCTATAAGATCATCTAATACAATTTGAGCTAGTATCGGACTTAATGGAGATCCCATAGTCTACCAAAACTTACTTGTAAAGTTACTTTAATAAAAAAATACGTAGATGATTTAATTTTAATAGGCCCTAGAGAACAAATAGACAACATTTTAAGTGTTTTTAACAATTACACTCAATAATAGTGTTCCATTCTTGGATATGCATTTAATTAACAAAAATAATAATTTAATTATTGATTGGTACATCAAACCCACCAATTCGGGTAGATACATAAATTATTATTCAAGCCACCCTTTCTTTATGAAAAGAAATATCATTTTAGGTTTAAAAAATAGAATAATTAATATTGTACATCCGTCATTAATACACAAAAATCTTAAAAAACTGAGTGATATTCTTGTTAATAATGATTATCCAAGAAACTTGATTAATAATTTACTTTTTCATAATGTTGTAAATAATACTAAAACAAGATAGCGGACCAAATTGATCCTAACTTAATTTTATATAAAAATTTCCTTTGTACCACAAATTAGTAACAAAATAATCAAAATTTTCGCTAAATTCAAAACATAAAAATAGTTTTTATAACATAAACACAATTAACAATTTATTTTCAAAATTAAAGATAAAACACCCACAGAACTAGAGTCCAACGTAATTTATTCCATACCATGCAATGTCTGCAATTTGTGTTACATAGGGCACACAACTAACTGGCTGAAAAGTAGAATAGCTTTACACAAAAGTGACTGTAAATTACAAAAGAAGAGATGTGTTTAACAGTTCACAGTTTAGATCTAGATCATACTATTAAATTTAACGAGGTAAAATAATTGACAAAGCAGAAAACTATAGTAGAGACTCTTCCTTGAAATGTTTCACATTAATAATAATGAAACAATGAATTTTAAGTCTGACACTAATCATTTAACACAGTTATGCTGGTCTATTTTAATTTACAAAAACTTAAAATCCCAATAATTCATTGTATATAAATATAAACAGCCTTTCATATAGTGACACGCTTTAATACTTGTTACTTGATTTAGAATTGTCCTTTATAAATATAGTTTAGTTAGCTCAGATTACATTCTAATTGACACATTGTTTTTACACCTCAAAATTATATTATACATCATTCAACAAAATTTACTTTTAAGATGTAATGTATTAATTAAGTATTGTTCATAATTTAGAGAATTTTGTTAGTTTTAGTCCTGATGAAGCCTGTAATCACAGGCGAAAATTTGACAAAAATCAATAAAAAAATTTTCTAACCGATACCAATAAACTTATTATAATCAAAAATACGGCCAGTACTTTTTTTATATATATATATATATATATATATATATATATATATATATATATATATATATATATATATATATATATATATTGAATTTATTTATTGTTTACGATCAGGTGTGAAATAGTAAATTCACTTTTTGTATAACTACCTAATTAACTGCTATGTAAATCCCATTAAGGCTCTTTTATTATTATAGAGATTTTCTTGAACGATAATATGGTATTTAAAAGCATCTGTATATTTTACTTTTATCTTGCTTATCATTTATTATCAAACGGTGCTTATGTTTTCTTTTAAATATTCTCTAAATTGAGCATGTGATTAAACTATATATTAAACGAGTGCAAATTTTGATACTGTACTGTTATTTAAAACCCCCCCTCTATATTTATTATATTTATAATTTATTATTATATATTTATTTATTGTTATTATTAATTTTAACATCGGATATAACTCTTAAAATAAAAATATATTCGTCGGTAGAACAATATTGGTAGAACATGAGACTCATCAACAGGGGACAGGGATCAAAATTTAGAAGAAACTTTACTTTTAACATTATAAAATAAATGATTATTACTTTGAATTATATTGCTTGTTTGAATACAATAATCATAGTTAATATGATTAAAGCACATTGAGATAATGTCCTATTATTTTTATCATATCTAAATTGATTAAGTAAATTGAATTATAATTTTTAATTCGCATTAATACCTGTGTTACACCCTGTACACAACAAAATTCTTTTAAAAGTATACGTGGGCATGCGCTATGAATACGCAAACATATGATTCGACTACAACAAAAAGTCAAATTCGACATACAAGTAAGTATACCTACGTTTGAATAAACAACAATTAATATAAAACATTTAAATTTTTAGAACAAATAACATTCCTTTTGTGGGTTACTGCTGCTGAAGTTGATTGAAGACAACAGCTCCTGCGAACTGCAACTCTGCTCCTCGAACATCCAAATTTTCTTTTAAATGAACAGCTTATTCATTTAGGTAAGTTTCACTATTGTTATTAGAATATTGACGAATCTTTATTTTTAGGCTCATCACTTCTTTTTAATTAACTTCAAAATAAATTTTGAAAAGCATGGATCGTTGAAGGTTGTTGTAAATTAAACACACTTTTGATAAACAAGGTGTATAATGATAAAAGCACGGACAACACAATTAAATATCCATACCAACATTCACAATGTAAATTTAAAAACGAACAAAGTCGAAACTGCGGAAATATTTTTATAACTAATCGAAAACTTCCGATTTGAAATTTTTACAAGGTAAACTAACCTTAATTTAATTATTTCGACAAAAGACTATCACTTGTTTTGTTAACACTTCCGATACTAAATCGCACTTTGTTAAATTCCCGAAGTGACGTTAATTTGTTTTAAAAATTATTTTCAAAAGATTTGGCAACAGCTTACTTTGGCAAGTTGTTGCAAAAGATGAAAATCAAGAGAGTTTGTGAAGCTATTGCACTTGTATTTATATGATTGTACTCGACAACCAAATCATCGAATGTTTTCTATAGTTACGAAGAATATTCCCTGAATTCTGATTGGCTACTGTAATTTTCACATTACGATAATTCTTTAAAGCCCTATAACTTTCGCCCCGTTTAACATTTCTTAAATCTAAAAACATTTCCATAATCTACATAATTTTATCTATAATTTGAAACCAAACACGGACTAATTCCTACACTTAATAACTACGTTAATTTTTACACTTATTTATTGAATTTACACTAATTCTATGAATTTTACAGGCCTGGAAACTACCTCTACATGAATAGGGGATGCTACTACACCCAAATATCCATCTTAAACATGCCTACGGCCAATTTGAGAGGAAAATTATTTAAATTCTACCAATACTCTTAAAAACTAAAATTAACAAAAAATGGACATAAATATAAGGAATTATAACATAAAATTGAGGCTACCTTACTATTTTTGCCTCTACTAATTTATTTTATATAAATTGTCTCAATTTAAAATACTTTTTACAAAAATTTTTATGCGAGGAAAAAAACATAACCTCATTTTGTTTTTATAATTTTAATGTTAAATTTCACACTTTTAAACACAATAACTGTTAATGGAAGTGTTTAAACTTAATGTTCAAGTCACAAATTAATTTATTTTTCCACTTTCGTAGATTCAATAAGTTCTTCTACGACTAGTGTCGGAATGTTGTCAATCACTAGTTTAATGTCATAAATTGTTGATTACACACAATAATCCCAGAGCGGCTGCTTGAATCATGTTTTATAGTCACTCACTAATGTGCTTAATCTGTTTTTTTTATAATTTTTGCACTAATATGAGTTTAACGCACTGATATGAATATTTTCACTAATCTTGGCTGCGTACGTGTGAATTGCGACATTGATACCAGCCTAAATCTAGTTTTAACATTATTTCTGTCAACTACAACCTGTATCACATGTCGTGAGGGAATATTGTTATAAAATAAACTTACAAAACTAAATGAAAACTTGAATTAACTCATAACGATAACAAACATATCCTATACTTCTATGTACTGTGCTGTCGATTACTTATACTAACATTATTAAAATTATATTAAGAAATATTTAACTTATTCAAACATCTGAATGTTTATTAATCATTCTTATCTAGAATTATTTAATGAAATGTACCATTTCGTACTAACTAAAGTAAAACTTTACTATGCAAATTAAATAGCTACTTGCACGTAATTTGAATCATCTCAACATATATCTTTTTGGGAATCTTAATAGCTTCCTAATGCATACTCATTATTTTTTTATTTTAAAAATCAGTAGTGTGTGTGTATACACGGCATAAATACCTCAATAAACAATTCTCCAACACATAGTTATTGAAATAGCAGAAAGAAAGCACGTCTTACGGTATTACTATTCACAAGAAATGCTGTTAAACATTTTAATTTATTATTATGCCTAGGTTGATGTCATAAACTAACTCTGTAATAGCGTCAGCCGTTATTCTATAGACTCGATCTCAGGCCATTTGTTTAGTTAATTAGATAAAGGAAAGATTACACTGTTTTAAAATCAATAACATTATGTGACACGCATTTGTGATTTAGGTTTTATAGTTTCATATAATAAACTATTAAAACCTTTTATCCTTTTATTACCTGTATATCAATTACAGGAAACATATTTCCCATGCGACCCTAGTATCGAAATGCTGTTTAACACTTTAAGCCATTTTCCCAGCTCCCATTATTTTTAAAATCTACCGCTAGATGGGATCACGACCAGACCCTGTTACAGAGTCATAACGGTGTATTATGAGATAGTATGCGGGCCCTATACTATTTCAAATTCGCCATAACAGTTAACTCTACTTTTAAAATATACTACTAGGTGGAGCCGCGATCAACTCTATTACAGAAAATGTTCATTAGTTTTAAAAATACACCAGTAGGTGACGTCAAACAATCAGAGGGCCCGGACAAGGCGGAGACCTATACCTTATGAGATAATATGCGGACCCCTTGTTAGAATACTTCTTCAAATTTCTAGTTTTCGCGCCATAATAAACAAGGAGGCAAAGACACGACAAGGGACGAAGCTCTGAGAACAAGTTCCGGAGGCCTATAGCTGCCTTACAGGGGTGAGTATGCGGGCCCCCTTATTAGAAAACTATAATAAACACGGGGACCCGACAAGCGGGCGAAGTCCTGACAAGGGGCGAAGACCCGAGAGCAAGCTTCGGAGTCCTACAGCTGTCTTATGAGATCGTATGAGGCACCCTTTTTGGAACACTTCAAATTTCTAGTTTTCCCGCCGTAATAAACAAAGGGACCCAACAAGCGATAGAAAACTTGACAAAGGGCAAAACTCGAGAGCAAGTGCAGGAGTTCTATAGCTGTCTTATGAGATAGTATGAGGGCTCGCTTTTTGGAACACCTTCAAATTTTGAGTTTTCCGCCATAACAATTACAGGGTTCTACGTTGCAAGAATATACCACCATGTGGAGACACGAACAACCTCTATTACGGAAAACATTCATTAGTTTATAAATACACCAGCAGGTGCACCACAAACAAACAAACAAAATTAACCTATCAGAATACAGAGCCTTAGACCTCCAATCAATGGTCACCAAACAAAATGGCCGTGAAAACAACAATGGCTGTCACTAATCAGAAACCAGGGGACGTGGCTGCCCTTAGGCCGCGCCATACCAATCAGCTGAAAGTGGGCGTGGGCACGTGGGTTTTACTTAGGCACTCCAATCAGCGCGCTCAGCGTGGGACAGTATGCGTGCTCACGACCAATCCGCTAGAAGTGGTCCTGGCCATGTGGGAGGGGGGAGGGTAAACCTGGAATCCTTGGTGACCAAAAATTCACTTCCACGGCCTATCCAACGATGGAGAAAATGTTGTTTCAGATATTGCCGTACAGCCAAAGACAGAATATCTTCTTCGGTAAAGTTTAAATAAATAGGTCCATTTAGATTAGACGGAAGTTTAAAAGCACCAATGAGAAAACCAGATATCACACCACACCAAATGTTCACCTTAAGCTCATGCTGAAAGTGTCTTTCTCTTAGAGCATTTGGATTCTCAGAATCCCACAAATTATTGTTTTTCCAATTAAAAACTCCTCGTCTAGTGAATGTCGCCTCATCAGTGAAGAGAATATTATCAAGAAAGTTTTGGTTTCTTAGTTTATCTGTTAAGATTGGGCAGATCGTAAGCGTGCTGGTAGATCTTGAGGTAACACATTTTGGACAAGAGTATAGTGATATGATAGAGTTTTTCTCTCTTAAAATTCTACCGATAGACGATTGGCTTATCTCTAATGCCGCACTTAACCGAGGAGTATTCACATCTGGAATTTCCAAAACACAAGTTAAAACCTCTTCTTCTTCATCGACATTAACTGTTTTTGTGGCGCTATTGTCACCGATGCTAATCAGTTATAATTTGATTGAGCAAAACTACAAATCATATCAAGCATTCCACCGTTAAAAAAATTGTTACGCTAGCATTTTTTGATTAGTAGCCCATATTTTCACTCAAAATAGCTAATTGCTAAATTTAAATCAGAAAAAGGGTGATAATATTACTAAATACTATTGTTATCGAATTCAATTAAAATTTATTGAAACAAATTTGACAAATGTTGACACAAGCCTACTCAGTAAAATAAATAACGCAACATTGTACATTTTATTAATTAAATATCACGACCTTCCAATCTACAAAATGGAAATTAAAAGAAATGAAATAATTTTAATAACTTAGTTTTTAAGATAATTATGCAATCTCTTTTATAATAAGTTCATTACGAAAATATGCAACATTGTAAAAACAAAAACAATAATATATGTCAAATAGACGTTTAAAACATCATGACAGGCAGAGGTTAATATACATCTAGATGCTGGCTTAAATAGTTAAAGGAAATAATTTTAACATAATTTTAATAATAATTTATTTAGGGTGACTGTGAAAACCCATTTATACGTTCATAACGAAAACAGGCAACACTGTGAAAACAAAAACAATAATCTAAACGTCAGAATGACGTTTAAATCTCTGATTAATAGACATAAATACATGTCAACTTAGAAAAAATTCCAAAGCCACCCGCTTCTAAAAGATATCTATAATACAGTTTAACCAATTTTATTGATATTTAATTAATCTTTAGAGTTACCTAGTGTTATATTAAGAAACTTTATGAAGAAAATTTATGTAAAATTAAATGTTCTTTAAAAAATATGTCTACACTTTTTCTTATAAAATTAATCGTTATTCAGATATTGAAAAAAATTGAACTAACGCTTAAATTCTATATTCGGAATTTTTTGCCGCTAAATTACGCGTGGTATCAAAAAACTGCATAGAACATAATTAATCGATATGTTAAGGTCTATATTCGGGTATTTTTACATTTCGGAAATATTTAATAAAAACTGCCCCTAACAAACCCCACCTCCCCGTCGTTGGATTTTCCCCAAAATCTAATCACCTCCAAGCCAAATGAAAATAAGGTTAAATACAAAATTTTAAGTACGTATGTTTTAGATCTGAGGTTATCGTGGATAGGGACTAACATACATTCATACAGACAGACACACAGGCATCTAGACATCACGGCCGATCTTGACGAAACTTGGCCAACAGTTGTAAAACAAGTTAATAAGTCGATCTAGCGATAGTGAAAAAAAGTCGATTCTATATCTACGTATGTGTATGTAGGTTGGAAGGTAAAAATAACAAATTAAAAAAAAATGCGAAACTAATTAAAAACACACAGGCGCGCACGCGCACGTACGCACGCACGCACGCGCACACAACATCATGGTCGATCTTGGCGAAACTTGATCAAACGTTGTAAAAAGAGTAATAAGTCGTTTTAGCGAAAAAAAAGGTGGATTGCTTAACCATGCATACTTACATAAAGTATTTGTAGATTGGAAGGTAAAAAATACAATTAATACCAAAATAATAAATAATTAAGGTAAAATTAAAATAATCTATATATCAAAGTTTAGAGAAACAAATGTAATGAGTAATCTTATTATTCACATTAGGTACTGTTTCTTAAGTTTTACGTCAGAATTTAATTTAAATTATTAATTGATTATGATGTTTTTAATGCTATAGCAATATTAGATTATATCACACGAGATATTTTTATGTTTGAAATATGCAACCGTTTCAGAAGTAGTGGATGAAAACAAAAAACTGCTCCTAATAAATACCAGATAGCCAGATTCAGGAGGAATGAAGCTCAAAAATACAAAACTTTAAAAGTACTCGAACACGCACATGCACACGCATACGCACACACACACACACACACACACACACACACACACACACACACACACACACACACACACACACACACACACACACACACACACACACACGAACACACGCACACACGCACACACACACACATGCGCGCGCACACACGCACACATACGCCTACGTTCGCATGCACGCACGACATCATGGCGAAACTTGGTCAAACGTTGTAAAATGAGATAATAAGACGTTATAGTGAAAGAAAGGTGGTTTGCATAACCTTGTATAGTTACATAATGTATATGTAGGTTGGAAGGTAAAAATTAATACCAAACAGACAAACAATTAAGGTAAAATTAAAGTAATGTACCTATATAGCAACTTAGATAAACAAATGTAATCAGTCACCTTATTGTTCACATTAG